>CM025619.2:8484506-8542429 GCA_014621495.2 Entosphenus tridentatus | reverse complement strand
AGGGCGGGGCATAGAGAGGGCGGGGCATAGAGAGGGCGGGGCATAGAGTTTCAAATGATTACCGCCAGATGCCTCTCCCAGCGAACAAACAGCCCCTAGCCTCAGTCATTCGCAAGATGGCGACCCCGTAACACAAGGGGCGTTTTGCGTTCTGCAGTTCAGCAAGACTGCATCCGTAATTGCGGTGCAGCGTGCGTTTCAACGGCGTTTTGGCATTGATCCGCCAATGTCAAAGAGCATTCGTCGTTGGTAGCGACAATTTGAGGAAAGAGCACAGGGCGAGCACGCACCTCAGAGGAAAACGTGAGAAGAGAGGCGTTTGGGACGAATTCAACTATCGTCTCGATGTTGTCCGTACAGCAGATGGAGGGCACATAGATTATAATTATTTATAAAATGGTTAGTTAAACTTGATAACGCATTAAACCGTTCGTGTAATTATAACATGTTGCCATCGTGAAATATACCGCTTTGAAATTAGGTCCATCTGTTTAAAACACCCTGTATGTCCCCCCCTAAAATAAAAAAAAACTCCATCTCATTCATTCATTCATATCTTGTGACCATATAATAACATTGCTAATCACCCTGCCACACAAAAGGGAGAAAATGTGTATCCAATAGACTCTTCGCTGGCTTCCAGATTCATGTAGGATTCGGTTTAAAATCACATTGCGAACTCAGAAAGCTTTGAACCACCTTGCTCCAGCCTACATCAGAGACACGCAGCACCCATTTGTCCCCCTCAAGGTGTCTAAGATCTCTGCTCCCAGGTCATTGCGGCTTCGGTCGATGAGCTTTTTCTCATGTGGCTGCCGGACTCTGGAACTTTTTTCCTCACGAGACATTGGGCTCGCCCTGAGTCTGTGGGTATTTAAAAAAAAACACGTGTTAAAATTATAAACGTATGTTTATTCAACTCGATGTTGATTGAGAAAATGGCTTTTGAACATTTATTTTACGATCAGGTTTTTTGTTTGACGATTTATTTTTACGCCGTGTGTTTGCTGTTGTTCCTTGTGCAGCGCTTTGAAATCCTCGATGAAAGGCGCTTAATACGTTGAATTATTATTATTTACTTTGTTTCCATTGCTTTTAATGCCTCAAGTTTAACTACCGTACGAAATTCATTAAAACAAATATTTACTCAGAGAGCGGCGTTGCATATCAAGGTCCGGCGCATGTAAAGCTTAGTTCAAAACGTACGACACGGTCATGGGTGAACTACAGCAGCACTGTATTGGGATGTTGCCAGCTAAACCTCAAGGAAAGCCAGCCCTGTGCCACAGCACATTACCTTCAGCAAAAAAACATGCGGTGCGGAAGCAGACGCTTAAGGCGAAGCCTACAACTTAAGCGATAACATTGCCCTTGTTACAAAAAAAATACGAAGAAATGTTCAGTGAAGGGGGTGTAGCTTTAGATGTGACAGTTGCCTTCTTGTGCTTTCGAGAACATGAACAAGGGGCATTATTTTGCTTTCTTCAGTTGAGGTGACAGTCCCTCAACAGGTCCCTGTGTGGTGGAGGAAGGTGTGCGTCAGAGGTCGCAACCGGGTACCCGATACCCGTACCCTACCCGATACCCGGCTACCCGTACCCGGCCGGGTACGGGTACGGGTAGTCGTTTGCGACCCTGGTGCGGCCGGGTACGGGTAGGCCGTGAGTCACTGGTGAGTAACCGTTTGTCCCTCATTTCGGGTAGGGTACGGGTAGGGAACGGGTACCCGTACTCGGCCGGGTACGGGTACCCATTTGCGACCCTGGTGCGGCCGGGTATGGGTAAGAAATCAAAACCCGTTTGCGACCTCTGGTGTGCATATAACTCCCACCTCTTCCAAGGTGTCTGGCTATCGTAGAAGAGTAGGCCAAATACCCTGCGAGAGGAGCTCTCTACTACTGCGCCGTTTGGTGGAGGCCCTTCATGCAGAGCGGTGATGCGAGCAGGAAATTTGAGGGCTGCGCCGTTACTTCCATGGGAATTATTCTACTTATAAAGCAGGTTAAAAAAATCTAAAATCTCAAATGACTATACAAGACATAGCAGAAACTCAGAATAATAACAACTAATGAAACAAAAATAAAGAAAAAACAAAGTATACCCTATAGTTTAGATGTTTTTTTTTTACTATGAAATTGGAATCTGTGAACTCAAGGTTGTCCAGAGCACTGGCAAGTCCTCGTCATACAGGGCAATCGCAATTTGTTGATTTGTGCACAGATAATATCATAACTTAAGAAACAAATAAACTGCCTTGGCTGTCAATCTCATTCATGAACTCAGGGTCACAACGGTGAATTTGAAGGACCATGATGCTGAAGTTATCTCCGTGTAGACGTCAATCGTTATTATAACCCAGCCTTAACCCTTACCCTAACCGTGCACGTCTAAAGGCTTAAAACGACAAATTATATTTGTGAATAAAAGACAATCGTTGCTTGTGGTCGAAGGATTTAAAAAGAAACTTTACAGTGTTACATCTCCCGCGTAGTTTATCTTGCCTCACCGTTTGGTCTTGCTTCATCCCAATTTAGGTACCGGGGAGAAATGGAATTACATGCAATATTAATAACGCAAGAGGACATATATATTGCTGAAGCACACTAAAACGCTGCCGGAAATTGCTTAAAAGTCATTGCCCTTGGTGCATAAATCTAATACAATTGAATTTGCTGTGCTCACATTTTTTTTTCTCCCCAACAAGGACAATCTGAAACAGGGCAATTTTATCTTTTAATTACAAGCTCCGTACATATTAATTATGGATGAAGCCGATGGAATCACAAATTCTATTGGAACCGCCCTTTTAAAAGTGTTGAAACAAAGCAGGTGAAAAAAGAGAATGTGAATAAAATAAATTTCCCAAAGCCCAGCTAAACTTTCCACCGGAAAATTTAGACAAGGCGCCATTGAAGCCCCCATAACCTGAATTACAACTACACCCGTATTTGACAAAGGGAATTAGAACCTCGGATTTGGCCACAAAGCCCACAAAGCATGAGGTTTCATCTCTGGGAACATGGGTGTGGGCAACGGAGATCAGATGTACACGTGTGAAGGGTTTAACGTGGGAGTGTGTGGGCTCTGTGTGGGTTTGGCTCAGGGTCAAAGTTGGGCCCCTTTCCCTGACGTGCGAGAACCAGGCATGAAGAAAGACAAATGCCGTTAGTTTTATGACACACTCTAATTGTCGTGCTGATTTAAAACGGTCATGCGAGTATCTTCCCATTGTGTTCAATGTTGCTTTTCCACCTACTACCTACTCAATGATCAAAACCAATCCGCTGAAAAGATGCACTGTAGGGAGACAAAAAATATCAAAGAGGCATTATTGTCTCCGTCCGTACTTTATTCGTTAGGCATCAGTTGTTGCTGCCCGTGTTGAGCGTGGCTGGCTTTTGGTCGACGTGTGTTCGTGGAACAAACCAAAAAACGCAAATCACTTTTACGCATACATACGTACATTGTCGTTGCTCATGATAGTCTGGTTCTCCGGGGGTACCCAGTGCAGGTGGGGGCAGTGTTGTGGGAAAGAGATTAATTCATATCCCAGGGGCAATCGTCTTTGTGTTACTTAGGACTGGATGAAAAGGATGAACCGTAACAGGAGCAAGTGGCAGTTGGGTGCCGGCACGGTGGACTGGGCTGGTGCTCCATCCCGCTGCAGTGACGAGATGTTAACTCCCTCGCCTGGTATGCAAGAGGGTCGCGGGTTCGATCCCGACCCTGACGCCTGTATATTGGGAGATTGAATGTTCTCCCCATGGTTGTGTGGATTTTTTTCCAGGTCTTCCGGTTTTTCCCTCCATATTTAGAAACATGCGTTGAGAGTAATAGGCTGCTATACATTTCCACATGATAAGCAACTATCATTTGCTTCTGAAATTGAGCTATATTGTTCAGTGGGCCTTACCTGGTAAAATAAATATTGTTTAATTAGTTTTCGTTTGCTTTCCCTGGTACTCTCTTCCCAATGCTTGGACGTATGGTTTAGCCTTCGCATTCCCTGGCTAGGATTGACACCTGTCCTGCGTATCCCCGGGATCGTCCTCGTTTTGTTCAGGGAAATCCAAGTTTTCCCGGGACATTAATAAAAGTCCCGTTTTATTTGTCAGTTGAACAATAATATTCATAATAAACGTTTTTGGGTTAGATCGCGTTATTTATAAATGTGTCGTAACCCTCCACCACCCGACAAGGCCAATCAGCAAAAAAGTGTCACGTTGACAAAAGACAAATAGGTCACTACTTTAGCCCACCGGTGTGTTGAAGAGTGAAACCACAAGATTTACAATTTGAGTACGACGTTTAGCTGGTAATTGCATCAAGCATCATCGGGCAATTCGCCAGAATGGTGAGGCTCTGCTCTTGCTCCCGGTCTTAAATAGAGCAGCAGCAGCAGCAGCAGGGTGACGTCATCATGTTAAACTGCACAATAATACACCACGCATTTGCACGTATCTCTCCCATAGCAGAGTTTTGTGGGACATTCTTATTCTCACGACACGTCCTGGACGTTTGCGATTCAGGAGGTGGAAAACCGAGTCCTGCTGCGCGTGAGACCTCTCTCATTCTTTGTACCTTGATGCGAAATTCTTTCCCCCGTATCTTTACCTTGTGTTTGTATTTTCATGGTTTTGTGAAGCGAATTGATATGCCATGACTTGTAAATACTTGATGAATGATAATCCAGAGCCTTCAGAGCAAGTTGTAATTTTAAGGTGCAAAATCAGGTGAAAATTTTTTTAACCCCAAATATATTAATTAAACCCACCATCAATCAACACGAAATAAATGTACAAAATACCAATGCACTTTCTATATTGTAATACAATAGGAGTTAATATGTTTAATATTCAACAGGCATTTGTTAATTTACTGCTGAATGATTGCTTCCCATATTGTATCGATCATGAAGATTAATTTATCGTTTTTTTTATCATACTGATAAGTGCAATTTGAAGAAGGCAGAAGCCAGGACCAGTTCAGATATGATTCAATACTGCTGTAAGCCGTGGCCAGTGTGCTAACCATTGTGCCACCACTCCTCCCCATATTACTATGATTGACCCATACAAAAAAGTACGTGCCCATTTTAAACCCTGCGTTGTGGTCATGGAAGTTAATATCAAACGTCACCTCAAAGAAGGTTTCTGTTTGAAGACTTGTGTTAATTGCAAGATTAAATTAACGACAGTGCTCACATTGAAGCCTAATAGCCAGCCTAATGGAACCAGAATGTCCCGTCTAATTATATTGACATGGCTACATTTCCAAATCACGTATGCATTCAACCCACTTTTAGGATTCATCACAGACGTAAATATACAGAGACGTTTTACTCATTTAAAACTAAGCTACAACTGAATTTTTTTTTTATTGAATCTGCTAAGTCTCACCGAAATGTGTAGCTCTTTTTCAGAAGCGACCTGGCCACAAATGATAGTTCGACGAAGTGGAGTATCACCTCGTGGAAATTTATTCCAAATAAACGCGTGTTTCTAATATTTGGTTAATATTATCTCGTGTTCATGAACATACCACGAGCCTTATGGCGGTTAACACTTGGCATTACCGCAAAGGGTAATGTGAATCTATATTCATATCACTCTCATATTTCGAGTGCTCTGTGCCAAGGAAAAAAAAAAAAATCCTGTTTGCACATGCCTCTGGCCTCTCTCTATGTACAGGGCATACAGTACGAGAGGAGGACGGAGTGATTTTGTACAAAAGTAGTTTGATAAACGAAATTCAACATGCCAATGTGCCTAAAGAGGAAGCTTTAAAACAATTCCTTAATACCCACGATGACATACGGATCAGAAGCATGGACAATTGACGAATGAGATGGAACAAGAGCTGAAAAGTATGCAAAGAAAGCATGCTTGGAGAACCACAGCTTGGCATTACACTTGGGGGAAATTAAACATGAACTCATCCATCCAGGATCAAACGCAAATTAGGAGTCATCATATTGACTCTGAAAAGTAATATGATAAAGGGCCATTTGCTATAAATGTGGCCTATTATGTATTTTAATTTGAAGACTGTGTTCGCAATCAGACTATGTATTTATTCTGCAGGAATCCGACGGGGCTATGGAACTCTTTTTCACAGATGTCCAGTAAGTGTCTAGTGTTGCTGATGAACGCGTTGAGTTTATTGTTATTTGTGCTTGTGCCCCACTGTCACAAAATAATTTGTTTGATAGAAAAAGTAGGTGAGCTTGGGCAAGAGACATCATGGTGAGAAATGGTATTGGTGAAAGAATGTTGTTGTTGTTACTGTTATTATTCCACTCGTTTACCCAGGAAAGCTTCACCAGAGTCTAAAAAAAGACTTTTTCTGGAGGATCCTGCTGGGCTTTTTGCAGTGGGAGGGGGGGGCGATGTTGCTGAGCGTAATCCAAACCGAATAATTTGTGGGCCATTGTTTGAGCATTGGGATGTTTGGCCAATATCACTGACACAATATCGTATTATATATTTTTAGGAGTGACAACCATAGAGGAGCACGCCTGAGAATTTCGACCACCACGGAGATGGAGCGATCACGTCAGCTCGCGCGCGGAAGCACGATAGATCTGTTGCATTGCAGGACTGTGTGAGATAGTCACCACCTGGGGGAGGCTTTCGTCCAGCAGTTGATTGATCCTGACCATGGTGACATTACCAAACAGCAACGGACAAAAATGTATATTGCGCAGAATATTATTTATAACTTTGCAATTCAAGCCGTGAAGTTAAAAGCCACACTCGGGACTCACTCATTGAATGTGTTTACATCATCAGTAGGTAGGCACGAGTGTTGAAACTGTTGATGACTGCCGTGTCCCCTCCACCCCTATCCTGCCCCGAGCATTCGGCGCTGTTTGTCAGAGGAATACTATAAACCAGGCGTGTAGGTTTTGTGCAAGGTCAAAATTACCAGCGACACTCTTCTTTTAAAGCACCAAAGCTGTACAAGTACCCGTTTATAGCGCACTGCATTGCAATTAGGAATGCTGCCGTGCTGTAAAAGATAGCACGTTGGATTTGCTAATCCAGAGGTCGCCGATTCGACTGGGTTTGATCTGCTAGCTCGGGAGTTCAAACAACGATGTGAGTTTCTTAAATCATCACCCCCCCCCCACAACACCTCTTTCCGCCCAGCGGTTTAAATGGGCACGCTACAGTGTGTCAATGCGGTGGGTGAAGTGTGTGGGATACTGCCAGCTCTTCCGATCCATCTGGACCAGAATGAAAGAGTCGGATAAATGCCCTCCAGATCCCCCCCTCTTGTTGAAGAGTTTAAACGATACAAATTCGCAACGCGCACGGTTTCTGGAAAACCACAGACGGAGTGGGACCACAGACAGATCTGGCAACCGTATATTTCCAGAGCTCCAAGGCCCTAAGTTGGGATGTTTGGCCAATTCCATTAATACGGGAGAAAAACCTGAAACACCCGGTGAAGACTCTCACATGTACGAGGGAACAGGTGGAGTCCAGGGTATGGCGTCTTGATGCCCGTAAGAAGGGAGAATTCACCACATTTGTGTGATTCGTCGGCCCTCTCCTCCACAGTGCTGATATGTGCGTATGTATTTTGAACTTCTTTCGCATCATATGTAGCCAACCGTGCTAAATCGGAGGTGCCGTATATGACAGGCATGCTTCACCACCGCCTGGTTCCAACCCTGATGACAAGGTATTGGTTTATAAATAGGTACAGTATCTCCACAGCTTTGGTGAATGGGATAAGATGGGCAGATGGGCCAATGCTGGCCTCTCTGCCAGCATTGGCGTCAGCAAATAATTCCAGTGATTGCACGATTTTACCTTTTTACCTTCATAATGTGACGAGTTGCCGTGCCAACATATTAAGTACGAGTTGTTGTTTTATTTCAAACAATGGGGACACATGTTAAAAGTGTGAAATGAAAGCAAATTAATGCGAGGATGATGCTTGTTTTAACGTAGTAGTTCGCTGGGATTTGACCAATGATGGATTAAAGTTTACATTGTGCCCGGTGCGAGTGGCACTCCCCTACAGTTTAGCACCTTGGAGACAAGGACTCGGGTTGTGGTGGATGATACAGATTCGTGAAACTCCAAAACCAGCTGGGTTGCGGGGTAGCTAGGAGACGGCAGTACAGCAAATGGGATGTGTGTATGTAAGTTGAACTTCTTTTGTGCCGTACGTAGCCAAACCGTGCTCAAAATCGGAGGTGCGGGGGTAGTTAGACCCCTCCTGTGTGGACGTTTGAAAGGCATCGCCGGGTACTTGAGTTCCATCCCAATGGCAAAACAAATGAATGGGATTGACCAAAACATCCCGATGAAAGACCCCCTTGAGACGGTCATGTAACTCAGTGAGGCTTTCCTGGATAAAACAAATGACATGGTTAGTAGGCCCATATACGACTTTATTTAGCTTGCACATCTTATTTAATCCCCCAAACCCCGTACGTATGTATGTTCAACGTATTTCGCAGTAGCCAGCCGTGCTAAATCAGATGTGCTGTTACTTTTGATCCATGAAGTATCCCATGTGAAGTTTAGTTATTCTACATATGAGCCCCACGGTATTGTTAATCTAGCCTATGCTGCCTTATCTAAAACAGCTTCTACTTCTAATCGTTTTCTAATGTGTTCATTAGTTTGCCTTTTTCTCGCCACTGTCACATCCCGATTCTTCAACTTTTCATTCTAAGTGGCCCTGTATCAGCAAAACTGCATTTCCCTGAAAGCCAATCGGGCAGATGGTAACGTTCGTAATGACTTGGCTTCTTGTTTCACTCAAAGTTAAACGTTATGGTTACACTCACGCACCAGTTAGCTACACGATAAATATAGCAACCGTGTGTGAGAGCAAAACAAAAGAAAGCCCATTTATTATCAGTAATTACATGAGTGACGAGATCAAAACTTATTCTGCGCGTGGCCAGGTACCTGCGCAGACTAGAAACACGCCGTGGTGAATGAAGTAGGTGGGCAGCGTTTGCGTCACCGGTTGGCAGATAACGAAAATTAGTCCCCAGATGGACGACATTACAACGACGATTTCTCTCTCTTTTTTTTGTTCAGCGCTAAAATTGAAAGCCACGTGGTGCTGGCGATTGTCTATGCTAGAAAAATAAAGGTATCGCCGTAAAACATAATTAAGGTGTGGAGTTGCGGTGATAAGGATCCCGCTTTGAACTCGGCAAATTCAGTTTGTTTCTCGGGCCAGGGCTAAAATCGGCGGCGGGTGATATCTGAAAGATATCCCGGGCATGCCTTTCCACTAACTGGCACGAACCGGCGTGGTGAATGTACGGTCAAACAACACCCGTGACTGACATGGCATGCCGAGGCCTTTCTCCATCGGTAGATTGACAAATAGTTGTACATGTTCACCATAATTAAATCAAATGTAAGTTACGTGATAGAACATTTTTGCAACAAAACCATTAGGGTTCTGATTTCATAAAAAAAATATTATAGCGAATGTTAACTATGTACATGCTCTTGAATGCTAAGTTTGAATTGGTTTATTTTGTAAATTTTCAAATGTCATTTTTATACGGTAAAACATGACGAGAGATAAACGGGCCAAAACTGATGACAACCATAACTGTCAAATACAATTGGTGTAACTTAAATACAGGAACCACACACACTGTCGATGAAACGAAAAAGAGTCCTGATGTAGGATAAGCTATCTTCGAGCTGTTTATAGCATCCCAGCATGCAACTTTCCAGTAAACGTTATGATTCAAAGCAACAAGAGATTAAGCTGTTTTTAACAATGTGCCAAATAAAAAAAAGCTTTTAAAGATAAAAACTGCTTTTTCTTTGTTCAACTCGTTCCCAGAACAGCAGCGTGCCTGTGGAAACATATCCTGGCGAGGCATAATTTGAAGAGAAAATGATCCCTAACGTATTGCGTTGTATACTTAAAACGTCAATGGTATACTACTTAGCGTGCAATAAAGTTATGGAACAAAAAGCTCATTGTAATACCACGAGCGTAGCATTTTGCGGTGGTGCTGCTGCGATATTCCCGCGATGTGTTTTCACCACGTGCTATTTCGACAATTTCTCTCACCACAAAACGTGCCAAACAACGCTTTGGCAACAACACGGACACAAAAAAAACCACCACGTGTAGGGAGAGCCCCTTGTAATCGTACGCACTGACATTTTTTTTCTTCTTTTTAAAACATTGGATTTGAAGAGGGCGCTTCAGAAAAACAACAAAAAAAGAAGAGGTGGGAGAGACATTGCAGGGAAGTCGGAAACGCTGGTGGGCAAATAAACCTGGGAAGTTTAGACAAGTGTGTGTGTGACAGTGAGTGTGTGTTTGTGTGTGAGTGAGTGTGTGTGCGCGCATCTTAGTGCGTGCAGGTGCGCAGGAGAGCGGCCGTTTGGCTTAAAACAAACACAGGTGTCGTCATACCAGCAGGGTCACGTGTGCACTCATCCCCAGTGTGCACCTGCCGCTGTAAAAATGCGGTCATTCGAGCCGCAATCAGCATAGCAGAACAAACTGTCCCCCCTCAACCACCCACCGACCTGACCCCCTCAACCACCATCCCCCACCTCCCCCCAACCACCATGAAACTACCAGTCAGCATCACCATGGTAGGGCCCGAGTCTTCATGGTACGACAACAGCAGCTGAGATCACGTGTCTGATAAATTGGAAAGCAAAAAAAAACCCCCACACAGGATATGACCAACAATTCCGAGCGCATGCTGGCTTTTGCCGTAGCACCTCCACGCAAATAGCGTATCACTTATGCCACCATGCCGCTTGGGGCGTTATCTTGTCGGGAAATATGTGCGTGTGTGTACGGCGAAATAAGAGGAGACAAAGGGCTCCCTTGACAAAAAAATATGGAAAAACGAGGGCAAAACACGAATGCTTATCAGGCTTTCGCGAAAAGGAAAATGTGAAACTTTTTTTTCATCAGCAAAACTTGTGAAAGTTAAAACATCATAATATTTCAGTTCCAAGGGTCATAAACATGAATTGCTTTCCACCCACTTTCCTATCTGTTAGAGTTGAGCAGAACGTCTTTGCTTTGCTCTTTAAGCCTTGGGCATTGCTGCTAACTTTGAAGAATCGTAGCGATTCTGCTAATCCCAAGACACGGTTTAATACAGAGGGAAGCTGGGGAACTTTTAACACCCTTCACTTGCGCGTACAAAAGGTGCACACACTGCTTTAGAATTATTATTTTTATCAGACTGTGAATGTGCCATTGTGAGAGACAGGCACGGCCCATCACAACAATGGGCGGAGTGTGATCAATCATTGACTTCTCAGTCAACATGAGTGCATTTACACGATGGAAGACCACTAAGTCAACGTTTTTTCGAGCCAAAAGCCTCCCACGTGCAGTTGTGTAGCGATAGGAAGCGCGTTAAAACATTTATCTTTATTAATTGCCGTAACTGGATGCTATCGTGGTGTTATTGACGGTGAGGTTCGCAACAAAGGATTTGCAATCCAGAGGCTGCGTATTAAATCCAGTCTCACTCCCGGAGCAGAAGCTGATACAATGGGTGTCTTTATACTGGTAGGATCCACCTGGTTCCACAAGTCCACAGGGGATTATTGTGTCCGTCCGTCCGTCGTGCATCCAAAAATGGGAGGGGTGGGGCTGGGTGGAGAGGGGAGGGTGGGGAGAGGCTGGGTGGGGAGGGGCTGGTCACCCCGTGGTGCCCTTATAAAACTCAACGTTTAACCTACTCACGCCGGCTTGTGCCCGCCCTCACAGTCGGGCATATTTGCGGAATACACCACGCCGCCGTTGACCCTGGCCATTGACCGAGCAACCCAACGTTCCTACCAGCTCCCTCCGCAGGAATGTGTTTAAATCCCCCCCCTCCTCGTCTCTGTCCGGCTATCAGAATAAACGAGCACGCCACAGTTAGTCAATCGGCAGGTGGCGTGTGCTAGGGTAAAGTGTGGGTACTCCTACCACTTCCAAGTGGTAGGCAGGCGTACCCACACTTTACGTACGGTGCGAAATAAGTTCAACATACCAGCGTGGAAGAGTAGGCCAAAATAGTCTCTGGCGAGACACCTATTTAACGATTGGAGGGATATGCTTTTGGCTTTCATGGGTTGGTTGCATATGATTTGGGTCTTTCGGTAAAGCCACGTAGATAGAAGAAAAACTAATAAAAATAATAACAATATCAGGACGTTTCGATCGCAACACCAGCAATCGTCATCAGGTGATGACGATGTTTCTATCTACGTGGCTTTACCGAAATACCCAAAGAATATGAATTCCTGCAGTCACGAAAGCTTTAAGTCAAGGGTTGGTTGCACTTTGCAGAATATCCATGTGTGTCAACTGCCAACTTGCACATCAGTAGAAGTCGCGCTTCCATAATAATTCATTCATCCAACTAAAAAAAAACAACATTAAAAGGCTTTACAACAGGGGATTGGTCAACCAAGACGCCTGTTAACCGACGGGGGGGTCATTGGGGGGTCAACTGGCATTCTTAGAGGGAGTCTGTAGGGGTCTGCTAACTAGCAGGAGGTGGCTGCAAGTATTCGCATGCATTGCGGCTCTTGAAATACTGATTTTATTTTTACCGAATTCAATTTTTTTTGTTTGATTGCTGATCCCTGGAATATAAATACGGCAGTCAGCCACAGGCAGCAAAAATGCTACCAACTCAGAAACATCGACTAAAAGTCAAGTAGATGTAAACGAAAATAATGTATATTCTACTTAATTATATTAAGAAAATTAAGTTGCAAGGTAAAATCTCCGGCAAGATGTTGTACGTCACATGAGAACAATGTGTTTATTTGGCAATTTCACTGCGATCTTTCTAGTCAGGTTTTGAAGTGCATTTTGGGAAAGCATATTGTTGAGGTAGTAGACAATTAATGTAATTTGCGTAAACATTTTCCAAGTGAATAATAAACAAGCGATTATTTAACAACCACCAATTAATTGCCTTTCAAAGTACTTCAGAAAACTAAATTCAGTACTGTACTGTATAAGCACAATTCCATTCTGCATCTCCACATACAAACATATGTCCATCAACCTGTTGACTTGTTCGACGAATGGAAGCAGGGTTTATTGAAGAGAGCAACCTCTGGATCTGCTTTGACCTAGATCTCATCAGCAGCATCAAGTATTGTTCAACAGTTGCCACGGGATTACCAAATCTTTATTAGTGGCAAAATCCCTCATCAATGTACATTCAAATGTGACCCCCCCCCCCCCGTTCAATGCAAAATGGAATACATTTCATGGAGCATTTTGGGTAAAATGCTTTGCGTTTGCTCGTTACACTCACGCTTGATGCCACGCGCAACGGGGATGTGCTCAGAAAATGAAGGCGCGTCACATGAGGCACATCACGGTTTAAATGGACACCGATGATGTCTACTCGAAAGAATCTAAAAATATCTCAAAAGTGTCTATGCAAGGATACCCAAACACCGCTTGAGTTAATTCTCTACAACAAATGCAACATTTACAATTGACTACTAGAGAATGTAAAGAAAAAAATCCCCAAGTACATCGCACCAAGCTTTTAAGGTCTGTGGGGGAAAATGTGCTCAAGGCAGCGTGTGTGTATGTATGTGGGGAGCGGTGGTGTAGCGGTTAGCGCGCTGCACAACGAACCTGGCGACCCGAGTGCGATTCCCGCTCACGGCCAACACCGGTGACGATTATCTGAACTGATACTGGACCTCTCCTAGGTCGACTCAGCCTCAAATGAGTACCTTGCGTGGTGTGTAAACATCGCCACTGGGGAGACAAAGGCGGTCGGGCGTGGTGTTGGCCACCCACCCCCTCGTGCGCCGTGACGGCTCTCATAGGTGCTCGCTAGCAGCACTTGCCCCAACAGTCTGGTAAGGCTAGACGGGGAACCTTTGTTGTTTGTTGTGTGCAGGTGAGCAAAGATACATCAGGAGCTCCACTCAAAGTTACGCGACACAATCCCCGTCACAGACCCGTCCACAGTATCTGTACGACACGATTTTAATAACCATCTGACTGTGCTCCTCACCTCACTGGAATGTTCGAGAATAGGGCTCCACACAAATCAGGCCAACATACGAAAAAATAAACAGAGGCATTCCCCAGGTGCAAAGACACATCAAACTAAACACACAGAAGCAATGTTCACTGGGAATTCAATTATACCGTGTGTGTATATATAAGCTATCAACTTTTTTTCACGGTGTAACACAAACACTAATATCGTTTCTATAAGCACATCTTCTTTTCTCCCCCTTGCCGCACACGAACGCGTTTTTGTCGAGAAGAACCCCGAGTCAAAGTCTTCGTGGTGGGGGTAGACGACACAAAAGGGCTTCTGTTTGGGTTAATTCCCTTCTGTGAACTTGACGGTCACCTCCCAGAACTCATTTCCTCCCATGCCCTCCTGCTGCTGTTGATGGCTGTGTGTGGCACACACACACACCCCCGGTTAGGTTGGCCCTGTGGGTTAGTCGTGTGCAGGAGAAGCGATGGGGGTGGTGCTGAATTAATGGCACGAGCGGCTGACAGCTTGCGTAACCCCTTGTCGCACCGCCCCACCCCCACCACCACCCTTGCAACGCCGCGCACAAACCCTCCTCTCGCTCCATCACGCGTCAGCGGATGGAATGTTCTTCCGTAAATAAACAGCCCACACGCAGCACACACACACACAAAAAAATACACTACAACAGTTTTCCCTTCAAATAGCA
Organism: Entosphenus tridentatus; assembly: GCA_014621495.2. Classification (NCBI taxonomy): domain Eukaryota; kingdom Metazoa; phylum Chordata; class Hyperoartia; order Petromyzontiformes; family Petromyzontidae; genus Entosphenus; species Entosphenus tridentatus. The sequence goes on along the minus strand of CM025619.2, from coordinate 8,527,724 downwards.
GACGGGCCAGTTCTATGCATTCACGTGAGAGGGGGGTGGGGTGGGGTGGGGGTAGTTTGACTCATGAATACCGAATTGTGCACAAACTGCAGTCCTTACAATGACAATGAGCATTGGATGCGGCTCTCCGGCGTAGTTGTCAGCAGAAATTTGTACACAATCGAAAATGTTATTCTTACAGCTGCATCGTGCTACCGCGCAGGCTTTTGCAGTTGCGCCGTATGGAGCTCTCCGATGTGTTTTTGGGGTTGCACCGAGTGTTGTTTATCTAAGTTGTCTTGTGGTTGTTGTTGTTGTTTGACTTGCATCCCACTGGGATTTTTGCACACAGCGTTGGTGTACGGTGTTTTTTTCTGCAATATTTTGCTGTCTTTTCTTGGATTTTCTGTTTGCACTTAGTCACATATTCACTTTAAGATGTTTTTTGTTCATGTTTTTTGTTTGTTGCGGTTGCACCCGATTCAAGAGCCGAATGGCTCACAGGGCTATACCTAATAAATGAACTTGAACTTGTTCGTCACGATGTCCGACGTTTCGTTTCCACGTTCTGCGAGCGTCTTTGAAATATTCCACCTGGATATTCCTAGCTCGTTTGCAAGAGCTGAAGCTCCCAGCACGTGGAGCACAACGTTGACATCATGCCAAACAACACACGGCACAACCCGCAAACACAGAGGAGGAGCTGCATGGTCAGGTCTGCAGGTAAATACCAAAGCATGCCATCTGCGTTACCGTGGGGTTAAAGACGTTTTGATTTTACCATTAGCGAAGACAAACCATTGCGCAGAAGGTGGACTCCTTTTTCAAAGTGAATACAATAATTCCCCCTTGGGCCGGGTATTGTGGCTCATTCAAATGGTGTCCACATTTCGGATAGACACTAACGAAGTGGATTCAATGCTCGTTCCACATTTTACCAAACAAGTCAACGCTTCGTGGACGTTTGCCAAACTCCCATACTCACTCGACGAATAGGTCGACGGCTGATGACAGCTAAACAAATGGATTTATGTGGTCCTTTGGAGTGTCACCCCCCCACATTTGAATTGAGTTCACGTGCACGAGTGAGATGGATTATGGCATTGGGAGGTTCAAGATGGATGGTGATGTCAACCGGGAAAGCCTTCATCCAGCAGGGCGTAGATAATGGATAATGAATGACGATACAATTCTAGATGTGGCCACGATTTTAAGCAAAAGTGTACAAATACAATTGCATCATGCTGAAGATGTTTGATAAACATCTGTATTTGGTGGACTACTTAAGCGAAAACCATCAGAGGACCGATGAAGTGGGCTTGACATGTGGGTCTATCAAATAAATCCATTACGGTACTTGCACTAGGCCGAGGTCGCATGTGCACAATTGCATGTGACATTTCAAATGTGAATAAAAGATATTATTGAATACCTAGAATATTGTATATAGATTTGTATTTTAAAGAGGAATCGGCCTTAGTGCCATGTGTAACTGGGTGAGATGGGGAAGCTAAATTTAAGGCAGAACAATGACAGTCAAATTATCACCCTTGAATCAACAGTATCTGCACAGCACGATCTCCTGGGTGACTCTCGAAAGTGAAATGGGACTGAAGAATCTGGATCCACAAAAAAACAAACCATGTTCATTGACCTCTGACCCACCCTGCTTCACTCTTTTCATTGTGGATACTCAGAGCACACAAAGAGAAAGAGAGAGAGAGTGAGGATGCAGAGAACAATTGTTTTCATGCTTTTCATCTTAAGTTTAAGAAACAAAAGGACTGAACCCAGCACACACACAACAGACTGTGTGAGTGCCTAAATGCGATCAGTCATTTTCGTATCTGTCACTACAATATAATTATTTGTTTCTCCAATGTTAGAGAGGTGCGATATATCATTTATCCTGTGAGGGCAAGTGACAACACATTTTTTGCGAGGCTTCCAATGGGCAACTCCTCAGCAGCACAATCACGCTGCATCAGTGCACAACTGAATGAAATTAACAGGCAGCAATTACCATGTAATTTGATTTAAAAAAAATACTGACGGCAGTATGCTCGGGGTATTGGCGATTATCACGCGAGGTTGAATAAGGGGCAGTGCAATGCTGACATTGTACACGTAGAGTGCTGCAGGTAAACACAAATGCGACTCTCTCGTTAAAAAGAATATGCACGCGTACACAAACACGTCCAAGGGAACGCTGTATATATTGATGTGTGCCGGAGCGTACTCGGTGGTGCACAATGTTGTCCGGCCACGCGCTTGCATACCGAGCCACATTTTCCCCAACGAAGCGGAGTTATTGTGTCGCCCGGCTATTCCTCTCGAGACGGCGTCTCCGATTTTGGAACGCTCCCTGCCGCCGCCGTGGCAGATTTCATCCCCGTCCTGTACACCACCGCGTCACGCAGTTCATTGCCAAATTCCCTTCACAATGATCGGGGTCAAATTGGTGTCCCGCACCTAACAAAAATAAAAGCTAGCAATTCATTCGCACATTCGGAATTGCGCACCATTTTTTTTTCAAAGGTGTGCAAGATTATCACCAAACCGCTACGAGTGTTTGCAGACGTATTCTGCAGTCGTTTTGCAGTATTGGGAGGGGGGGGGGGGGATAATTGCTATGTATTCCTCCAATTAAGTAAATTGCGGGTCATTTTCAAAACGTTGGCGAATTTGGACCGTGACGCCAGTGCAATGGTGTTCTACTTTTTTTTTCAAAATAATGTTGTGGGATATTTAATGTCTACTGCAAATCAGATGGCACATTTTGATGGGTAATAGAACCCCACAGTATTAACCAGGGTGGCCGTGGGTCTTGAACCACACACCTCCACAACCAATGCTGCAACTTGCTCAGCCATGTCACCACACCCTTAGATATACATGTACAGTATTTATGTATTTTTTACTTCTTTCGCACCGTACGTAGCCAACCGTGCTAATCGAAGGTGCGAATTGGAGTATAAGTCATCCTTTTATATATGTGTGGCGTGAAAGAATGTTCCTTGTTTAGTTCTGGTAGGTAAAAAAATAACTGGTAAAAATGTGAGTTGTAAAAAAAATGCAGTGAATTGCTGATACATTACTAGTGATAATAAGTTTTGTCTGAATCAACAAGCAAATATCATGATCATAATTTGTCGCTGGATATTGTACCTCAATAATTAAACACGTCCCAGAATGCCACGCAATTAAGAAGCACCTTTGCACACAGGAACTCGGAATAACACAAAGATCCTACTAAAAACACACACACACACACACACTCTGTGTTCTCATATCACAAACAAAAACATATTTAAATGGCTGCACTGTACTTATAGCATATACACCGCGACGGAGTAGGATTGTGAGGTATGGCCGCTTCAGTGCCATGCCTGCCTCTGAGCTCAAGGTTCATTGGTTTGCACATCTATCCTGGCGCGGTAGCGTGTGGCAAGCGAAGCATTGCACAACCGCACGAACCCCTTCACAGAGTGTGCGCTAAGCTCACAGGATCATCGGTAAACTTGTGACAGGAGGCGTCCCCTGGCACTCTCTGTTTGCAAGGGCAAGAAAATAAGCGGTTGTGGCTTTGGTAAAAATCTACTCTACCTACTCGATATTATGTACAAGATGCCCTTCCATCCGTTAAATTACATATTAATGGTGAAAGTGTAGCCCTGGATTTTATTGCTCACCCCTGGCAGAAAGGGATCTCGAGATAGCCAGCTGCAGAGAATAATTTGGCCTACTCTTCCACACACGGATGGCTACGTACGGTGCGAAATAAGCTCCAACATCCGTGCGTACATATATACACGCTGGCTATACGTCTTGGAAGAGATGGGAATACCAACACTTTACCCCACCACACGTGACCTGCCAATCAAGTAACTGTGATGAACCAATTTATCCGATTGGGTGAACAGAGGTGGGGGGGGATTTAAGAAATGTGCCCATTGTTTCAACTGCTATGCTTGGAGGTCGAATGGTAACCTCCGGATCTCTGGGTTACAAATCCCAATGTCATTAAACTCTTACGCCACGATAGCATTATAAATTTTACAATTTAAAAAAAACATCTTATATTTAACTACGTACATAAAAAAACAGGCAACTGGAAAAATTATGTTGTATGTATGTGTTTCAGCTTTAATGCATTTTTATGACACGGAGTTTCAGTTCTATAACACAAAAGAACACGCCCAGTCTTTCATTCCATTTTGTTATTTTGTTGCAAGCTGCAACAATAATGGCTTGCAAGACAAGAAGGCTCCCGTGTATAACGCATTGAAAGTGGTGTCCGAATGATATATGTGCTCTTCGGTTTTCAATGAAGTGCACCCCAAATGTGCGAGACACTTTTAATCTTCTCCAGTGGGCATCATAGCACGATCCTTCAAGCCAGAGTTCAAACTACCTTTCATGCCGCACTAATGGCATGGGAAAAAAAATCAATTTAGATCCGTTGGGAAATAACAGTTAACCCTTTCATAGTACAGTTATTTAACAAAATTAGGGTACTCCGTTGGCAGAAATGCATTGCATTAACTATGGTTAAGAGAGTGGTGGCGCAGTGTTTGACACACTGTGGCATGAACCAGGCAAATCGAGGTTTGATGCCTTGACATGGATGGTAACTAGTCCAGCCCCCCCCCCCCCCTTTCACGAACCCACACTGACCACAATTTTGAAGTGCTCTATGGTCAAACAAACCCCCTCCAACCCCCATGGCCAATAGCACAGCAATGAGAGGACTTCATCCAGCAGTGGATTCGCGAAGGGCGAAATATCACGATTAATTCATGCGTCTATTCATAATCAACGTTTTTGGGTTTAGATCGCGTTATTTATAAATGTGTCGTAACCCTCCACCACCCGACACGGCCAATCAGTAAAAAAAGTGTCACGTTGACAAAAGACAAATAGTCCACTGCTTTAGCCCACCGGTGTGTTGAAGCGGTGTGTTGAAGCGTGTAAATGTTGTGGTTTCACGTTTAAACACACCGGGGGGCTAAAGCAGTGAACTATTTGTCTTTTGTCAACGTGACACTTTTTTTTACTGATTGGCCGTGTCGGGTGGTGGAGGATTACGACACATTTATAAATAACGCGATCTAAACCCAAAAACGTTGATTATGAATAATATTGGTCGCGAAAGCCTACGTGTTAAACTCATGCGTCTATATTACAGCCAACTGAGCAAGAATACATTCGTGTGATACAAAGAAAAACATGTATTCAAACAAATTCACTCCTGGAACGGTCAGTTGGCAACTGTGCACTGCAAATCCCATGCTATCCAAAAACAACTGCCTCTTGGCTCTCTCGGTTACCTTGGTAGAATAACTTGGGTTTTTTTTTCCTTGGCACTTTCTTCAACATCTAGCTAGTGGAATTTCAGATATTGCCTCAGGGGTTAATGCCAAACGTATATCCTGTGCTAGTCACGTGGATTTCATTTTGAATCGATTACCCAACTTGAGAATTCGTCTTAATGTGTAACGCATTTTTATAATAAAAAAAACAGGGACTGCCTTATTATTGTACATCCGTCAACCCCATAAAAATAACCCTTTAGAGAAAATAGAGCCACGTATTATAGCTCTTGTTACATTTGCAATGACCTGGTACTGCGGGCTTGAAAACAACGTTTTCTAAATAAATGCATCGTGACGTAAAATAGCTAGTAGACTGCATCAAAGATGTTTACGAGGAAAATTCAAGTGCCACAGGATTGGTTGGCACCAAAACACCTGATTGCCCCAAGTAAGAAAACCATCCAATCCCATTCGACTTGTGCAACGTCAGGGAGACACCTCCCCACAACCACTTTCCAGCCCTCCACAACGGCTGCAATCTCAAAAGCAAGAGTTAAAGGCAGAGGAGGTGGGGTGTGCAAAGGCACCACAACCCATGAAATATTACACCGACCCCTTGGTATAACCCAGTGGACAGCATCTTCTTGGTTCTTTCGGTAAAGTCACGTAGAAGGGAAGTAATAAAATAATAAAAATAAAACATAATAAAATAATTCTCACGACGTTTCGGCCACAACGCAAGCAGCCGTCCTCAGGTGAAACCAGGTCTGTCGAGGCGACAGCGTCTGAATGAAACAGCACACGTGCTTGGAGCATATATATATAAGCTGGGTTGGAAGGGGCGGGGGAAAGGGGCGCCTTGACAAAATAATTTGCATATCAAGAGGAATTTAGCATATTTATGGCCAGCAGTTAGAACATCTGCTTTCAATGCCCGATCTGCTGTAAAATGTCAAATCACAAATCCACTGCAAATAGAACCTCCTCCAAACCACGACCTTCAATCCATTCTGCAATTCATGCCCTTTGTGCTCACGGTGTGACCAAAAATATGCCCTACTTGTAACCCAATGTCTCACTATTTTTTTTCTGTACCAAGGATCTTTTAGAAAAAAAAAATTCCAATTCCTGGAATGTGTACACGGATAGCCTGTGGCTAGCACCAGAGTCAGAACACACAGCCGGTCTTCATGTGGCATTACAATCAAATGCAACTCACCAGTAAAATGATACCGGTGGCTTTGTTGCAAGTGTTCTCGCTTATAGCTCCTGGGGCCATGGCTGAGGTGACGCCATTAGTTCTGTTGGGCTGCACGTTTGTTTCACGGCAAGTTGGTTAACTAGCGCCCGCGTTCCCAAAAGGGCAGCATTTGGAGCTCATCGCGCATGCATGAATGTAAGCAATAGACATTGCTACGGTCTAGGATTAATGACTGCTTTTGTAATTGGAGTCAGCCAAACTATGGGCCACGTATCAAGGTCCCTTCTGGGCGCTGTTAAAGTCGCCACGTGCACGAGTCGCGTTTCTCATCCTGTACTCACTCGTCAAGTACGTGCCTCCCCACACCCCAGCACAGCCTGTCTAAAGGGTGTCTTTTTTAATCTGATTCATTATTTTAAATTGCACGCCTTAAGTATGGAACGCTATCCTGCACCACTCGGAATTTGCAAAGGAATGTTATCAGGCGGTTACTTTTCAAATTAAATGTGTTTTTCTGAAGAGCATCAATTATCTTTCCATTTGAGCAGCAGTTAATTATTTATGTTGAACTATTAGTTCCTCAAACATGCAACACGAGATGCAATCCCTGACCATATTTCTGCACAATCTTTGCAAATGCATAAGACACAAGGGATGGAACAGTGGCGTGGTGGTTTGTGCCCTACACTATGAACCTCATAGTCTGAGTTCAATTCCAACCAGTAACTCAAACCAGCGACGAAACTGGCCCTGTGCACATCGCTTCACCCAACACACATTGACCAAGATGGTGAAGTATGGTCAAGCAACTCTCATGTTTGATATGTTGTGTGCAATGGGGGGCTTCATCCAGTAGCTGGTTGATAATAAATAAAACATCTTTTTTTATTATGATTAAGAAACAAGGTGATGTATTAGTGTCCATGCGTGCCCGCACACCAGTTCCATTTTCTTTGAAAACATAGCCAGGCCTCTCGGAGCATTTAATAAGCTCAGCAATCGTATAGGTCAACCCCTCTATATCATCTCCTCGTTATGTGCCCCCTACCCCCTTTTAAGCAGAAACACCCCGGAGTCAAAGTGAGGCGCTACTGTAGAATACAAAAATCTTTGAGCTTGAAGTTGTATCGAGAAATCGATAACCTGCCATGTTCTGTCTGCACAGCACATAGAATGGCATTTTAAATGTCCTCCTGAGCCAGTTCAGGACCCGCGCTGTTGTAGGATCTCATTAGAGAAAATAGGAGCTGTTGATGCCATCAATACTGGGCATCCAGTGGCGATTCCCACGGGTGCTGTTAATCCAGAGCGCGGTGTTGTTTCGAGTGGTGTGGGTATAATACAGGGTGGCGCAAAAGTCAGGACACACAGGGCTATTTCAATTATTTTAATACTGGCATTAAAATATTTTAATTGTTTGTGTTTATTGCATACAATGGTTCTATTACGATTATTCACATCGATTTTTTTCTTGCCTTTCAGATGGCATTTATAAATGTAGAAACATTGACTAAAGACCAGTTCAATTAGTTGTTTATGAATGCTAAAAAAGCAAAAGTACATTTTTAAAAGTCCTACATAAAAAGAATCAGTCACGAATGAATGTTAATGGCAGTCGTTTGACAAATGTAAAAATTAATTAAATTAACCCCATGTGATTTGTTAAAATAACATAATAACCCTGCGCGTCCTCACTTTTGGGCCACCCTGTATACATAGCAGCATAATGTGCTGTACGTTCCCATTTCACAACACAGTAAATTGTAATAAGACAATGTGACAACACGTTCTTACCGCTGCTATATAATATATGCAATCAAGGGCAAACACGAGTATAGTGCACATCAAAACGACTGTAAGGATAATACAGTATATATACATAAATGCGTTACAGAAAGAACTCACAGCCTATGTCAATCAATCCATTGCTGGATGAAAGCCAGACCCAAGCCATGTTGGCCATGAAGATTGTTTGATCATACTTCACCATACTGTTCAGTGGGGGTTAGTGAAGGAGAAGATGGTGGTAAGGGGTAGAATTAGGGCAGGATTGCTAGTTGTGGTCCTGAATCGAACTCAGGTTGCCCGGCTCCGAGCACGGTGCGCTAACCACTGCACCACCGCTCTAACTCCACAGGCACGGTGGATATGCAGTGCGTATTATTTTGCATTATCTTAAAGCGCAGTACTTGGGTTTCCAGTTATTGTTTTAACGTAACTTTATACATTCATATACAGGACATGTATTATAGTCCAATATAATAACATTGGATAAGATTGCAAAGGCTTCCCAAGCACAACGCGTGTGGCCACTAATTCATTGATTAATTCCGTGGTCAAGAATTTTGTAGAGCAGAATTCAAAGAGTTTTACAGTGAGAATACACTCCAGCATGACATCTGATAGGCTTCATATCGTCACTCCACATCAAAACGAAACAGCTTCATTCCATAAGCCCATCGGCTATGCAGTCCACCGATTATTATTATTATTCAGCAGCGAATGTTTAAGAAGGCAAACCTCTGGGTCATTTTCCGCTTTCTGCATCTCATCAACAGAGTTCGACTTGTTAAAACAAATACTGGTCGACTGAACACGGAGGGTTTCTGATTGGATTGCCAGCACGTTATTTGCAGGAACTCTCCCATCAACAAGTCCCTTCTTAATCGAGGCAAAAGGAACAGCGTTTACGCGCCAAGTTACGATACCCGCTCCAATCTGACCACATTAAATACATCGCGAGCGCAGGTAAATCAGGTGAGAGTTGCAGCCACGTGAGTTTCGTTGACATTCGAACGCGGGCTTGGTCGACCCTTGTTTTTGACCGCCGTGGCGAATCAAATATTAAACAACGCAAAGACGCGCAAGTACACACACAGACACACAGACGCACACGTCCGACACCGAAGTGCTTGTGCCCGCAACTTACCATTTCACTTTTGGCGAGCGCCACAAATGAGAGGAACAGAAGAAGCATCATCTTCTTCTTCTCCATGATCGCCGACTAGATCGATCCCTCGCAGTAAAGTGCCGCGACTTGATCGGCTTGCTCAACCACCCTGCGCGGACGGCTACGGAGATGAATGTGGCAGCCGCGTCTCTCGGGTGTGGAGCAGAGGCAGTGAGAGAGAGAGAGGGATGACGATGTTGCTCTCGGATTTGATTTTTGTGGGTCGCGTCCGATCGTTTGTCCGCACGATGTGAAGTCGTCTCTCACCCTGCCAGCGGTGCCTTTAGCGCAGCGCTCAGGCGGAGGAGGAGACGGGAGCTGTTCAGTCGTACCCCCCCCTACACACACACACAGACCCTCCTTGCTAAAAAAAACAATCGCAGCTATCAAATTAAGCTTCTCTCTCTCTCTCTCTCGTGCGCGTGCGTGTGTGTGTAATGTATGTCCCGCTTTCCCCACACACAGCTCACAAGAAGCCGACTGTTGTTTTATTTTTCAGAGTTTCACCCCCCCTCTCTCTCTCTTTTGTGTGTGTGCGTGTGTTTAATGCAGCAGCCAGAGGAGAGGAGGGACTTTGGTAGCACGGGGGTTTAAAGTTATCCGAGGCGGGAGGGCGAGCATATAACCAAACCCCCGACCCACCCACCCACTTCTTTCAGATTTTCAGCAAGGCAAGTAAAGCCTCTTCAACACAACAACAGTTCTTACGACTGAAAGGGTGTTTTGCACGTGCTTATATATTTATATAGACGCACACACACTCACTCTCACGCTCCCCACTCTCTCGCTTCGCTTGGTCGCGACATGGCCAATATATGTTATGACATTACGTAATTACATTCCAGAAATCACCACCACCACATGTGAATAACGCGCGTTTGGAGAATGAAGATATGTGGTGGCGGGCGGGGGTGAAACTTCTAACATTGTTCCAAATTATCGCTGTGTCTACATCGGTACTTATTTTAACACGCAGAATGGGTGGGTGAGTGGAAAAAAATGCGAGATTGATTTTTACGAAGGCCGTCTTGGGCACTCGTCAAATCAATGATGCGCAGCAGATCTTTGTAAAATCCACCGCTGGATGAAGAACCCCATGTTTTGCGCTGGTTTTATATGTAGTGGGGCTTTGACTCTTTGAAGCGGCGTGGGGAGGTGTCAGGATGATAACTCGTCGCTCCAGACAGCCGTGGCCTGGAATCGCAACTCAACGCGGTCGTGGTTTGCAAACCCAAACGTGTGCACGACAGATTTTCTTGAAACAGCGAACGCGTGCCTATACGAGGGGTCATTTACGACGTTATGATGATATCTACCACGAACTCAGTCACGTCATTGTAATCTTCCATGGTCAATCCGCTGCTGGATGAAGCCCTCTCCAAGCTACGATTATCGCTCGCGATCCTGCGATGTTTGAGTCCACGTAAAACTTGCACAAGAGCCGATTTCATCGTTCCATTTTCCCGGACAAACTCCCTCTCGGACGCCTTACATTCCTTGCATGTCATAGCCATTATTCCAGAACTTCGAACACATTGTTTCTTTAAAACACGTGTCCTGTCCAAACCCACGCACGATTTTTCAACAGGTTTGTGTGAACCTGGAGTGAAGTGAGATCACCGCTGCCATGTTGATGTGAGTGGTCGTTAACAATAACAACGGAATCAAACTTGAAAAGTGCGCAAAGAAATGTTGAGAGATGCGTGCTTTGAAAGAACATGGAGAGATAAATACAGAGGAACACGGGGTGCTCCAGATGTCTTATGACCCCCAATCTAATTCTCTCAAACGAAAGATATATTTTTTAAAGTGAGGTTTATTTAAAAGATAAATGAATATTAAAAGTGAAAAGAATGTTACGGGTCAATTAATTTGGGATTACAAGACATCCGGACCACCCTGCAGGTTTTAGAATATGCACTTGTTAAAGGCATAATTACAACTTAATAAAGGCAAATGAGATTGGACTGGATAATGACCGATGGTTAAAGGCTATCGAGTGGCAGTCAAAGGTCGGAAACTCATCCAAGCGGACACTGACGCAGGAGATGGAGCGCTTCAATCAGCTCGTGCGTGCAAGTGCGGGATCGTAAATATGGCGAAATGTCTTTGTCTCTATCCAGCAGTGAATTGATCATGGCTAATGATGATGATGAGTTAGACCCCAAAAATTATTGGCGACGTGCTATTATTAATATTGTCTTCCGTGGTAAGCAATCGGCGCCAGGAGACACGGAAGGCCGGTTTGGTGACAATATTTATTCAGGTGCGCCGCTGAAAGTTATCCAAATGCTTTTCCTCGCGAAGGCTACACGGTGTCCACGTCTACTCCTCAAAGAAAAACGAATGCTGATTAGATTTTGACTTGAAACTTTCGTGACTGCAGCAATTGATATTCTTGGTTCGTTCGGTAAAGTCGCGTAGATAGAAAATAAAATACAAAAATAAATGAAAATTTTAAAGAAATGCAAAGAACCCCGACGTTTCGATCGCAACACAAGCTGTCTTCATTAGGCGCCTGATGAAGACCGCTTGTGTTGCGATCGAAACGTCGTGTTATTTAGCTTTAATTTGTATATATATTTTTATTTTTAATTTACATTCATTTTATTTGTATTTTCTAACTACGTGACTTTACCGAAAGAACCAAGAATATGAATGCTGATTAAACGACAGTAATTGCTTTCGTGTGTGCACGGGCAATCACAGACACACACACGAGGCCGGATGTTTTTACTCGATGATGGTAGCAATTAGCTGGGTTGGTGCCCTGCGGTTACTAAAAAAAAGAACAAGAAAAAGTCACCCAGCCCGCACCGGTAAAACAGGAATTGCTGTTTGTCGGGAACACGGGGGAGGGGGCTTTAAAGCGTTTCCTATTTGCTAAATTGACCCGATGAAATATCCAAGTGGACCGCGGCACAAGAGGCACAGCTGCCTTTCGTAGTGTAGCAGCGCCATCTGTGGATGTGGCATTGGACGTCCGACGAAGACTAAACGGCACACGATGATCACGGTAGAGGAAACAAATGTCAGCTCGCGATACGCGCCGCACGACACTCGCTCACTCGAGAAGAGAGAGGCCGACTCGGAAGCGAGACGTGAAGACAGCAGGCACGCTGGTCAGCCGGTGCTAACAATTTAACAATTGCCCAAGTTGCGCGTTTTTTTTTAAACATCTATAAAAAAAAATGTGTTCATAAAATTAATGAGTATTAACCTGCGGGGGGGGCGGGGGGGGCGACCGGAGCAAGTTCGAGAAAATCCACGCGTGCGAGGAGGCAACGCTCGATCCCCATTTCGGATGGTCGAGATGGAGATTCGGACCACGCTTGGCTGTACCGCCATCTCACGGCGAGCCAAAGTACGGCACCTCGATGCCGTACGCTGAATTACAGACGTGCGCCACCGCCATCAGGCGCATGGTCAGCGATTTAATTTCATCCAGAGCTGCGGTTGATATTTCGGGTGGACGCCGTCAAATACTCTACGAGAAATGAAGTCCGATTTAAACGTAGAATTTGCAGCACCCCTTCTTAATGCGCTGTAGCCCCCCCTCCTCACTGCATGGGAGTTATTTGACCATACTTAACCGTGCATATGCTTATTCTTGGTTCTTTCGGTAAAGTCACGTAGAAAGGAAACAATAACATTATAAAAATATCAAACAATACAATTCTCACGTTTTAAATCAAAAGCATGTTGTGATCTTTGCTCGATTGTGTGGTCTGTTAATTTGTTTCTGGTTGCTTGGCCACTAAATCATCCATTGGGATCTTCCGTGATGAAAACAATGGGTCCAATTCTTTAAATCAGTCGTCTCTTTTTAATTATTGCAGTATATAACTCTACGACTGACATTTAATCTCTGTGCAGTTAGGGAATTATTCTTTGATACAACAGTTGGTCTGCTTTAACTTCGTCACATCCGGAACACCCTCATCTTAAGAACAATGTTTCCCAGAGTGCAGTGTACAATGAGATCTGCATATTATTCCAAGTATTTTAGAATACGTTATATTTTATGGTTACATCTTAAGGGCTAACGTTTGATTACCAACCAACTTTTTTGCCACTTTCAATGCTTAACATCCGAAGTTGTCCTTTACTTAATTTTATTTATGTCTATGGTAGTTTTTACCCCTCTAATAACCTTTAACTGCAATTAAATTATAACACCATCTGACAAGACGAAAACTAGGGGCATTACAAATTAAGCGCGACTTACCAAGACAAAATCTCAGATTGTCATATCTTTCACAGGGAGTTCAGTTGATAGATGCAATGTAACGCAAACTTTTTTGTTATGCAACTTGTATGGTAAAATTAGTTGAAACAAAGCAAAATTTGCAAAGCGAAATTCAAACAAGACCGTAAAAGGTGACATGTTGAATCTAATCAGTGCCCTGAAGTTACCATTCAGGGACAGACGCTAATCGTTGAACTCACAATTATTTGAACCCAAAGTCCCTTTTTCATCATGGGACTCCGTTGCCAGTATAAAAATATAATAGGTTTTACCCATTCTGGCAACAGGTGTTAAAGATGGCAAGGGAGATTCCCATTATGTAGCAGCTCACCCCGAGCTTTCAAAGTCCTGATCGTCCGTTGTCTTTGTGCTGTTCGCCATTTGGCGTCAATCTGGCCTAACACGGTTTCAGACTAGGCTCTAAAGCTCTCTCTGCTGTTGACCAATCAGTTTCAAAGACAATGCACATACTGTCAGAGCATCTTTTTTGTTTGCATGTTCACCAAAAGTAAATGTGGTTAATACAGACATGATTCCTTGCAAAAAGATTCAGTTTGGTGTTTTAACATCTTAAAAACTGTTTTATTGGCAGAGTAAAACATATTCTTAGTCCCTGTAGTGTCTATAAGTAACATTGTGTACACAACCATGCCAACACCACACCAAACAGTACTCCATTATTCTACGGAAAGGAGCAGAAAGTTTATTTCATACAGTGATATTCACAATTGTTTGTTACAGCATATACAAACGACAAAATAGATTAATTGTTTATCTTGTGGCAATGGAGTCAGAAGGGGAAAACCTGATTTAAGTGAAAAAGTTTGACTAGGTACATATAAATATATATACACTGTATATATATTTCCTTACCCAGTAATGTATTTGGAAAACTGTACTGAACCCAAAAAAGCTGCACATTTTCCCCAAATGACAATTTTTGTTCCACATGCCTTCAAAAATGCCAAAAGATAGTTGTTTAAATTCTGAAAAGTTCTTACATCCATGTCTGAAATCTTGCATTGTATTGCTACACTACTGTATACCATACATCAGGATGTTGTGTTTATACTGACTGGAATTAGATAGCTCACCCTGTACATTCCATCATATTTGCATGCCTTAGCTGAATATACATTAAAACGCTTGAAAATATATGCATGTGAGGCAATGGTTATACAGTACTTAGTTACATTTGAGCCTCTGCTCTCTTTTTTATGGAACAAACCCTCCATTTCAATGGATGGGTCATATACAAGGCTTTCCACATAATATACATAATAGTATGTTAACAGGGTTATTTTCAAATGGGGGGGAAAAAATGGACACTATCATACACTGCTCACTTACAAGTAGACAAACTTGAAAAATACACCACTGTACAAAAAGGGGCTCCCATCACGTTACATAGGCAGGAACACAAGATAATTTTATGGAAACGATGCTTTTTTGTTTAAACATTTCTACAATGCACAATCTGCAATCACAGGTATAATTATAACAGTGCAGTAATAAAATCTAAAAAAAATAACTCAAAAGGCAGAATAAAAACTGTCACTTACAAATATAAACAAAGCTGCAATGCTTGCAACTCGCACGAGCTGTGTAAAAGTTTAAGGTAATGTTACCACAGTCACAAAGTACTGAGAATGTACACTGTATATATGCATGCGGTAGCCCAATGCATGGCGCTACTGCAGCTGGAAAACAAAAATCTGAATTTATAAATGTCAAAAGTTGTAAAATGGTTCTCTTTTTCCATCAACTGGGATACAAATGTACAAATGTACAATCTAAGCAGATATGCAGTTTCCTTTGTTAGCAGTGAAAAAAAAGTAGTTTTCATTGACGTCTTGTTTTGCATGCATATATTTTACTGTATATATTATAATAAAACAGATTGTGTACATTTAATTTAAAAAGTCTAAATAATTAGCACATATTTAAAGTACGAAAAGCTTACACGTACGCGTCATGCAAGGGTTAACCAACCACGAGGAATGCTATTTAATCTCTCTTTACAGCAGTGACGGGACTATAGTTTTTTCCCCAGTGCATGCCTCTTTGGTGTGAAGGGCCCAAGAAAACCATTGAGTCAGTAGTACCAGGGACCATAAGGCTATTTTGCTGCGGCTGTCAAGTTATTATACACCTTATTTACATTCTATCTACATTACGGTGGTGAAACAAAAAAGCGGTGGGCAGTGTAACGGCGACTTTTGAGGCAACTGGGGAAAGCATGAGCACGATGGTTTTTGTCCCTATTAAGAAGCATGTTTAGTTGAAACTGCATGGCACAAATGCGATTATCAAGCCAGCCCAAAATGTTTAAGTCAACACTATATATTGCCTTGAGGTTTTTTTTTATCTCCAATATAAAAAAATCCGAATGTTGCAATGTAGAACATTGGCCCATTGTCACGAGTAGTTTAACACTTCTTTGGTCAGCTTTATACATTAGCACTGTGTAGTTTCAACCCAACACGACTTTTACACCTTATTTATTCAAGCATAAGGTTTTACATTCTATTGCTGGAGAGATTTCATAATTTACTCCCTAAACCTCAGACAAATCAAAAGTCTAGAAATGCTACAATACATCAGCACTACCAACTACATCAACACCTTATAGTAAAAACACACAAAATGGATTATGATATTGGAAATAATTAAAGCATGCCTGGGATAAAATATTTTCTCCCTTAAATGTACACCTACAACAACAATTATTCTCTGGTTGCTTATACGACTCTCGCAAGCAAAGCTTGTTCACAGGATTCCGTTGGGTGGAGCGCCAATAGGTCCAAGGTCGGTGCTGTTCTTCACAAAGTATTTCTCCAGCTTGGCGAGGATGTGCTTGCCATACGTGTACTTGCGCAGAGTTGGTATGTGCGGCCGAATCTGCAAAAAAACACGTCTTAGGTAAAGGTAGTCACCAAATCTTAGGAAGCAAATGTTCAAATCTCATTTTTTTTGTTTAGCTGCATACATCTAGCACATGGAGATTGCCAACAACCAAATAATATCCTCATTTAATGAAAATATTTACACGTTTATAAAGTCAACTCAAAATTACTCGACAGCAGCATGCCACACCAACTACACAGCTCGTCTAGATCAATGTTGTATGTTGAACGTCTTTCGCACCGTTCTTAGCCAACTGTGCTCAACGGAGGTGCAATAGCATTGTGCACCGCAATGCAATTTTGGAAACGCTTGTGATAGAAGTTACACTCAGATGGCATAGTAACTCTCAGAACGTACCTTGTGCATGAGGATTTTCCGCTGGGTTGGCTCGGCCATGTCGATCATCTTCTGCACCACGTAGTTGGCATACTGGTCCTTCATCATACTATAGAGAGCAGTGTGGGGGCCATCTGTCATGGTGCACACCTCTTCGATGAGCAGTGCACGTTCCGCACGAGACGTGTGAGTAATGCACTTCTCAATAACATTGCTGCAGATGGCAAAGGGAGAAACACCCATTGGTGACAGATCATGCATGAGCAATAGAATTCGATTGTTAGTGAAAGTCAAAACATTGAAGTCAACAACTTCAACATTCACAAAATGACCACTCAGAAAACATTTACCCCCCCCCCCTTCTCCCGAGTGGTCACGCTGGACATGACACTATTTGTACAACCCAGTTACTGTTTTAGCAGACGCAAAGGAGCTGAAACAACACTGCACCTGGCAAACTTGTGTTGGCTCAGTATCAGGACTTTTCCACGCATCTCCGCAACAATCTTGCTTTTGTCCTCCGACCGTCCATGTTCAAGAACGTGCTGTATTACATAGTTTCCATACTGATCCTGAAAACAAGATTCATGGCAGTACATTGAGGAAGAGAGGACACTCATCTTTACATGTGTAATAATAAGGTGACTAAATAGAAAAAAAAATATTTACCAATGTGAAATAAAATTCAGATTTACCCTTGGTTCAAACTAGTAAATTATTTGCCTAAAAGGAACAGTATTAACCATGATGGAGTGACATCACTGGCTGTCACCATTTTGTGGGTGCAGTACCGGCCATAGAGGGGCACGGTGTGCATTGAGTAACATCGCTGGATGGCCCTACAGGACACGGTGCGTGGGTGCCGACCTCGGGGGGAAGGTCGTTCGAGGCCGTGACATTCTGGCTGACCCGGGAGGACACGTGACCAGTTAAGATGACAGGGGGGCCCCCAAGAGGGAGCTAGGGGGGGGGGGGTCACGTGATTGAGGCCCAGGTCCTTCCCGATGGTTCTGGAAGGGGGGACGTGGCCAAGGGTCGGAGCCGGCCACGCCGCAAAGAATATAAGCAGAGTCTCGAGAGGGATCGGGGTTGTTCATCTCGGGAAATAAACCATTCGTCTACGATCTCCGTCCTACGGATCTTCCAGCACGTGGACCCGGGCAGATGCTGCTGGTCCCGGGTCCGTAGTAACAGTTACGTGGTAACTAGTGTTGTTAGCCAGGTGGTCACTACCCAAGGTTGTTATTGTGTTAAGGGAAAGTGTACTCCGTCTGTTGGAACTAAATAAATCCGCTGCCCTCAAAGTCTACGTCTGTGACTCGGTTAAACCCACTACAATAGCAAGGGAGAATTTGCAACGTAAACAAGGGAAGGCTACTGACTTTAAACTTTCGTGACTGCAGGAACTCTTATTCTTTGGTTCTTTCGGTAGTCACTTGTATAGAAATATAAACAAATTTAAGTGAATAAAAATAATAAACAACACAATACCACTAATGTAGACTGTAACCTGGTTCTTAACCTCGGTGAGTGTGCTGGCAGTCTACAGCCTTATTCTTGGTTCTTTCAGTAAATTAAATATAAAAAAAATATAAAATATTAATGAAAACAAAAACCACGACGTTCCGATCGCAACACAAGCGGTCGTCATCAGGAAAAGGGGGTTTAGCCTCTAAAGGCAAACTGTTTATTAAGGTTTAGAGATGGGCGTAGCCAAAGTGTGTCAGCAGCATGGGCTGGGCAGCTAATGTTAATGTAAGAGAAAGCAATGCCAACGCAGTGGGTTCTACACCAATCAAAAGGGCCGCCAGGCAATCATTTGCACCTCGTTCATGACTTCATGAACAAATCTTTGTTGAGAGCCAGTAGTGGCTATCAACAAAGATTAATTCATGAAGCCATCCATATATACAGACAATTTCAACCGAGAGCATGGTTATATGTCATAAACCACTTTGGGTCACGACTTGATTTGGTTTCTTGTCAATCTCCACCGTCAGCAGTGTGGAGCGAGGTGCAAATGATTGCCTGGCGGCCCTTTTGATTGGTGTAGACCCACTGCGTTGGCATTGCTTTCTCCGACATTAACATTAGCTGCCCCACCCATGCTACTGACACTTGGGCTACGCCCATCTCGAAACCTTCATGAACAGTTTGATTTTAGAGGCTAATTCCACTTTTCCTGATGACGACCGCTTGTGTTGCGATCGAAACGTCGTGGTTTTTGTTTTTAGTAAAAAATGTTTTATTTAAATTAATGAAAGAACAAGAATAAGTCTACATTATAGACTGCCAGTACACTCACTCAGGTTAATAACCAGGCTACAGTCTACATTATAGACTGCCAGTACACTCACTCCGATTAAGAACCAGGTTTTTTGTTTATTTTTATTCACTTTATTTCATTATTATTGTTCTATCTACGTGACTTTACCGAAAGAACCAAAGAAAATAATTATTTTACAGCTCTGAGCTTGGCGAATGTCTGGTGCAGACTGACCTGCACAAGCTGTTCAGTGTGTTGATGGAGCTCCTCCAAGATGGCCTGGGTCTGATCTGGAGTGCAGTGCTCCAAGATGCGCTGGATCACTCGACAGCCATATGGATGGGTAGACAAAGCAAATACCTGGAAAAAAAATAAGGAACATGGTGGATATGTTATCCATTGTGTAAATGTTTGTTTTGTATGTGCTAGGGCAACATGCCCTTCTCTCCGTGGCTTTGTGACTAAATGTTTTTTTAACAGAATAAAATTGGCAACTTGTTTTTTTTAGTGAGAATTTTTTTTTTACGCACTACAGTATTTTTCTCATAATGGATATATCTTTTTACTAATAACACCAAATGAAAAGTATGCAGCACTATGTATGCATATAACAAAAGAACAGTTGTGAGGAATGCAATATACAGTACCTGTCCTTTAAACGCATCAATGATGAATTGCAAAGAATGGGGTGGAACACATTCAATGCATTTCTGCACCACATGATTTCCATTTTGATCCTTGACACACTTCAAGACATGGCCATCCAATTCCAGGACCATTTCGTTCTAGGAAAAACAGGATTTAAAACAGTTTTTATTTGTCTAAAGAGGATACATTAAGTGCAATGGTGAACAGATATCCATTTATTCTTCAGGCAATTTATTTTTGTTTCCTTTTCTATGGAAACAACCTGTTACAATCAAGCTATTTATTCAGGTAAGTACACATCACCACCTTTCAAATAAAACATTGAAGACCTTTAGGGAATTTTTTGTTTGTTGCCAAATCAGATTTTAATTACAATTCTGTCCCCCTATTTCCTGTTGTATAATCCCAGGCAAGTACCTGCTGCTCAGGAGGGATCGATTCAAGAGCCTTTTGAATAACCCGGCAACCGTACATCTGTAAGGCCAAAGGAAGCACGTGTCCTCTGATGCGCTGGGCGAGTGCTTGCTTCTGGTCAGGGCTGCCAAACTGTAAGGACATTGACGGACACGATTTTTCACACCGCAAGTTTTAAAGCAATAGTGCAAGTCATAAAATACATTAAAATGTAATAAAATACTTGTGCAAATTCTACCATGTGGCCATTTATGATAAAAAAAAATCTGGCTCAGAACATGAGTACAATTTAAAGGTATCTTCACCAAACCGCTTAACAGCAATTCTCAGTGAGGGCAAGTGTGTCATCATTGCCAGATTACCACAGCAGTAACTTAACATAATGAATATATCAAAGCAATACATTGCAACCCCAAAACTTTACTGGGATGTATAGCCAATTTAATTTTGAAGAGCATTCCCCGCATGTGAGAAGAAAATGGGAGCACCATGAAGAAACCAATGCATGAGATAACTCACAAGGTACACACAAATGGGTTCGTGGACAATACATTGAGAAATAATGCTTGAATGTAATTTTCTGCTTTGGTATGCATAATGGAATGACGAGAGGAACGTTGTTATACAATCATAAATTAACCACTGTTGCACAAATATCAGAATTAAATAATTTTCTTTGGTTTACTTTTACATGCTCACGTTAATGCCGTATTTAATCTCCGTCGATTTTCACTAAAATTACACTTATTACTGCATGTAATCCAATGCTTTCAATGCTCCAAATACAATAACATTACCATGTTTCTATTAAAAATGTCCAAGTTCAAAGCCCAATTACAATGTACAAATCAATAATATGCCACAAATGCTATAATTGATCACACTTATGGCAGACGTTATTTAAAAAAATATTCCTCCAAATAAGACCTTGGCATCAATATTGTAGTCTAGCCAGCATTGTTTCCTACTTATTTCCTGCCTATTTAGAGCTTTGGGATTCTCCTTGCAAGCCATTGGGTGAACACAAATATGTGAAGCAAAATTTTTAAATACCACAATAGGTAAAAGTATCTTATGACCTTTCATAATTTTGGAGCGATCTTATGCCAACAATCAAATGTAATTTTTTATCATGTATTTTAAAAAATATAAAAAATATTTGCAATATCTGACATTAAGCTCTTCAAGAATACTCCAAGTAATGTACTTATGTACAAGAGGTCTGCTACATGGTATATTTAATATAGTATGTGAACATTCGTGGAAATGTGACAACTATACAAGCATCATACGTGGCCAGTGATATTGTACAATTTAAAGAAAAAAATATTTTTAGAAAGACTTGGGTTAGGTAAATTATTAAATAATACATCTTGCTTCGTATGATCTATTTATTATCAACAATGCGTAAATTTTTTTCACATGTCAAAAATGTCAAATTGCTATTCATCAAACTTGCGAAACATTGTAAAAGAATTGCATCCATTCTTACCTCAAAAAACTTTTGTATCACATAGTTTCCAAAGACATCGGTCATGAGCTGGTAGGCCGAATGCAATATCTCAGCGAAAACCATCTGTCGCTCAGCTGGGATGGCTCTCTCCAACTTTTGCTGTATGAATCTGCACGCCAACAATACAAATCAGTGCATTCTAACAAAGGAGCCATTTCTTCTTACACAATTCCAAGTTAATGGGCAAAAAATAACAATCCAAATGTATTAAGAATTTTTCTGGACATTTTTTTAAAGGAACAAAAAATTAGGAATTAATGTATCCACCGCATTGAGTCATCGGGAAACAATTACCTTTATTGCAGCCACATTGTGTGCGGGGGACCTTACCTAGAGCCGTGCTGGTCTTGGGAGAATTCAACAATGTGCCCTGCCAAGTCACGGAGCTGCAGATTTGGGAAGCGGTTGTTGCGGAAGTCCTCAAGCAGGCGGCTGCGCCCAGTGGGCATCATCTCCGTCTTGTGGGTGTAGCGGGGCCGCAGTGTCGGGAACAGCTGGCTCCCGGAGCCACCAAACAGGCTCGACGTGGTCCCGCTCAGACTGCGATATTTGGCCTCGGCGCCCGGTGCCGCAGAAATGAAGCGACCACTGCCATTTGGTAACCCTGCAGGATTGTCAATATAATTTTTTTTTTAGCTACGTGCAAAAGAGTACACAGATTTATACGAAAGAAAATACGAACTTGTTTCCTCATCCTTTACCAAATAAGTGTTACCGATGTATTGGCCCGCCATGAATTTATTTGAAGAGGTGTTAACATGCTGAATTTTGTATTAAACTGATTTTTATAAACCTTTATCACGAGTCTCGATGTTTATACCATGTGTTTTGGGTAAAATCCAAAGTCTTATGCTATGATCAGTTGCATCATTTATCAGCTTCATAGTATGCAACATAAAGTAAAATAAGCTTCAAATCTAGTTATATGCAACAGATGTGGTACGATACAGAAAACACCATTTGTGCAAACATGAAGGTAACTGCATTCCCAAGTTAATGAAAAACGCCAGAATTGTACACCTCTGATCAACAGAAAAATGTAAGGTACATACCAATGTTAAGGCTGGATGAGGATCCATGAGAGGACAGGGAGGGTGGTGGCGTGAGGGAGCCTGGGTTATGATTAGGGGGGAGCATGCCAATGGGCCCAGGTGAGGAGGAGAATCCAAGCCCATTGTAAAATGACTGGCTGATGGGGGCCAGCCCGCTGCCTGAACGCTTGTAGTCGAGACTTCCAGACAACGAGTCCCTCCGAGATCCACTTGTCATTGCAGAGTTACCTGTGCACGGACCATAGTAATGCAATTGTATCAACGTGCGAACTTGTGTGTTCCATTAAGAATTGGAGATTGTTACTTTAAAGTCTGGCTCAGGCAAAAAGAGTACAAAAAATGTTCTCAACATTAACACCCATATAGCAATGTCTCAGTGAGGGCAAGAGTATCATCATAGCCAGACTATAGGTCATTATAATTTAAATCCATCCCATTTAGGTATGAACATGTCAAGCAGGATTTTTTTTACAAAACCAGTTCTGATCTGATTGACAGTATACACTTTTACAATAGCCACTAGCAGCAGTTCTGCTTCAATAAGGCAATCTTAAATTCATGCTGTCGTTCATTTCAAACGACAAGTGTGTGGTCTCAAAAACACTGCCAATCAAAAGTCCGTTAATTTTGCTGCTTACCAGTGGAAGCAAATGCTGAGAGACCTGATCCAATGCCTGCACCCACCAGGGAGCTGTTGTTGCCAAAGCCAAGAGAGCTGCCACTCTGGGAGAACAGGGAGCTAGCCTGAGAGGCAGCAGACAGTGAGGAGTTGCTGTAGAAGGGGCTTGACGCCATGTTTCCACCCCCTTGTTGCTGCTGCTGCTGACTGTGTTGGCTGTGCTGTGCTCCGATTGGGCGGAACAGACTGTTTACAGAGTTGGCCATGCTGTTGGCAGGACCCTGGGCCGACTGGGCAGCTATAACAAAAAAAGGTTAGAATTAGCATTCGAATTTACAAACCAGTACAGTACCCAGATTTTGTACATTAAGCTTGCAATTACAAACGTACATTTAATAACATTAACTAAGGTAACAGAAAGAATAAATGACACTGATAAATGCCAGATGTTATTACAGTTAAGTGTTGTCGTTTTGTGCAAATACATTAGTTAAGTAGTGCAGAAAAATAAAAGTACCTTGTTGGGCAGCAGCTGCATTGATGAGGACAGGTGTTGGGGGTGCAAGACGGAGCTGAGCGCCTAGCCCGGCACGCACATTGGGATTCATCACCAGAGTTCCGTTCTGATCATAATATGCAACCGGAGCAATCACTTGATAACCTAAACAAAGAAATAAACCATCAGCCCAAGATGTTGTTGAAACTGCCCGGTTAACATACATTGAAGCTTAATATAATGAATATGGTCTTAATGTATTTTGCAAGTTGGCGATGGCTAAGTAACTATTATAGTCAGTACTGTGCAGCCGAAGTGTGGGTTTTAAGTGAGTGTCTTCACAGCTAAATCATAGCACACGTAGAGGTCAGCAAACATATGAAAACAAGGGAATGCCAGTGCCTGACACCTTACTCGGACATTGCCATCAGGCTACATCCCGAACGTTTACCTTGCATGCCTGCTGCCGCTGCCAGTCCTTGGCTTAAAGCTAGTTGAGTGTTGGCTGCTGTCAAATTGTCTCCTGGCTGCTGGCCCTGCTGGGCTTGGTTTGGAGTCAGTGGTCTCTGGCCACTTGCCGCCCTCAACATCTGAAACGCGTCGAGAAAAGCCATGATTACAAATGAATAGAGAAAATGGTAAATCTATTTTTGGTAATAAATTTCAAATGACAATTAAGCTATCATTGTGAAGTGTTTTTACCTGAAGCTGCCCTTGCTGTGCCTGGGAAGCGGCGGTCTGGTTTGGACCATTTGGTGCTCCATTTAGCGCCTGCTGCTGGAATAAGTTGGCAGGATAGACCCCCCACGGGAGGCCATAGTACTGGGGAGGTACCACTGCAGGACCTGCTTTTCAAAAACAAAAGTAATTTTCCAAGTGACTTTATGAAAGGCAAAACAAAAACACAAGTACAACCAAATTAAATACAATTATTTTGTGGTAGCAAGTACTTCCATGCAAACACACAATTGGTATTATAAAAGAAATAAGACGTAACAGAAATCGCATGTGGTTACGGGGCCTTAAAATCAGGTCTGGCTCAGTAGAAAGAGTACATGTAAAGACTCTCATAATTGAATGACCCAAAGGACATTCTCAGTGAGGGCAAGATGTTTCATCATTGCCAGACCAGACTTTTATAGACCACTAAAGCCATTCATATATGTATTTTTTACATAATTTAACATTAATACCAGAGGCTTTATACAAAATATATCGACCTCAACGTTTTACATTACTTACTACAATGAGAAAGGAGATAACCACATTCAACTACTAAATAACTACTGCTCACAAGTAAAATGTAATTATTGTACCATTTAATTCAAAAATAATAAGTATTCACCTGCAAGAGTGGCAGCTGCAGCTAGCCCAGCAGAATATGGGTCACTTCCTGGTGGGCCCTGGCTTATGATGTAGGGGTTGTGCATTATTGTTGGAGGAAGACCAGCTGAAAACATGCCTGTGGAATGCACATGCAGATTGCGTATACAACTCAACTTTAATTTTTTTCTCCACAATCTATTCACAGTAACGAGCATACATTATCATCAAAGTTGACAGGTTAATGCACTATCATAAACTTTCTGTACGGTCAGGCTCAGTTTCAAATGAGTACAAATAGGAGTCTCATCAAAGAACCCAATGGGTTTTTCAGTGAGGGCAAGAGAGTCATCACAGCCTTGACCATGAATAATTAATTGAAAAGTACAATTAAAAAGGCAACTACAACAAATTAGTAAAAGCATGATAAAAAAACATTTTAAACAATTCCAATTGCATGCATTCTTACCAACATGCTGCTGCTGTGCTGCTGCAAGGGCATATTGTTGTTGCTGCTGCTGCTGTTGTTGTTGCTGCTGCTGCTGGCTGTTGGCCAGCTGTTGCTGCACAGCTTGCATATTTGACACACGTTGGAATAGCTGAAAAAGGACCACACAAATGTACCATTAATTTACAATTAACCATTTTATGTATTTAAATGTATATTACACTATCGTTATACAGCATATACATATCTTACATTTTACAATGCATTAAATAGCTGTTGTATTCTAATCGACTTGATGTATCCCAGGTCACTCTTGCAAAATAGGAAATTATCATGCATCTCTTAACTGGCCTGTATTTTCATTTGCTGGATTAAATAGACTTAACGAACAACATTTTACACAATTAAGGATGAAAATTTCACCCAGAAGCAAGTTGTACAAAAATACAATTTCCACAAATCACCTGCTGCTGTGTAGGATAGTCAAATAGGCCGACATTGGCGGCAGGAGAGTCCATTGGCACCTGTCCGCTGGAATACTCAAACTGGAGCGACTCAAGGCTCACTGGCTCAAGCGGATCAATGGGCACGTTTTGCGTCTCAGGGGGCCCAAACTCTTCCACGCATTGCTTGGGGACAGCGTTTCCAGCGAGCGGCACCAGGACATCGCCACTTGACTGCATGACGACACCCAGACGCTCGGCCACCTCAGTCGGCGATTCCTGGCGGCTACCTGGCATGCGGCTGCCCCGTGTGTAGAAAGCATGCAGAGCAGTGGATTTGGTGGGTACAAAAAAGATACATTACATCAGTCGATGAAGATCATTTTACAAAAAAAACATTTTTATCAAAGTGCATGTTAAATTGTACACATTTTTACAAAGAATATTATGTTCATACATGCAAAACTTAAATATTACCCGAATTCCTTTAAATCTGTATCGATCCCATTTGAAATTGCCATTCCGACTTTCATCACACTCTCGTCATCCTTTTTCAGATCGCCACCCTTATCCTCCTCAAAGGGTGAAGATTTGCCCTTTTTGTCAACTTTTGAGACATCATTGGACTCCTGATCCACAGCACCCTGAAAAGGTAATGACACAAATTATTAAAAATGTAAAGCTCTCAACATATTTCTCATTCAAAAATAAAATTAATCATGTTGCATCCTGTTCTTAGTTCTTTCGATAAAGTCACGTAGAAGGGAAACAATAAAAATAAAACAATAAAATTCTCACGTTTCGATTGCAACACAAGCAATCATCATCAGGTGTGAAAACCACACATTTTATTGCTGTGGTTTTCACACCTGATGATGATTGTGTTGCAATCAAAACGTCGTGAGAATTGTATTGTTTTATTATTATTATTTTACTATTTCCCTTCTACGTGACTTTACCAAAAGAACCAAGAATATGAATCCCTGCAGTCACGAAAGCTTTAAATCGAAATGTTGCATCATGCTTTGTGATGTTACTTACAAATGCTTTTCTAGCTCTGGGATCAAGCTTGTCTCCAGGAGATGGGCTTAGGACATACTCCACCATGCTCACTCCGAGGCCATCTGCTTCTGAACGTGGAGACAGCACCGAGCTCATGTCACTGCTCCCATAACCACCTGGCACGGAGCGCCGCTGAACCATGATTGGCTGGGACACCGAGTGGTCTGAAATATAATTGAGCAACGTTTATAAATGTTTTTTAAATCAAGCTTAGCCATGAAACGTCAACATAAAAGGTTTAGCCTACCCAAGTGAGTCATCGAACAACCAAAATAAACGTTAATTGGCGAATTTCTGTATTGCAAAAAACTTTCAGAAATCATAATTAAAAGCGACAAAAATTTAATGCACCAGTCCAACGAAAACAGTTATACTGTACATGATCTTAAAATATTTCCTTCACAAACATGTTTCAAGAAACCAGAAAGTATGTGGATACATTTATAAAAAAATGCAACAAAATTTGTTGGCATATTTCTTGACAAACTTAATAAAAACTATAAGGAATTCAACTATTCGTAGTAATTCAATTAAATATTTCTAACCATTAGTCAAACTGAAACTCCATCATTGGATAAATGGCAAAGTTGTCACAACGTACCTGATGCACCCCACGTGTTGTTTCTCCATTCATCACCAAGAAAAAGGCTCTTTGATCCATCCTTTGCAGAATCATCAGATTCCCAGAATTTCTTTGATGGCAAGAGCTGCATAACAAAAATATTATTTGCTAAAACAACTGCTGAAAGCACCACTGTACAATTTTCCTGAAAATAGTAGCCACAACCACTCACCAGTAACTTCCCCAAAACAGTACTTGAACAATAGGCCCAACTTGCACACATTTCAATACAAGCTGATATGGACCCTACAATTCAGTTTCCATTCCAACTGTATCACAAAGGGAACTTTAAAATGGATTTTTTTTACTTCGCACATACCGCAATTGAGTAGGCAGTTTCTATAGGCACTCACCTCACCCATACCCCTTCCTTCCAAAGCTAAAGCTTGGAATCCATGATTGAGATCTTCCACGGAGCGACCCTGCCAAAACAGACACAACAGTTAACGGACCGCAATTTGTGCAATTTTCCGGAAAACTAAAATTGGCAGCATATGCGTCAATGACGAATTTTCCTGCAGAAGTTATTTCAACGAAAGGCTTCAGTTTTTATTTATTTAACATTCATAAAAATACTTAACAATTATAAAAAAAATGGCAGCTTGTTCCACTGTACTGACTTTTGGAAACCTATACATAATCAAATACATTAGGCTCAATGATACAAGTTTATTTAAATCAGTTTGTAATACAATGGAAATTAAGTTTGGGTTGTATTTTATCACACGAAGTAGTTTCAACAATATCGTGCATTGTGAACAACATAATGCATATATTTAAATGAGTGGGAAAATACTCAATAGGACCCAATATCCACAATGTATGCAATACATCATTAAAAAAGTTAGTGTCCTGAAATTAAACTCGGTAACCCATAAAGATCCATTGAATGAAGCTAGATAAATTTAGGTTTAGACCAATTCAGGACCTTGTTGATTTGATGAATTGTATCCATTTAGGACTTGAAATTATATAAATGTCTTATTTTCATAATACTGCAGTAACTCTGTTAATCCATTCAGTATGGATTCACACATCATGAATAAAAAACAGACATGATTTGATGATCTAAATAAAAGCGAATTTATTAATTCACTGGATGTGTGCTTCAATCATTAAATGATACTTAACAACCTATTCAACAACCCCATTGCGTATGCAGCATCCAAGACTGACCATTAAAATGCAGCCGTTGCACTTAATGTTTGTTGTACTAACCACAGCGACCCTGTTAAATGCGTGTGGGCTGACGTGGAATTCTCTACAAAAGTTATTTTACATGTACAAGCTCTCACTACAGGCCCAGCCACTTACATATTTCACAAATATATATCGTATAGGTTTGTAGCAATATCCAAAAAGCAAACCTTTGGTGTCTAAAATTGCTGCAGAAAAAAATCCAGTGGTAGAATAACACAAATTTAACGCCTGTCTTACGGAAACAATGGCTTGGCAACACCCCACATTCTTTGGGAATTACATCGTATTAAATGTCATAAGAGTGCCTTGGGTGAAGTGTCTTACGTTAGTTTTTTGGACCGAGGTTGAAGTTACCATAATTTAAACCAAAATTATTTTACAACAATTCTGCATTACATGTGCACAGCTCATGAGTAGATTAACTAACACATTTAGAGCATACCTACCCCGATTTATAATCTATACATGTTTCTGTAACACGTGACTTGCTCTTCAAAAGACATTAAAGACAGGCCACTTGTGAATTTATACAGCGTTCACAAAGAGAATTATGCAGAGTATATCAATGCAGCAATATATTTACTTAGTCACAGCTTAATTTATGGCACCGAACAACACAGGCATTCTTTCATGTTTCATAGAAATCCCAGCAGCTTAAGCTTGAACAAGTGACAAAGAACACTGCCTCTTGGTGCCGTTTTAATTTTATTTCTCAGCATAATGCCAAATTCTCTAAGGGCACTAATGCTCCAGAAAACAAAATGTAAAAATACATGCATTCCAGATACGTTTAACCACAATCGCTTCTTGAAATAACAAGAAAAAGTTACCCCAGTCAAGTGTTTGGAAATGTTCATTTACACCTTTACACAGCATCGACTTTCATTCAGTCCAAAGGTTTTCAAACGAGCAATAGCAGGTAATCACCGCCGCTGTGTAAGCTGTACAACATTTGTAATCTATCGAGTAGATGATTCAATTCCGTAGGAACGCAAATGTTCATCCACCATTGAGCGCTGTGGACCGAATCAGTCGATGCTGTAAACGTGTCCTTATTTAGGACGAGCAACAAGCCCAATCAACGAGTCACACAGCAAGCCTTTTTTTTACAAGAGATGAGGGTTGACATTGTTTATGCATTTGCAGCGTTTAAATTATGCGCCTGCTACTACTATATCAACTGAGATGCGCAGTTGATTAACAAACACAAAACAAAACTCTCAAACATTACAGTCTGGATTTCCTCCCAGCTGACACTTAAACCATAACCATTGCAGCAGGGAAATCCCACCGTTCAACAACGTAAATGCATTTACATGTATAAAACACACCAATATCACCAACCTGGATTATGAATTATCTAGACCAAAGCACAAAGCCTACATCGTTTGTGGAAACATTTTATACCAAACTTTACAGAAAAACCTCAAGACCAACACGACAGGCACAGTTTCAACCACTTTTATAGCCGAGGTAGATTAATTTTAAAAAATCAGTGGGGGGGGGGGGGGCGTAACTTCATGGTAAATTAAATCCCCCCCCCAAAAAAACTTAAATAACTTCCCCTAAAACTGGAGGCGAACCTTCTCAGGTCTGGCAAACATTGCACAAACGAAACGGCAAAATGTGTCGACGTATAATGTGAACGTAATCTAAAAAACACGCTACTGCAATGTACCGATCCTGGTCGCGAGAAAGTTTGACAATATAAAGTAACGACGAAAGAGCGACCCGGCCTCACTCCAACAAAAGTCGGGACGAAAGCCTCCAAGCACTAGGCCTCTATGGTACAGTGCGCTCATGTGGTCAAAAGCAGGAAGTTATTAACATTTAAACAATTATATACAAACGGATACAACAAATTGCAACCGAATATTATGATGCAACCATTAAACGCGATTTAACGTGAACATTGGAATTAATTGTGGGCCCTTTTCAAAAGCCACAATCGAAAGTGTTCACGAATCAATTCCAAAAGTGGGACAATGATGCACGTGCGTTTGGCCGGCCTTACTGTACATTAGGCACTGTACTAAGAGCACGAGGGGCTGGGTCCATTATTAAAATAGTTCCATTTAAAAATTAATAATTCTAAATGTACACTACAAAAAAGAGAACGTGGAGCGAGCTCCACATTCAAATTGTCTAACGTCGCCTTCACAACGGTAAAAACGCCAAAGGAAACACGTGCACGCGAAGAAAGACAACATCAGGAAGTAGACAATCTTTTGTTATAAATACGAACTTATAACATACAAACGTCAATCTAAAATATAAAAAAATATATGTTTGATGCAATAAATGTTAGTCAGCGAATAGACAGACCTAATCACTTTGCATTGCGACGCTGTAGTGATTAAACCACGGTATCATACCCAAAATTGCAAGTACAACAGTACAATTTAACCCTACATTCGTAATACATACGAACCCGTTGCTATATTATTTATTTACTATTAAAAAAATCGCCACTCCAGCTCAAAATTAAAAGCATTGCATACAATAACTTCAATTACATTGTGAGAGAAAGTCTGTTTCGCAAGGGTTTTCAAATACCAAACCATCTCCAAACGACTCCAACCCAACCCACACCACCCCCAAAATCATGAGACCACTAACCATGCCATCCCCAATGATACATCACCTCCAAACCATGAGATACCAACCACAACATATCCAGACAATGAAACGTACCGGCCACATCTTGCCAAGTGGGTCACGTTAACCGCACCATCTCCAGACAATGAGACATCGCGGTCACATCTTGTAAAGTGAGACCGCACTAAACCACACCATCTCCAGACAATGGCAGACACCACGAAACCCACCCCCGTGTGCCCCACCTGGTCAGGTTGTTGGTGTTGCTGCTTGGAGCCAGGCCCGGCCACCTGCTCTCCATGCTGCCTCTCAAACAAGTATCCAACCATCGCGTCGTCCTGCGAGCGGCCAGCCTGCACTACCTGATGTTGCTGATGATGATGATGCTGCTGCTGCTGTTGTTGAGAATGTTGATGTTGCGGAGGGCCCGGTTGGGCCATCACGGGCATGGCGCCTCCTCCTCCTCGGCCGTCCTGGCCACTTGCATGCATCATCGGCCGCCGCTCACCTTCATGCCTCGAAAGCAAAGCGAAAACAAAAAAAATACTTGTTTCATTCAAGCGAAGAAACTGTCGGCGACGATGACGACAGCGGCACAGGGAGTCTGGCTTCGATGTATTCGGGGGGTTTAATAATTAGCGGCGTGAAGGAACAGAACAATGAAAGCGAGCACGCGTTGCGGCCTACGCGCTACCCGCGCTACCGGCTCAAGCCTCGCGCCTTGCCTAGAACGGCAGCAGGGAAACGTGCGCCAGTCTCGGCAGGGGTGGTAAGGGTTGGTGCGGGGTGGTTCGGCTGACAAAAACGTTACATACTAAGAATGACCCCCCCACCCCCTCTCTCCTCTCCCCCCCCAACAAAAAATCAGCAATGCAAATAACTATCCCATCTCCTTCACCATCGGGTGGCTTTGCGAATTATATATAACACGCATAAAACTCCTACATAACCACGCCGACGCGTAGCTGCTGTTATCGGAAACTCGCCGAGGCAATCGGCGAGGCGAAACTCACAGCGAAGGGCGGCCGATGCTGGCGGATGGCGGCGGCGGCCCCCGCCCGTGCGCTCCAGCATCACAATATGGCGCGGACCGGCCCCGCGGTAATGGATGCCATGAGCGAGCGGGCGGGACTCTGAGCCACCGGCTTCCTGCCGCCCTCCCCTCAGCCAAAGCACCCAACCACCAGCCGCCTCCTCCCACCCCCCTCTCACCCAAAGCCCTCACACACCGACCAACTTGGTTTCACTCGCCGTGTGCGTGCAAGGAAAGGGCGTGGTGGGGGTTTGAACCCTGACCCTGGCCATGCCCGGCTGAATATTTGGAGTTTGGAAATGTCTCTCTCCCCATGGTCGCGTGGATTTTTCTCCGGTTCCTCCGTTTTTTTATTTCATATTCAGAATCAACGTGCGATGAGAGTGTTTGGCTGCACTGAAAATGTGTCCACATTATAAGCCACTTCGTTGAGCTATCATTTGTGGATAGGTGGCTTCTGCAAAAGAGTATATCTCAGTGGGCCTTACCAGGTAAAATAACATATTTAGTTTGATATTTGGAGTTTTCATGTCTCTCTTCCTTTGGTTGCATGGATTTTTATTTTGGTCCTCCGGTTTTTCCCACCACATTTAGAATCAAAGTGCGCTTAGATTATTTGGCTGCATTAAAATGTCCACATCATAAGCCCCTGCGTTGAGCTATCATTTGTGATAGGTTGCTTCTGCAAAATATCTATACACCCTTATAGCTCAGTGGGCCTTACCTGGTAAAATAAAAAATATATATTTAGTTTGGTATTTGGAGTTTGCATGCCTCTTTCTCTCTCCCTTTGGTCGCATTAAATTTTCTCCGGGTCCTTCACATTTAGAATCAATGTGCATTTTTAGAGTATTTGGCTATTGCTATACATTTCTACATAAGCCACTTCGTTGAGCTATCATTTGTGGGCAGGTCGCTTCTCTAAAAGAGCTACACAGCTTGGTGGGCCTTACCTGGTAAAGTAATAAATAGTTTAGTTTTCTTTCGTATTGCCGCTCAAGCGTCAGCAACCTTTCAAAGAAGAAGCGCCATTTGTGTTGTGTTTTGTCTTTGACCAAAATACTACTTGTACACGTACACCAAACACGGCAGGTATACAACAGATAACAACATACCTGTCAATCCCTTATCAGTGCCTACCTTATTATAGACTAATTCAGTCATTATTGGTCACCCTGTGCCCTTATAAATCTCAATATTCATCCTACAAAGTCCCATCGCAACGATTATTAAGTAAATTACTCTGCCGATTATCACTTTTTATTACGATACAACCTCTTGAAGCTGGATCCATCAAATGATTTATATCTTTTTCATAGCCCCTCGCATAATGTAATGAAATTATCATAAACCCATCAATTCTTGCACAATCCTCTTCCCACCTGATTTTTGACTCACTATAGTTCCAGAGTTTGTTCTCTTTCCTTTAAAGATAATCCTGCATAGCTCGCCAGTTCTGCAATTGTGATAAATATAAATATGTGGTTGTATATACAGTAGCTGGCTTTTATAGCTATGTGTTTAAATATCCTCAAGCTATTAACTAATGGCCATGCCATTCTAATCAAGAATGGCCATGCCATTAACTTTCTCGTATCTGCAGGATGTTTGCACAAGTGGCACCCCTGTGAGTGAATGGCATTTGCCATTTACTTACCCCAGCTGCTGCTGAGACCCACACAAGCCTTCATCGTATCCAACATTTACTCCTGCAACTCTCCTTTATGGCCTCCCTAAATCCATAATCTTCAAACTCTGGATGATCCAAAATACAGCTGCTACACTACTTGCTTGCTCCCATAAATAAGATCACATCATTCCATACCTCTCCAGTGGTTGGCAAATCGAACCCAGCAATACTTGTCAAGGTCCCAATGTCATCAAGATCTTCCACGAACGTGCCACTTGCTTACTTCTCTTATGTACTCCTCTCGACACACTCTCCGCTCCAGAAACCACAGCATTCTGTCAAAGCCCTTGGACGAACCTTCACTCTGTGGAAGGTCACTCATTCTCTTCCGCTGTCCCTGTCATCTGGAATTACATTCCCCCCAGTGATCCAGGCTGTGAACTCCCTGCCCCCGTTGAAGTCCAAGCTCATGATCTTTCATCTGCCTATGGCTGCCTGTCTCTATATAAAAATAATATATGGCCACAGTTTGTGTGCAGCATATTGAGATGAGGTAGCATTAAGATGTTATGTAAACCTAAACTTTATTCATTGCATTATATGACCATGATTGTGGCATATCTGGCCTGCACACAGTGACAGGTATACCACTACTCTATCTGCCTTCGGCAAAAAAGTGGCCTATGTCATATATATACATCAGGCTTGCCATGCATGTTGTATGTATGTATGTTGAACTTCTTTCGCACCGTATGTAGTCAATCGTGCCAATTGGAGGTGCGTAAATCAATGGAGGGCACCAGCGTTAAGATGTGTTCTGATGGACTGCAGCATCGGGTCTCGTGGCATTGGTGTCTCACCCGGTCAATGGAAGTAAGTATGAGGTCCTGATGTACCGTCATTGTTGGATCGATTATGGAATCAGAGCGTGTATGTGTTTTTGCACAGGTAGTAGGCTGGAGGGCAAATTGAGTGAAGAGAGGTGTTACATGAGCAGGAACAGGACTGAGGGAAATCCAATGTCTGCATATGCAATTCTTAACAGAAAATCAGCATTATGATGTCCACTGTGGGTGCATGGCACTTTGTTATATCGTTATTCATGCAGCTGCTCTGTCCACCTTGCATATTGCCTGGATTGTCCCTTCAAGCACTCGAGATTCGTGTCCACGAATTTCCGGAGGGGATCGGTCAACTTTCGCTGATAAGACATTTCTTGAAAGTGTTAGGTGGTGATGGTTATGCTCTCCTTTTGGTGGGCTACTTGACCTGGTAATATAGTCTGCCACATGTTGAAATCTATTCAATGGCCAAGAGCATGTTTTGGATGATGACACGGTAACCATGGAATAACCACAGGGTCACTGGGGCCAGCGGTTATCTGGTATTACGTCATGTTCTAACTCCCGGTCGTGTGTATCACGATTTCCAGGCATCTTTTGTAGCATATCGGAGGATTTGACACACCCCCTGCTCTGGTTGTCACAATACTTATGTTGAATTATGTTGAGGCTGCTACACATTGGAAACCATTGGGGTTTGACAGCATGATGGGGTTTTTCACATTTGTCTATTGTCTGGGGCCGCACGTCAGGGGCCACACTAACGGCCACCAGGGGCCACCAGTAGCTCGCGGACCTTACAATGAAGAACGCCGCTCTAGATATTGCAGGGAAGCATTTTCTGTTAATATTCTAAATTTATGTACAATTATATATTTTCCCCTTTATGCATAGTTATTTGGCCAACAACCATCTAATGAAGCTGCTCTGCCCATCTAGATATCTTTAAAGTGTTAGATGGTGATGGTATGCTCTCCTTTTGGCGGGCCATTTGGCCTGGTAACAAAGTCTGCCAAATGTTGAAATCGATTCAATGGCCAAGAGCATGTTCCGGATGATGACACGATAACCACAGAATAACCACAGGGTCACTGGGGCCAGCGGTTATCTGGTATTATGTCATGTTCTAACTCCCGGTCGTATGCATCACTATTTCCAGGAATCGTGCGTAACATATCGTAGGATTTGACTCGCCCCCTGCTCTGGTTGTCACGAAAATTATGTTGAATTATGTTGAGGTGCTTTTAGTGGCAGACTATAATGAGAAATGAGGAATGTAATGTAAAGGATAGAAAGTATTGTAATAATGGTTTGGAAAGTTGGAGGTTCGTTTCAGTTTGATTGATGTTCCCTGTCAGTGACTACACATCATACTTAAGAGAATGAGAAACAAAATGCTGAATTGCTCTGTCCCCACGTGTACTTTATTATGAAGATAATAAAGACCGGTGGCCACATATTTACTATGCAGTGGTCAGATTTGACAGGAAGAATATTGCCCAATTTCCACACATCTCCTGAAAAGGAAAATCTCTCAAGTGTCTACATATTAGGACTGCAGAAGTGCGATTCTGCATGCATCGTTAGAGAATATGTTCTACATATATATTGTTAGGACAATTCAAAATAATGTTTTTTGGGTTAGATAGGGTAAATATAAATGTGTTGTAAACCCACCTTGACCCAACACAATCAATTAGTAAGGTTTGTCATGTGAACAAAACGTGGCAATTAGTTACTACTTCAGCACACAATATTTACAATTTGAGTACTGTACGAAGTTTCGCTGGTGATTACAGCCAGTTTCATCAGGCGATTTGCCCGAATTGCAAAGAAGTCTTCCTGTTTCTGGTCTTAAAACGATTAAGGTGATGTCATCACGATGTGCCTACACCTGCAAATATCCCAGGGGTATTAATGTAATAATCTTTATAATAAGGGATTATGTTAATCTGAAAATAAGCAGTACATATGACCGGTTGGGTGAAGACAACGATTTAGTACAATGTTTATGTATCCTTAGAAGGACATTTGACTCCATAATTCCCACTGTAAAATATTTTGCAGTACACGACCTTTGCTTCACTCATTTATCTAGAGCCAAACTTTCCAGCCTTCTTTTCCGAGTAAGGCAATACTTTCCTGTAATACATTTCCAAAAGTTATTATAATGACAATATCATAAGTAAATCTGATATACTCAAGTTAATATCTTCACCGTGTATGTTTATGAATTTATTTCTCCAACCCAATAAAAAAATCAATTTTATAATGTTATTGTGAATAACTTTGGTGAGATGGAAGGCATCGAATAGTGTAGGCCATCATCCATCAAATAACATGGCAAATTATACAGGATGGCCAATAAGTCAGGATACATAGGGTTATATTTATTTATTAAAAATGACATACGGTTATTTCATTTATTTTATCAAATGTTCAAACTGAAGTCTATTAACATTAATGCATGCATGAATTATGTTGTGAAATTAATTGAAGACTTTTTTTTTAAGATTACAAGTGTAATGTTTGAAAAATGTTCAATTGTGTTTTGTCTCCATTCATTCAGGGTTCTTGGTCGAGTTTTGTAAACGACAGATTTGAGGTGATCCCACAGGAAGAAAAAACTCGATATTAATAATGATAATATATAAAATAGAATACATTATTAAATGTTCTAATGCCAGTGTTAATAAATTCAAATAGATTAAATGAATCTGTTTCCTCACATTTGGGCTGTGTAAGATTGTGCTGTAAATATGCTGAGAGGGCAGTGGTGATGCAGTGGTGAGCACACTATGCTATGAATCCTAGCGAATTATATCTGAACTGTCGTTATCCTCCACCCTCCGCCAACCCACACTGACCAGCATGGTGAAGTATGGTGACACAACTTGCATGACCAACATATGACATTCATCCAGCAGTTTATTGACAGAAGAGCCAGAATTTTTACGATTGTTTAAATTGACCTTATTACAAATTATTTCGTGTATAGCTAGGCTGATGATTTATGGCGACCCTTCTTAGCGGGTGATTGGATACCGTATACGTATTGTGAAAGCAACGGGTCCATATATTACTGAGCAAGGTTGTCTGAAGGTTTCTTAAATGTAATTGAGATTAGTTTGAGACATGCAAAAGCTTTGTTATAAAAGTTTTTTTTATTTAAGTGGTTTTATTTAAGTGGGGTATCTATAAATTGGTCACCCTCAAATGTAATGAGTCACAACTTTTTAATTTGACTGTTGTTTACCAGGAGATGGGCAACATATTAAAGGTTGCCAGGGTTTAACGTCGTGGCCACTGGTGTAACAAAAATAACAAGGGCATAGTATTTACAAAACAGTGTACTATAATTCAATAATAAATCGGTCTGGACGCGCTCAAAGCACACACACTGTATACACCTATACTGTACATGTATCTGTTTTTATATAGTTATCTTACATTTTATGTGTAAAAGCCGAATGTTTGATTCCAAAGTTTAATATTGTATTGGAGTTTATCTATGATGGTGGGGCTCTTCAATTCTGCACATAAGTACTGTATATTGAAATGCATAAATCAAAGTGCAATCTTGAATGTGGATTTTTTTTCCTTTTAAGTTCTGGGAGGCTGTTTAATATGAGGCATGGGTCTCAGGGAAGGGATAATTGTTGGCATAATTGAGATAATGGATAGGAGGTGGAAAAGAAGAGCTTTTATGTTTGGGAGGAGAGTTGAGAAAATCGGGACCTTGGGGTTTTATCACACATTACGTCAACTGCATTATGGGTCAGTGAAAACATTGTTTTACATTCCCAGCACATTCTTTCAGTGTTAGGAGCAAGACTCATACATATACATCCACATTTCCATAGGGCTTGGCGATGCTTTTTTACTTGTCCAGACTTCTAAATTTATGCCTGAAACCAAAATTTAAAAAGCATTTCCATTACAGCATTTATAACGTGGTTTACACTCATTATGTGCAGGTGGTTGGTGGATAATTACATTGCAGAATCGTGAGGCACGGCGACATTGGGGAGGCTTTCATTCAGATCATGGCTGATGACGATACCAAATTCTGCAGTGTTTGGTGAAGCTTTTATAATATTCTAGACTTCCCATTTTATGATTTAAACATAAAAAACAACTTCATCTTAGAACGTGGTTTATATGCAATCATTGGTGGCAGTGTTTTGAACAATAACCTGGGACAAGAACTCTGGATCTTGGTTCAGTATTCTACAAAAAGTGCAAGCAATCTTTGTCACTCAACCACTTCCATTCACATTTCTTGAATAAAATAATTCAATTTGAAATACATTAAATCAATTTTTGTTTTTATATAAAAGCAAGCTTTTGACATGAGTAGAATTTCCAGACCTGTCATTACAAACCAGATGTGCTCAAATTTATATAAATAACTAATTGACAAATTAAATTGTCTGCATCCGTAAAAAAATATATTGACGATTTTATTGGATTGCAAAAACGTGTTGCATATGCATGCACTACTGATTTCCACTTGTGCCTCTGGATTAAAATATGTTTAGGTATGATGTGCGAAGTCGGTTCATTGCACATTGGCTCACGTGGTGTTGTTGCTAATATTACAGGCGACAACTAAAGTGTGGGTGGCATGTGTATATATAGTAAGCAACTAACTGAAATAATATACTGTACTCTATTGATATTGGATTAACAATGCAGTGAATTAATGTGTGGCCCTTGGCGGTCACTCATTACCTGTAGGATTATATACCTTGTCAATAAAGCTTAGCATAATGTTTATCATCCTGCATTGTTCGCCATTCACCATTGCCAAACATTCCAGAGTAATCACAAAACATGAACTGAAATGCACCTTTTCGTGATCATGTTTCAGCACGTAACTGTTGACTGTTGAACATTGACATTTGGACCATGAAAAGGCATAAGCAGTATTTAATTTCAGCCGGAACAGTCTGAAATGCTGTTGTGGGAAATAGTTTAGCATGTTAATTAAAACCACGGTGACAACAATGGTGAGTACA
Organism: Entosphenus tridentatus; assembly: GCA_014621495.2. Classification (NCBI taxonomy): domain Eukaryota; kingdom Metazoa; phylum Chordata; class Hyperoartia; order Petromyzontiformes; family Petromyzontidae; genus Entosphenus; species Entosphenus tridentatus. The sequence goes on along the minus strand of CM025619.2, from coordinate 8,487,557 downwards.
TGAATACAATTATCTATAAACCTGTATATAGGAATATAAGCATCTAGGATACAATAATATTGGATTTTTAGAATGTAGGATTATGATTGTACTGCAGTTGTCGTGCTTAATGTTGATAATTCCTAGTCCAAGCTAGAATATCAGCATTCTGAAAAACATCAATTGAGAAATTAAGTCCTGGGCATAAGGGCTGGTGTTTGAGGACCTTTTGCACTGAAAGTGTCTTCACTTGAAAACACTTAGAAAATTATTGTAATGGTAAAATGCATTTTTCCCCATATACATTTTTTTGAATATACATGTTCCAGTAAAGTACTGCACGTTTTGTTGAATGCAAATTAATACAAATTAATACAAGCTACAAATTGACAATGAAAAAAGATGCCTTTCGTAAGAATGTACTGACATGCCCACAGACCAATTTACAGATTGAATATAACTTTAGTTGAACCGGTTGGGTAAGCTGCAAGTTGCACTGTACGGTATGTTTAATGCAGCTATACACCTCTGTTGAGGTGCAGTGTAGAATGAGGCACAGTGCCTAAACCATTTTCAATAGATTTTATGCCAAAAGCAAAATAATAATGATATATAGTAGGTTGTCAGGTTCAGATCGAAAGTAATGCACGTAATCCCACTATCAGTTGTGCTTTAAAGCAGGGCTTCTCAAACTGAAGTGCTCAATACCTTTATTTCCATGTTCAAAACTCTCCATGACGGTTGCCACCTCTAAGGTACAAAAATAAAACTGGGACATGTCTTGGGAAGAAGCGTATCTCATAGTATCAGAAAAGGGGAGAGTTACATATATATATTGCCTTGACTTTGAGTGTCGTATCATTATACAACTGACAAAACAACCGGGACTTTTAATATCCTGGGAAGACTTAAGATTTTCCAGAACTACCTAAAAACGAGGAGTCTCCAGGTAACATTAGGTCAGGTTTCGATTTAAAGCTTTCGTGACTGCAGGGATTCATCTTCTTGGTTCTTTCGGTAAAGTCATGTAGAAGGGAAATAATAAAAATAAAACATTGTATTTTATTATGTTTTATTTTTATTATTTTATTATTTCCCTTCTACGTGACTTTACAGAAAGAACCAAGAAGATTAGGTCAGGTGGCAACCCTAATCCCCATACAGATATAAATAAAGCCATTGCACACTGCATACATCTGATGATGGGTAAATTTGAAAACCTGTATTGTGTTGTGAAAACTGGAGATAGAGAAACCCTGTTCTGATGCAATGAGTCACCTCCCATGGTATTTCACCACGGGTGCTGCAGATGCCATCTCAACCAGATTCATTAAAATGTTAATGGCTAAGTAAATTTTAAGGCAACTGCAACACAAAAGTCAATTACACAGCCATAAAATAAATATATGTGACTTTTGGGCAATGGCATTTCTTCAGAGCACGTTAAAAGATCAAGTATCCATTCACATATCAGTTATATTCAAGACTCAAAAAAATGCTAGAGCTGTCCGGGACTGTGCTCTGGGTTGGCGGGGGTGGGGGCATAATCCATGAGAAATTCAGCCTTGGTTTTACGTGTTTTTTTCATCAATTCGTCGCTCACGAGAAGAGAGTTTCTCAACATACAGTATTTGTGATTCACCAACTCTCACCTCCACAATGGTGGATATCAGGCATGCACAATCATTTTTTTATATTATAGAGTTTTTAGAAATGAACTAGCAAACTCGCAGATCCTTTGGACGTCGCCGTCCGTCTGTCCGTCCCTCCCTCCAGTCAGCAAAACTTAAAAAATATAAATAAGTATTAAGCAATAACAACAGAAATGTAACTATGTTTCCAGTGCAACCATTGTATTGTGTACCTGCACTCTGTAACTTTGTTCCATTTTTAGAAGCACTTACCGGTGTCTTTACAATACATTTTCCGTGAAAAAGCAATTGGAACTTTTTTCTGAAGATTGTCATAAAAATGTGACACATTCCATTGGACTATATATTTTTTATATGTGGGCTTGACTTAAAGCTTTCGTGACTGCAGGGATTCGTATTCTTAGTAAAGTCATGTATTTTTGTTCTTTTCTTTGAACCTATCTACGTGACTTTATCGAAAGACCCCATCATATAATATGGGCTGATAGACATAATGTGTAGATCGAGCCCATCTGTGTTTTTAATACCGTATTGTTTACACTTCACGAAAACATGATTTGTGTGGGTGCACTGATCGGCGTGGTTAAGATTGGTAAGACAACCCGCACAACCGACAAGGCATAGGAAGGGCTTCATCTAGCAGTGGACTTTGAATAAGGTATAAATGTTGTGGAATTGTCTCATACTGCCCTCTCATGGTTGTTTATGGGCAACAAGGATAATTGCTGAGCAGAGATTTGAAATGAAGCACTCAAGGGTACAAATACATCTTGCCCTCTTCCTACAGAATTCCCGTCCCCCCATGGGCGGAGTTTTGGGGAGGGCCAACGACTGGACACATTTATTGATTTTCAGTATTTGATCCTGATGGCGGTACCCCGGGGTACCAAATAATACAGAATGGCCGAGGCAATTAAATATTTTATTTCTGGGACAATTTTTTCCAGGGGTGTACCTAACTCCGCGACTGGGGTACCAATCAATCCGAAATCGGTGGTGCCACTCCGCGATGTCGAAACGCAGCGAGGACGGTTGCGCCGAAACCCTGAACGTTCGTACGCACCGTGGTGGTGCATCGTGCACAGCTTGTCGAGATGAGTCGATTGCCGCATCGCCGACCATCAACAGACTAAAAATGACTGCATCACGGACATTATGCGAGAGCCGGGGTACTGTGGTACCCTGGGGTACCGCCATAAGGTTCAGTTTTTTTTTCTGGAAGATTTGCTGGTTTATCCAGGATGTTTCTGTTGGCTGTCGTCGCTTTAAGATGTTCTCTGTTCATAGTTTGTTTGTTGCGGTTGCACCCGACTCAAGAGCCGCATGGCTCACAGGGCTATACCAAATAAATTACACTTGAAACTTAAATGAAACTCGAGTTTACTACTTCTTGTTTTTTTCGGTAAAGTCACGTAGAAGG
>CM025619.2:8461932-8484106 GCA_014621495.2 Entosphenus tridentatus | reverse complement strand
CCCCCCCCCCCCCCCCCATTTTGTACCATAGCTTAAAAGTATAAGCTACATCTCTATTATCACAATGTCACTAAAGCCACAAACCTGCAAAATAATACATTGAAGTCAGGCAGGGCTTGACCACAATAAAGCCCCGTCCATTGAGAAACATTACACTTTTTTCTGATACTATATTGCCAGTGGTGCAGCAGGATTAAATAGAGTCAAACTCAACACATTTGCCAACACCACAAACGTGGCTGCTCTCTTACACCAACACGCACCGACCACCGTGGTGAAGTATGATCAAACATGGCCGACATGGCTTGAGAAGGCCTAAATCCAGCTGAGGCTTGAGAAAGGGCAGTAAACAATACGCGTTGGCTTCATGATTAAGAAATCATAGAATATGGTCATGCACAATATTTTGAAACGTACCACACACATGTTCTCTGTGTTTGCCAACGTGGACAGTTGATGCTGGGAAAATAAACATAAAGTGTTGAATACAAGCACACCGCTCGGAGCAAGTCCAGCTATGGTGGTATCTGAAGTGTGATTGTATTAATGCTTTTGCCTTTCTCTCAATATTGTAATGTAAGAATGTGTTGCTTATACCAGAACTGCGTTTATATTAGAAGTGCTTCCATCCAGTTTATACTCTAAACTTAAGTATTTGAGTTATAGCATACATTATTTCCCCCCGTAATTTGAGTGGCCCAGAAATTAATGTCAATCTTAGTCAAATGCAAAAGTATTGAACATTAAAAACAGCCAAACTACTGCTTACACTGGAAGTAAGCTCGCGTGGCTTGGGGATCTACATTTTTCAATGTCGCATCTATGTCCATATTTTATCAGCAGAGGGCTCTCAAGATCTGTCGTAAACTATGTTTTACAGAGTGTGAAGGGAAATATACTCCCCTTTCCAAAACAGTCAAGTGCATTGGTGTTATGAAAAAAAATTGTCACAGACTTAGGTATGCACAATGCTCAAAATATATTGAAATCTCATATTTCGACATATTGGAAATGGGTAACTTATAAGAATTTATGGCTTTGCATATTACAACTTTGAGTTTATTTTCGCAATACAATTGAAGGAAAACACTAAGGTGCACTATTTGATTGATGCAGTTTATTTAACTCTAGATTAAAATGTTGTTGCAGCTTAGAACCTCTTTGATGTTATAGTATTTGTTCTATCATCTGCCATTGAGTATCTACTGCTGGATGAAGGCTTTTTCCAAGCTCTAACAATTTCTTAGTCTTGCGATACAAAAATCTATCTCGCTCCTTGCCCGCGAGCTGCTTTCATTGCTACATTTCTGTGGATGACATCCTCTCGGGCGCGTTCCCTCAAAACATTTATTGAGACTGGAGGATGGATCCCATGATCTATGAAGCTCTTTTATTTTTGTAGATGTCCAGCAAGTTACAACAAATTATCGAAGAAGGTAAGCAAGTCATGAAATATATACATATATGATAAATACGCTAATTATATAAGTTTAATGTATTAAGCTTGGGCCCACAAGGCAGCAAAAACAACAACAACAACAACAGAATAGTGCCAGACCACACCAAGATAACCCCATACAGTCGTAGTAGTCCCTCAATAAAATGGTACATTAACACGATCAATTGACTCATTTTCTTGATCATCGGCCACCATCCCATCCAGCAACATTTCCTAACCAAGCCCACTTACTTTTGCAAACGGTCGACACGGTGTCTTTAACCAGTGTGTTCTTTAATCCACGTTTCCCTTCTTGTTTCTCGGTATAATTGAAAGCGTCCACTTTTCCACTTTTTAAAATTAACTTTTGATCCATTTTCGTTGTCAAATGTCCAGGTTTCTGCTATATCATGGCAGATCATGTATTGTTTAAAAAATCTCTTGTTTAGGCACATCGGTATGTTACTTTTAGTTTATCAAAAGCACCCCTTGATTTCACATGTATATCTTAAATTGTACGTAATCTTTTTTTTTCCTAAAATGTATCTTCACTCCCAATTGCAGCCTTTATTAAGTTATTTTTAATTTTCTGTAGTTCATATCCATTTCAATCGTATAATGACTATGTCTCCATGGAATAAGAGATGGTTAATATTTGATGCATTTATTTTCCACAATTAGATGTTCAGAAAAATAATGTCGCTGTGATTAACTTTCGCGAAAGTGTGTCTCTTCGTCCGACTCCCCTCCTGATATATATTGTCACTTTATTGTGCTCTCTGTGTAGTTGTTCATTCTAGTAAATTATTATAATTATCTAAAAAATAATGTTTTAATTGTTTGTAAGAACTTGCATGCCTGCTTCCTTTTCCACGGAGTCAAATGCCTCTTCATAGTCTATACAGGACAGACATAACGGTATAGTATTTGATATTAATTTAACGGAATGTGTTTGTATTTGGTTGGTGGTAGAGAAACCTTTCTTAAACAATCTTGCTCCTGCAGTTGGTTGGCCCTCAACATTGTGATTCTGTGTATTGACACCGGAACATTTTCATGCTAATGTTTAGTTATCTATATGAATTTTTCTGTTTTGATATTTACTTTTTATAATATTTTACATTGCATGTTAATTTGTTACTCTGGAACTTGTTTGCTGCTGTTATGTATTTATTGAAAGTAAGACTTCAGGTCTCAATGGATTCTGTGGTCTGAAATAATAAAAATTGCCGATAATGTTTAAGAAGGAAAATAATTTTTCCAGTCGATGATTAATAGCAGCTTCACATAACACGTACAAATGTAGCAACATATATGCTTCATTCATGTCATGTTACACAATGCTGAGGGAATATTTTTTCATATATGAATGGCGTCCTTGGCTTTTCAGTGAAATCACACGATGACTCAACACGATTTTTGTTTCTCTCAATACATATGAACCTTTTAAGTCACCACTTTAAAACGAGCTGCTCGAATACCAATGCCAGCAGCTAAGCAGGCCGATAGTTTGCATCTAAAGTAAACTCCGCACTAAATTACCCTCGAACCTTCCATATTTTTGGCACGACAACTGCACTTTGAATTAGCCATCTCCACGTGTCGCAGTGGCAGCAGTGGTGGCGGCAACAGCAGCAGAAATAAAAAGGCCAGCACAAATGCCCACAGAGTCGCCCTTTCGCTTATTATACACCATGGGTCCAATGAATCACCGTAATGAGGTAGTTTGTTTTAAACCCCATCTATATATGTCTCCCCGGCCCATGGATATTGACATTTTGATGGATGGCATTTTCATCGGTTGATATGCACATCTTCAAGGATTTCTAGCACTGCTCGTGTAGAAGGAGCAACTGAGTGTGGTGGGGAATGCAGGTGTATTCTGAGAAGGCTTCTTTCATTTTGTCGGTTTAGTCGGGGTGTGTTGTTAGCATTGCTGTTCAGTGATCATTCCAGTGCAATTTTATCTCATTCTTGCGTATGACAATATGTTCAGGAGATACATTCTGATGTCGAGGTACGTGCGATCATGGTGCCAGTCAAAAAAGTCCAACAGACTTTATTAAATAATCTATTTTCGTAATGCCTGAGATGTGTTTTTTTTACATGTGAATGATATCTTCTGAGGAAAATATATATGTAGAATATGTAGAGTGTGCTGAGACCTATTGGTTTTTTTCCGAGTAAAAATTGAAATGCATTTTAGGTAAGTTTTTTTTTAAAATAATAACGATGTTGGCTTTTGTATGGCATCGTTTGTGCAAATTGGCATCTCACAATGATGTAGAAGCACGGACAAAGCTGGAAGGCGGCCAAGTGGTGAGCGCCCAGAGTGGCCATCGCTACCCCGTCGAGACGGAGCAAGATGATAACGGTCCACGATTTGTTGATCCGCTTTCTCTTTGCGAGCCTGGGTCTGGCACCTCAATGCCCACGGGGGAGTGCGCGTCATTTGCGTGATCCACCAACCCTCGCCTCCCCATGGCGTTGGATTAGAAGCGTGCACCTTTAAAAAGGCACAAGCCATTGTTCGCACATCCCATTGCTATCCTGGGTATTGCAAGCACGCAGCTTGTACACTTTCTGTTACGTTCATAAAATAGTACGTGGGTATATATTATTGGTTATTTCGGTAAAATCACGTAGAAGGGAAATAATAAAATAATAAAAATAAAACAATACAATTCTCACGACGTTTCGGCCACAACGCAAGCAGCCGTCTGCTTGACTTTACCGAAAGAACCAAGAATATGAATCCCTGCAGTCACGAAAGCTTTACATCGAAATTTAGTACGTGGGTACATAGTCGGCACACATGTACTATGTTTAATAATGGTAAGCAGAGCAGAATGCAGCTATTGATGTAGTCAAGGCAATTTAATTGTCTATTGGTTAGTGATATCACCAAGGGGTTTAATGTAAAACTACCGATTGCACATGAATATTATTTTTGTCGAGCGTATGCCTTGTCTGGCTCTTCGTGCAAGCGGGCAGCACAGCTAAAATGTCAACCTTTAGCCTTCCCCACCACACCTTGTCCATCACAAAGCATAAAAATCTTGCCTCATATATATTTGATACTCATGCCAGACCTCTCGCGTGGTCATTGTGTTTTTCGTGGTTCTGGGTAACCGTGGTAAATGTGTCTTTTTCAGTGTGTTCTTCAGTTTCCTTCAGTATTTTTCATAGATTTTCATCGATGCATAGCTTTATATTGGCGCCATTTTTAAAACGACATGCGACGTATTGCACGCTAAAATGTATTTGATTTAGAATGCACACAGAGCAATGGCTCATTTAAAAAATAAATTGCTGTGGAAAATGTCAAATAAACGAGCTGCCGAAGTAGACTGCTCTTTGTAAAAGCTAGCAATATGCATTGTCTCGTTAAAATGTCAATAATTTTGAAAGCTTTATTTCCTGTTGTCTTGTAACAAAAGTTTTGTTTTGGTTCCTGCATTTGACCACAGCTTTAGCGCATTTCTGTATATTTGTCATGGACCGCTTTCTTAGAACTATTCGTTACGTTTGATTTCTGCAACATTTGTAATAGAAGCCATAGAAGCATCATCTTCATAAATGTTGCAATCGAAGGCAATTTTATAATACAGTTAATATATTGGTTGTACATTGCGATTGAAATAATGCTTATTATTACACAGTTGATGTTTTTTGTATTAACCTGTTTGTAAATACACCGATCATATGGACATTTAAAGTGAATTACGTTTTATTACTTAAAAGAAAATGTAAGTTTTAGGTAGAATATGTTTATAATACATGGAAACGTTTGCTAAATACAAATATCTGTCCTTGAGTGCCGAAAGAGCAGGGGATACCTTTGATTATTGTAATTCTTACAATTGTGAGGACAGATACACACAGAAATAATACGTTTTCCACAAACCAAATTCATCAATAAAGATTGCAGAGATGCAGGTAATTTTACCAACCTACCAATTAAAACACAATTTATTGCTAAATCCAATTATTGTCAACAAGTTTGATTCTTGAAAGATGATAGGTAATTCAAGCATGCCCCATGATAATTGTACTCAACCTGACACCAATCAATACGGCCATCTTATCGTGTTGGTAAAAAATTCACGTAGCTTTCCAGATACCTTTCTTGCTTGCCTGCTGGGGAATTTAGATTTTCGAGGTGTATGAGGAGATCTTGAGTTTGAATTCTGGCAGCTGCCTGGAATTAAACTTGGTCCTCAGTTGTAGTGAGCTGATGGTCTCATACTGGTCAATGATTACTACACCCAAAGAAATAAAACCAATCATATTAAATTTGCTGAAAAAAATTAAAGCACGTTACTTTTTTGAGAATTAGACTTTTAAGTGACTACAGTGTATGCACTTCAGTAGAATTTTACAGAGAAGGGAAATTAATGTGCATCTCGAAACTTACATTGCGGGTCCACTCGAGATGGCAACAGCTTGGGGAGACCTCCATTCAGTTGTGGATTGATCATGGCCGATAATGATAATGTGGATACAATACTTGACAAATTGGTGGCCGATGATCATGACACTGTCTTCCAGGTATCACTGTTTTGATAATTAAACCATGAATATATATTCTACAGTGTAATCACTCATATATAAATTGAGTATGCCAAATATGCTTTTAAAAAGTTCAGATTTGAGCAGCGTTGTTTCTCAAAAAACATTTCTATCAACACTCACAAACAAAAAAATGTTTACCAACATTGCAAAGTCAATTGTTTTAAATGACCAAATATTCAAGAACAAAAATGTCTCATAATATATTTCATTTTGAGAAGTATTTATAAAAAAAATACGATGTTGAATGTATTATTCTGCCAGCTGGCTTGGCTTATGTCAATAAAATATATACATATCAATCGGTCAGAGAAACATGAAGTGTGGTGCATGTTGGGTTTCCTGTTTAATGCCAGGCAGCTGTAGCACACATCGAGTTTTCATCGTGCATTCATCCAGAAATTAAACAGCCTTTGTGATGCCGACATATTATGCCCCTGTACACATAAATAACACTCTAAATGCTACCAGTTGTGACATTTAATCATTTTTCTTTTCTTTTTAAAAACGTTTGTTTTAAAATTTTTGTTTTCTATTTACGTGACTTTACCGAAAGAACAAAGAATATACATTTCATACACCTCGATGGTCACAATAACTACTGTCGCTACAATTCATGCAAGGTCAAAGCAAATTAAACCACAATGAACGAGAGTCATATTTTTTCTGTGCGAGCCATTCACTGAAAGGTTTTAGTCATGAAAGTTAGGGTAGTTTCAGAGCTTCGTAAAGCGACTTTGGAATTTTTTGAAATGAAAACTTTTTTTTGTAAATCATTTTTATTGATCCAACCACGGGGGAGGCGGTAGTGTGTACAACTTCCGCGACAGGCGAGTGGTGCTTAGCGGGAATGGACGGCTCAGACAGACAACCAACACGGACGTGTAGAACCATAGCGTTATGTGGTAAGTGCGTCAAATCCCTTTTCTTCGGGGAAGGAAGGGGGGGGGGGCAGTCTCATTTCAAGTTGAGTCAAGTAAACTCAGGGTCTCTGGACTGGCATTCACGAGGGGGTTGCTGATCTGGGTGAACTCCCCTTCCATAATTTTTTTTTAAATTGTATTTTCTATCTACGTGACTTTACCGAAAGAACCAAGAATATGACTCCCCTTCCCTATTCCTCTGTTTCAGACTCAGGTGTTCTAAAGCTGCAAGGGCGATGAACATCACTTTTAAAATGCATTCGTGGCCACGTGTGGCCTATCACTTTGGAACGCGCCGCTAAACGTTACGTATCAGCCATTGCCAGTGCCATAGCCTCACTGCGTTTCTAATCTAAGCAGTTACGTCATCTCTTACCCTTCAGGTTAATTTTGAGCACGGTTCATGCCATACAGCCTCATCGTGATGTAAGTTTAGTACCGACGAATGTGTGGCCATTGGTATTTGAAAGTCACATTTGGTTTTCATTCAGGAAATGTTTCTCCTGGTGTTAGGAACAAATTTCATTGGAGGTCTCTTGTAGACTGTTCCATATTAGTAGACCACAGAATGTAAAGCATCGGGAAGGTGCTCTACCAGTTGCTGTTATCTCTCCCTGGATGCAGATAGGCCTTGTGTAAAAAAAAAGACCAAAAGTCAAATGTGTCATTATAATAAATTTGATAAATAAATATCCAGATTATAAGCTGCTCTGGAAAGTAAAATGCATCCCAAATGTGTGCCTGGTGTCAATAATATTATGCAAATCAGGTGGCAAACACACGCACACAACAACAGGCATTCGCCACTAAGTGGCGGTGACGTCACCACGACGCTTGTGCCAGGCCATGTGCACCTTGAGGCCACGTGAAGTGTCGAACGCCCGCTGGCAGGAGGTCACGGGGCAGACCCAGGTGCCATGGGTCGACTGACTGAGATGACCGAGATGACGCACACGAGATGACCGAGATGACACGCACACACAAGACAAAGATCCCCCGTATAGCCTTAACAGACTGTAGGGGCAAGTGCTGTTAGCGAGCACCTATAAAGGCCGGAACGATACACGATGGGGTGGGTGGCCAGTGGGGATGTTTACTCACCGTACCAGGTACTCATTTCAGGCTGAGTCGACCTAGGGGAGGCCCAGGAACGGTTCAGATAATCGTCACTGGTGTTGACCGTGAGCGGGATTTGAACCCGGATCGCGAGGTTCATAACGCAGCGCGTTAACCACTACACTACCGCTCCCCACACACACACTTACACACACACTCACACACACAAACACATACACACACCTACCGGGATCATCAGATGGACCCCAACGTTAACTCAAAATAGATATGGGGGAAAAAAACCTCTTATAATCTGGAGAACATAAATGGTATAAAATGTTAGTTTTTAAATTGTATAAACAAGTTCATCTTTGATTCTATGTGATAACGCGTGGATAATTGTGAGCTTCAACACAATAATGTAAAGTTTTAGACTGTTATCCGGTATTTCCAGTTGACATACTGACACCCAGCCGAGAAGATGTCCAAGTTGTACAATTTGTCTGATAGCTACAAATGCCTGATAGAACAGCTGCAGCCCGGGCTGTACGCCTTTTGGCGTCCTCTGGTCTAACACCGTTTGGGACTAGGCTCAAAAGAAAGATGTCTCTGGTGTGGACCAATCATTTTAAAAGACAATGCATATATTATCAGGGTACGTTTTTTGTTTGCATTCTGACCACAAGTATTGTGGTTAATGCAGACATTATTCCTTGTAAAAGGTTTTAGTTTGGTGTTTTAACATCTTAACACCTGTTTTGTTGCCAGAAAAAAGGGTAAAACCTATTCTCATATTTTGGTACTGGCAAAGGAGGTCCCATGATGTAGACTGTCATAACTCTCTGATGCACGTAATACATGCCTTTCAATTGGACGTTTTTGCAATTTAAACATCCCAAAATTGAAAGATAGGAGCAGGCAGAGAGCATACTTCAGAGCGTCTTTTGTGATTACCAAATACACATTCCTGGGCAATGTTTATATTTAAAACAAAGTTGTGAGTTAGGTTTAAATTGATTTAATTTTGGTATGTTTATGCCGTTGAAATCGTGCGTGTCCTTAGGTGACGCGCATGCACAGGACACTACAGCAAAATCTCTGGGCGATGGTGACTTTCGCCTCCTTCTCATCTCACAAGATGACAGGGTCCGTAGACCCGAGGTCAGATACTAGCATTAAGCCCCTGCTCTCGGGCTTCTCAAAATGCCATCTGAACAAGTTTGGGTTGGCTCCAGTGTCATCGCCAGTCCTGAGAGGCTGCAATACAAGCATTTGAGAGACCAAAGGGTGATGATTGCATCTCAACTGAAATTGCAGTGTTTGTTAAAAGCATCACTGGCGCTGCACGTGCAGGATGTGACTCAGCATTTAGTTTGCAGAGGCACGCGTCAAAGGCACAGAAAAGGGCATCACATACAATTGAACATTTATCCCACCATGAGCTGACGATGACAGCGGGCGCTGGAACCATCCATATTATTATAATCAGCAAGTAGCATGAACACAATTTGTATAACCACAGTGTATCAATATCGAAACAAAAGCCGTCATGAATGCCAAGATGACAGTTACATTGCGAACACACAATTACAAGTAAGCCCGTGTCGGTCACCTCGGTTGACTTTGCTTTGCCTCGTCTAATATATTGTTGGGATATTTGCAGTGATGAATACACCACCTGGCATGCTTTCTATAAGGCCTTAATGGGTACAACATGTGTAATAATATTTTTACCTTGACAAATTTGATAACATGCCACTGGGATTCATGTAAAATTGCTCCTCATAGAATCACAATCGGTGTCACAAGTTCTCAGAAATCAAGATGGCTGCGGGAGTTGTATTTTTGAGCTGTCAGTGCTGAAAACATACGCTTTTAATAATTTAACTTTATTCTTGTGCACCTTTGTTGGAGGAGCCCAGAGGAGTATTTTACCATTTCACTTGTTTGATTCAATCAGATTTGCAATTTTATATAAGGAAACAATGTCCAACTTAGTGACTGATGTTGCAGCGTGCATACTATTTAGCATATGGGAAATTGAATGTTGCCATGGTGTAAAGGTTACTACTGGACTTTGGGTTAACTGTTCAATTTCCTGAAATACCAGTTGAAACAATGGGTGAGTTTCTTAAATGTCCCCATGTCTGTCCATCAATCATTATTATGTGTATAACCAGTTAGTTCAGTGCTCTTCATTGCAAGGACCGCGGGCCCCTTGGCAGCCCTTGGTGGCCTTTAGTGCGGCCCCTGACAATACACAAATATGAAAATACCCCATCATGCTGTCAACCCCAATGGTCTCACATTTGTGGCAGCCCTCACACACTGGTGTCTTATCAGCGAAAGTGGTTCCCCTCTGAAAATGAGTGAAGAAACACCGAGTTGGTTGATCAACAGGTTGATCTCTTGGCTTTTGAAACAATGGGCGAGTTTATTAAATTATTCTTCTGTCCACCAAGCAAGAGATAAATGGTCACGTGTGGTGGGGGTAAAATGTTGGCACACTCACTTCCTCCAAGGCGTCTGTCCGTTGGGGAAAAGTAGGCCAAATATTCTCGAGGGGGGAGCTCTACGCAGCTCCACTTCTGCCAGCAGTGGCATGAGCAAACACTTGTCACGCTGGGTGATAGAATCGAACCCCGAAACCTTCGTGTTGCAGATCCCGTGTGCTTCACCATTACACAATGGTAGCGTCTGGTTACATATGCAGTACTGTATTACAAAATGTTATGCAAATTACCCGACAGACATTTCATCTGCAGTGAAGCAAGTCTCATGTGACAGCTCATACATGCAAGATAACTTTAACTTACATTTGCTAATGGATGTACTTGTTCAAGTGAATAATTTCACTTCCAATTAAGAGGTTTTTACTGAGCTATAACTGTAGCAACACATTAAAAGGGCAGCAGAAAAAACTCGAGCATGCAGGTATATGCAAGAGGAATATCGTAATACCCCATGAGCGGCTAACGACATGCTAATGTTAAATACAATTATCATTCACTTAATCTGATACCGCAGGGTGATTTTATACAGTTTTGTTAACACACCACTGAATGTCTGTTGCTAGGAACTGGTACTGCGTTGGTGTCACAGGATGCCTTGCAGCGGTGTACTGGTTTAACGAGTGCCATTACCAGAACGACATAGTTGGGGAACATTATTGGAAACGCTCAAAATTTTGGGTTACATCATGGAAAAAAAGCACTTGACGTTTATTGAGTGGTCTATGTAAGATAGAGGTTTCCACTGAACATGACCATTTAGTGCATACTCTTTGGTTCTTTCGGTAAAGTCACAAGATAGAATCCAGTCGTAATTTGGTTTTCTTGACATTCTCACCGGAATTGGTCACTGTCCAATGTATACTAAAACACGCTTCACGTGCAGGATGTGACTCAGCATTTAGTTGATATCGTCTCGAACCATGGACCTATATGATAACCAAATGACAGGGAGTCAAGGCGACAAACTGGTGTTTGCAAAGAACACAGGGGAGTACACAAGGATTTCCAGGGATTATAAGGCAATGGCTTAACAAGTTACATGAAGTCACGTAGAAGGGAAGTAATAAAATAATAAAAATAATAAAACATAATATTTTATTATGTTTTAATAAAACATAATATTTTATTATGTTTTATTATTTTTATTATTTTATTACTTCCCTTGTACGTGACTTTACCGAAAAAACCAAGAAGATGAATTCCTGCAGTCACGAAAGCTTTAAATCGAAAGTTACATGAACAAGATCAACATTAATGGCAGTATAGGTACTTGGTGATGTTATAACAAGTTTAACCCAGTCCTAATGGCTACTGATTGAAGTCCAATCTCACGTATTGGACACAGGCTGAGCATGGCTGCCCAGGTCTCAGACTCTCAGGCTTTGGCACATGGCGATCAAGGTGCAGAGATTGCAGACGTAGGCTGGGAATGGCTGCTTCCAGGTCTCAATGACTCTCAGGTCTCGGCATAAAGCCAAGGTGCAGACGTCGCAAGCTCACGGATCCCCAGTGACTCTCAGAACTGGGCGCAAGCGGAGAAAAAAGGTGCAGGGGTCACCAACTCACAGAGCATTACGGTCTCTGGCACTGACCGACCAGTGATGCACATAATTAATCTAGAATTAAAGTGATGCACAGCTCTAGGTTTGAGGGTCCTTGGGAGAGACCGAGCAAAGTTAAGAAAGGTTGCATCGCCGAGTTGCACTGGAGATTAGCCACTGTTTTTGGCACCCTCTTAACACTGTATTCTGATCTATTCTTAGGCACTGGCACTGTTAACCCAATACTGACAGCAATTTTCCCAGCAACTCCAGTAGCAATGTGCTCATCACTGGCACTGTACAGCAAGGCCGTAATTATAATATATATTGGTTGGGGGGGACATATCCCCCCCAATATTCAAATATGCTCAAAATGTCCCCCACCAATATATTGCTTTAAAAAAATTGCTATGCTATGTAAATAAAAATAACAATTTGCTAAATCTTGGCCACAATATCTGGACTTGTCTTCATATACATCAATGCATAGATTTCTGTTTATATGATTGTGGTTATGGTTGAACTTTATTAATCCATAATCTCTGCCATTACATACAATGAAACAAGAATTGGTAAAAAAAAAAGTAAAAACAGAGCAATGTAATACAATTATTAGATATTATTGTGAAAAATAAATAAAAAGTCCATCCCATGTGTTAGTGAATTTTTAAATATTTTAGGCAGGAAATTACTTTTCAAATTTAGATATTTTTCTGGGTTGGGACCTCCAGACACCCTGGAAGATTTGGTCCCCCCCAATGTTGACTCCATGGCTACGGTCTTGCTGTACAGTACTGAGATCTATTGTTAGGCATTTGCAGTCATCGTTCTAATAAATGGTAGACTAAATCACTATATCACGAAGTAAACACTGAGCCAAACATTGTATCACGAACTGCTATATTACGAAGTAAACTTAATATCAGTCTATCACTAACCAACAACACTGTTTTGATCCTTTACAACCCAGGGCTACTGCATTATATAAAACGAGGTGGTATCCATATTTTGTAGGTTGACAAAATATCGCTCGGTGGTTGAAAGAGCTGGAGCACTCAAGTGTAGCCAAAGTGATTCTCGGTCGAGGCCGCCCATGAAGTTCCGGGCTTGTGCGAGGCTGACCAGGAGTCCTCTCAAAATGTCCATCCACATTTCCAAAGCTGTCGGATTTGCCAGGCAGGTCCCCTGGGTTACAATTTGCCAGGTTGTTTTCAGGCATTATTTGACCCTCATGGCGGCACCCCGGGGTACCAAATAATACACAATGGCCGAGGCAATTAAATATTTTATTTCCGGGACACTCCGCGACTGGGGTAGCAATCAATCCGAAATCGGTGGTGCCACTCCGCGATGTCAAAACACAGCGAGGACGATTGCGCCGAAACCCTGAACGTTCGTACGCACCGTAGTGGTGCATCGTGCACAGCTCGTCGAGATGAGTCGATTGCCGCATCGCCGACTTATCAACAAACAAAAAATGACTGCATCATGGACATTATGCGAGAGCCGAGGTACTGTGGCACCCAGGGGTACCGCCACGAGGTTAATTTGATGGGGCTGAGAGTAACCCACTTGTTCGTGTCATCTGAAAACATCTCAACCTCAGCCTGCCCGAGATGCTCCCCAAGATTGTCTCCTCTCCTCACGGTCTCTTCCACAGGATGTAGTCTGCCACCAGAAGAATCTTCCACGCGAAATCGACTTCTGGCTTGCTAGTTGACACTGCTATTGACTTCAGGGCTATAGGATGCAGTGACTGCGGCAGGCACGGCACCACACAATATCATCATTACCATCAGCAGCAGCCACGATGGCCTGCCCACGCCACCGCCACCCCATAAGGTCTAAGTGCTGCTCCTGTAGCACCGTTACGCTGCCATCCATCTCACCCATGCACATGAGCTGATCTCATCGCTCCATCTCCACGGCGGGCATTCTCTTGGACACATTCTCTTCTTTGGCTGCCGCGAAATTAACCAGTCTCGTTCATCAGCCATTATCCTGTCCATCGACGTGTACTGTCCAAGCCCGTTCATTTATAATTTAAATGTTACGTCTCTGGTTTGTATTCCCCCCCCCCCCACGCCCGCCTCTCGGTTTAATTCCAGGGGGTGCATCTCTCCACGTTTCTTTGTGCAATTAAATTTTTTGCACTTGTTCGTCAGTGTCCATGCTTCAGGTCCACATAATACAGTACGACGAACTCTTACTAAGGGCCTATGTTGATAGCTCACTACTTACGTTTTCCATTCTAATAATGGTAGATGTACCGTATGTATGTGCGCATAGACACATTGTTCACGACACCCTTGATATTTTTAGTAGACATTGCGCTTTTAAAATTACGTCCATTTCTTCATCCAATTTTAAAGCGCAATATATTTAAATAGATTTAAAATTCGGTGAGATTTTCTGTGTGATGTTGCAAATAAAAAATCAAGCTGCGGGGGAAGAAGATGTTGCAGATATACAGACATGGAAGGCGACAGCAAGCATCAATGCAACTCAAAGCAATATATCTGGAAAGTCTGAAGTTTATCACTGGAGATTCAAGGTGCAATGACACGTGTTTTAGTAAAATATCAAATATGCTCTTACGTTTTTTGAAAAGCAGCCACGTGCAAAATATGATTGCTTCTGCTAAAAATCGGTGTATGCTTTCATAAAAGCAGCTTGAAAAGATACTGGTCAACAGCACCAAGGAATTATTTTTTCAATATGTCTGCTCATATCCTATTAGAATGCAATGTTCGTACAAGATATATTTGATTGGATTTATGTAAGATTCCTATGGGATTCATGTCAATTTACTGCAGAGTCCTGTAGGGACATATGCGTAGTCTAAAAGGCCATTTTAAAAGGTCGAACATATAAAAAAACGGCCATAATCGTTTAACTGCAAATGATTTAATTTACCTATAAATATTGGCTTAATTTTAGTACAACTATCTGACTGATTTACCGGCATAGAGGAATCGCCAGTGCCATCACTAATCATCCAATATTGCTCTATTGCTGCACAGTGCATTCACGATCCCATGCAGCTGTAACCCATTTCACGAGAGTTTTAATTACGTATTTATATTTGCTCTTTGGTATTCCCTATGTGCACATTCCCCCTTTATCATTCGGCCACTTGTGCTATCCATCCATATTCGTTCCTCCCTGTGATGTGTTCCGTAGAAAGCCACTTATTTTTCTTGAGAATTACAGCGCTCTGTTTGATCCTTTGCACTCTGAAATACATGTGTGCTTCTCGGGCAAACAGTAATACAAAATGAAAAAGTATTTGTTTTTTTTTACCTCCTGATGACAATCGCTTGTGTTGTGATCGAAACGTCGTCGTTTTTTGTTTATTTTATTTTAATGAATTTAAACCTATCTACGTGACTTTACCGAAAGACCCAAAGAATATGAATTCCTGCAGTCACGAAAGCTTTAAGTCAAGATTTAGTTATTGCAGGGGTTTTTTTGGTCCGGTAGGGAAAGCAGGAATTTAAGATTTTTGCATTTTAGATTTTGAGGCCACGTTTCAGATTTTATTGCATATCTACAGACTTTTGGAATGAAAGCCGTAACAAAAGTATAACTTTCTTTGTTTATACAAAAAGAGTAGTCATTTTAATAAGGATACATTTGTGTGTATTTAATTTTTTTTGCATAAAGTTAAATAAACGAAGCAATGCATTAAATGTATTTTTGAACATTGTATGACTGCATTGTGAATTTAGTCACACGGACGCCACTGTTGGCAGGAGAGATATGGACGCGAGGTCATGGAAATTATCTAATTTCCTGTAGCATCGCTATTCTAGGCCTGATTTTAGATTTTTGTGAGATTCATTCGAAAATGAGGAACTCATCCCTACTGTGGAAAATGGAAAAATATCCATAATTACAAACCAAAATACAACCATGATACATTTTCCCAGCAGTGCATTACACATTTGTATAAAAAAGAAATTGCAAACAGCACCATAAATTATGTATAAATAAACATCTATATTTCCCAGTGAGCCAGATCGTTCTGTGATACATTTTCAAGTGACTGTTGAGCTTGTAGTGTTGTATTTAGATCATTAAACACATAACAATTATTGGTCGTCGTTATTTAGTGAATGTGTTTACCAAACGCCATCTTTAAAACATAAATTTCCACATACATCATTGCATCTCCTCTGATCAACTCCATTTGTTCACGTTCCTGAATAAATTTACCGAAATTTGTTTTCATGAAATCCAACTCATACGTAGGTGCTGGGGGAAATTGTTGCATCACTGGATCATAATGAACCTCAGATGAAGTGGTTTAGGATGGCCTTAATTGATTGACTAAGACTGATGACAACGATTCAATCAGTTTGAAGTTGGCCTGTTCTGGGTTAAAAGTGATGGTACCTCTATCTCTCACAAACCAGTCTGGAAAATGTGAAAAAAACTTTACCCAATTCCCTTGGAAAGTGCTTCTGAATGTAACGGCATAAGCACTGTGCAAGGGCATGACCTTCCCGAGAGCAAAGCACTCCATTAAAACAAGGGATTGGTGCATTTGGATGAGTTTTCTCGGGATGACTTGTGGGTTTACTAACAACCTAAGTTCTCATCGGGGGTCAAATTTAAAAATACCCTCAACCCCATGAAGCAAGATGACTGATTGTGCTGAAAACACCTATGTGTGTGCACAAGCGTCTGGCATTTCCACTGGTTCTAATGTAGCTTAGGGGAAGCACTAGAAATTAATTCTGTGCCCATGGCTGTCGCGTCCCATATGCTCTGAGTTTATTGGGTTATTAGTCACTCTTTGGTAGGAATTAACCCGTGCGCGAACATAGCGACGTACATACGTGAGTCAGTCAGCAACTGTCAACCGTGAGAGTCACGTTCTAAGGAGTATAATACACTATATTATCGATCTTTTCTAGCATAGTTTTCTGAACATTTTATCTCCTTCTTCTTGGTTCTTTCGGTAAAGTCACGTAGAAGGGAAATAATAAAAGAATAAAAATAAAAAATAATTCTCACGACGTTTTGGCCACAACGCAAGCAGCCGTCCTCAGGTGAAGAACAGGTCTGTCGGAAAGACAGTCACGAAAGCTTTAAATCGAAATTTTATCTCCTTATTTCGTGTGGGTACTCCATCCTCTTGCAATACATCTGGCCAGAGTTGGGCTATGTTGTGATATATGTAGTTGAGGCTTACCTGCCAGCAGTGTTGTGAGCAGGCAATTTCAGAGTTGCACATTTACATAACAAAACAATCGAATTAAGAGCAGGTAATGTGTCTCTTTGAAACATATTTAAATGGTGAGAATTGTGCTTCAAATGCTGATATGTCTCAAATTACAGGTGGCTTCTGTATTGAGCATTTAAATATGCCTCTATTATGTTGTAATTGTATCAGCTTCCAATTTGTTTTAATTTATAAAGTTTGAATTTATAATATGTGTCTCCTCAATCTTAGCAACTGAGACTGAGAAATATGAAAATTTTTACTCTTTTTCTGAAACATTCATAATCACGTTACATGCTGTCTCCAGGTGCACGGTGTGCATGGTGTCTTCAATGTACCGAAAACACCGTTGTATGCAAATTGTCTTGTTAAAACCATGAGCACTGGTGGCAAAAAAAATATTATGATGATATGTACTCCTATTATTGTTGCTGTTGTAAATATTTGTACTCAAAATTAAATAGCTGCATTTGTGCTGCATCTGTATTAAACTGAATCTCGGTGTATGGTTATTAACTACAAATACTGTTCATACCACACCTCACATGGCAGTAGACCTCGATGTGCCCGAAAAAAATGGGCTACAGTAATACGCCGATTTACGTCACCCCCTTTTATGTAATTTCGCAAATACATCGTTGCTGCACCTCCGACTAGCACCGTTGGCTACGTGAGTGCGAAAGACGCTCAACACACATACGTACGTCAGATTATAATGATTAATACCGCTACCAGATTTGTGTCGCCTCAAGCCACACCGACGTCGCTGACAGCTTCATCCGTCCTTTCTCATGTCCCGTCACCTCAGCCTTCGCCTCCACCTAACCTGTGAAATTGCTTTGATTTACGTCGTTACGATATTCGTCGTCATACATATTGGGGTATTACTGATAATTGCTAAATAATTAAGTGATTGCGGAACCAATATACAGTTAAAATAATACATGATACACTATATATGCAACAAAGGAGAGAAAAAAACTACTGTACGGTATATACTGCAGTTTTATCCCAGTTCATTTAATTGATTAATCGTATGCTATATTTAATATAGTGGTAATTTGATAAATGATCGGTGCATTAATGGTGTATTATGGTAATCATATTTCTGGGTAAGCTGTTCTTTAACTTTGGTGCCAATTTTAAAACTGGCATTTCTTTTGCAGCACAAATTTTGAAATCATGAAATATGTTGCTTATCATTACAATGCCAGAGCAATACAAATTCATATCAGGACAAACAGTGGTAATTAAATGCAGCCCATGCCAAAGTTTATAATTACACTTCTTTGTGATTAAATATATACATAACGGATTGGAAAGCATTGAATAATCAAGATCTAGCTGTGCAAGCAATCCGGTTGCTGAACTTCAATTTAAATTTTAAATAATGCCTATTGTTGAGTTGCATATGGAAAAACCAAATAAAAAAACCCCCTAATAACCTATTAATCTGTATTTTTAATTAACAAACTGCAGTCACTGTTTAAAACACAAATTAAACTGGAAAGTATTTAAAACATTTTCCCTTATATATTGACAATGCAACAGGGTTGCAAAAATAGCAGCGTATAGTTAGACTTTACATGTATGTTGAACTTATTTTGCACCTTGCGTAGCCAACCGTGCTAATTGGAAGTGTGGGGGAAGGACAACAAACTAAACACAAAAAGCAGTTTTTATGAAATGAGTTTTCAATCTAGATTTAAAAGTGCATAATTCCAGTGGCTTCCTAATATCAAAAGGAAGAGCATTCCAGACAGCCGCAGAAGGACATCTGAAACCGCGTGATGCAGCGCCCGTCTTTGTTCGATGGTTAGCCAAAAGCCACTACGAGGATGACCGTAGTTTGCATGATGGTTTATAACGAAATGAGCAACGTATTGTGGTTCATGACATCAAGGTAGGACTCTGTCCACCGAGCAGATATGGGTAGGCCAAGGTTAGTCCATCAGTAGTTCACGTGTAGTGGGATTAAGTGTAGGTGCTCCCACCACTTCTAAGACGTCTTTCATGGATGAAAGAGTAGACCAAAATACAATCTAGAGGAGCTCTCGAGAGCTTTCTCGAGCTCCATTAAGCGGAGCCCCCTCCGTCAGCAGTTGCATGCGCGATCAATGGCGCGGCTGCATCCGTCTATTTTTTTATAAATGTATATTATTTTTATTATGCCAAAAGTCAAAGAAATGTTCCACTTAAATGGCCATCTGGCATTGCTCATCTTCTGCCTATAACCCCCAAGCCAGTAGTGGACATTCCACATTCCTAATGTACATGTTTTTGAACTATAATATCCATCTGTCGCATATCCGCCCTGACCATTTAACCGCCCAGAACGAGTGCCGTGATTGTTCACGGTGTAACCGTAATCTTGTACAGATGCTCAACAGTTCAAATTGTTGCGTACATTCGCTTACTTCTAAAGCACAATAAAACAAATATGCATTATGAAAGCAGTTTGCTCAATATTTTCGTCCAGTAACATATTTGCCACGGTGGTTAAACGGTGATTTTCTATACATGTTTACATATCCAATCTCATCACATATCCGCCTATTCCTCAGTCCCAGTTGGTCGCATATTGGACATTGTACTGTATAGGCATCAATTTAAAAAGAGAAAGTGGTAATTTAAAATGTACTTCATTTAATAACTCCAATCTATCACCACGATCAGTCACGGTCAATCAACGGCCAGTTGCCAGGACCGTCCCTAACGATCCTGCGATGTTCATGGCACACCCAGTACCTTGCACACGAGCTGACGTGAAAGCATAGTCTCCTTTGTGAACTCAAAACGATGAGATGTAAAAATGAAAAAAAAAGACGTTTGCGTAACAACCACCCAAGCAAATGTATGCCCAGAGCTGCATATGACTGAAATGTCAAGAACAACCTTTGAACTCTATATTTGCAGAGAGAAAACAAATTCGCATCTGGAGTTTATTGCTCACGCCACTTATGGTGGAAGGGGCCCACTAGAGGGAGCACGAGAGAGGTTCTGTCGAGGGTATTTGGCCTACTCTTCTACATTTTCCAGATGTGTGAGTACCCACACTTAACTGCACCGCATGTGACCTTTCCGATCGACTGTCATGTACCTTGTTATATTGCTGGGTGGACAGAGGTGGAGGTGGGGGGGGGGCGATTTCAGAAACTCGCTCAGTGTTTCAACTGCTGCGTTGGTAGCTGTAGATTGCATCAAACTGATGCCCTCTTAGATTGACCTCTAGATTGTAAGTCCTGTAGTGCTAATCATGAAGACACAGCGGCATCCCTATATGTGTGTGTAACTGTAATTGCAGTCAATCAATAAACTTCGTGCACAGGGACCTCAGATATGGGAAGGGGAGACGTTAAATGTTATATTTGTCCTCCTCGGGGCTCATAACAATAATTCGAAACTTCTTTGCTCAATATGCTCAAATGGTACATTAGTTCAATTTGCCCTCTAGTCAATTTTGGTGTTCCTTTCTTATTATGTTGGGTATGAACCCACAATGAACCTCAAGATACATTTAAACCCACCAGTTTGTAATGAGATTACAATGAATTCGTATTTTAAATTAACAATGTTGCACAGCAACAAATAAAAAAAAACTGTTGAATCTGACTGACAGCAACTTGTGAACATAACTTGCATTTACAGTATTTATCACATTTATTTGTTTGTTTACAAATATTTTCCATGCCGATTATCAGTCAATACATCGTCATCACAATGGCTAATTTATAGATCACAATGGTTTATATTACTCAGGGATGTGCAAAACCAAGGTTCTCGTGTCCTGAAACACACAGCCAATAGTGCCATAAATAATGATGCAGGATCGCGGGCATTTGTTATTCTTCTCCACAAAGCTTGGAGCAACATTAGCGATATTACACCTATTGCTTTCTTTAGGCATCAGTATAATTGCGACTTAATTGAAACTGGCAGAATGACCTTTGGGGGTACACTGTGCTGGTCAATGATGATTTGAATCTAATGAGAGCAAAAGCTACCTGTGCTCTGCTGAGACTTTTCTGCATTCTCTGGCTCGACCGGTCACAACCTAAATGCCTCCATCAACTTAATCACTTTCTTAGTATTATATTCCATAATTGGGAAATGTCAAAAAGATTATGCACACGATTTATGGATTTAATTTATATATCTATATATGGCCCGGGGTATGTAATACTTAAACAAACATCTCATTATTTGCATACAATAATTTGAATTGCGTCACATACAATAAATATTTGGGTTATATTTGTGATTGATAACTACAAGACATTATTAAATGTTACAAATGCTGCAAGCTTCTTGTATGGCTTGTCCAGCGAAATATAATTTATCTCCTTTCACAGAGATGTTCCTGACTATATGTTCTACATTGCGAGTCATATTGTACTGAAAACACCACACAATTTAAGTACAGTTGTCTTTAAGCAAACTATCCAAGATATACTGACATATCCTTTTCGGTCCTCTTAAGAATTCTAAACAAAGCATATGTAAGAATAATAACAAATACTCACTATGACTGGACATTATAAATATCTGATAAATGTATATGAATCAGATATTTATGAACGATGAATCAGCTATGTATACTTTTCTTCTGTAGTTTGGGTCAGTTGTTACATTTTTAGAACATGAATGGTTCTGACACGTGTTTTTTTGTTTGAAATGTTATTCTAATATGTTATTGTGTCGTTATTCCACTGCTGCCTATTGAAAGGGACACATTTTATTAACTCTTTAAGCCGTGGTCTAAACGACAAAATGGCCGTACATTGAGTCAATGGCGGAGCCAGGATTTTCAGGTAGCGGGGGGCAACCCCTCCAGCAATGAAAAATGATAAGAGTTGATAATTGTTTTTTTACCCTTCTATCTGGCAACAAAACTGACACCT
>CM025619.2:8437758-8451932 GCA_014621495.2 Entosphenus tridentatus | reverse complement strand
TCATTGCTGAAGTATTACATCGGTGAATACACAGGTACCCTTAGGAATCAGTCGAGGTACAGGCTGCTAATTGAAGAGTGTGACCCCATTAAAGGTGTGGCATTCTAATTAATCCACAGTCTTCTAGTGATCCCATTTCTCTGACCTTTGCTCGTGGCTAATGGATACGCATACCGTAGCACCTATGTAAACACGAAGGGAACAGAGTATAATTACGCCGTCTGATAACATTAACATCTTAATTGCACTACTTACGTTTGTGTAGCAGTGCGCCCCAAACATGCGGGCACAAAACGTGTATATATAGATTTGACGTGCTGGTTAAACAACGACGTGACATTGATTCAGACTGCTGCGGTTCTCTAAAGCACAATATCCATTTCCGGGAAAGCAAGTCCCCTCTTGTGCGAAACAAAGTACTGTAAACGTTGCCATTTGTCAAGCTGCTCTTTCATTTATTCACAGCGTGATGTAATCGATTGTCGCAGCTGGTGGGTATTTGCCCCAAAAAAAATGTTACAGCCTGGAAATGCCATCATGGTTATTCACGTATGCAAATGTACGGCCCATTTTTAATACAATGCAGTGTGAGGCCCTTCCACATTGCGTTGTTAGTGGGGTTTGTTTGACCACACTTCACCATGCTGGCACAGTTCGGTTTTATGGAGGCAGATCCGCAAATTGTTCAGATATCATTTAGAAACAAAACTAAAACTATTTTTTATTTTATCAGGTAAGGCCCACTGAGCTAAATAGCTCTTTTTCAGAAGCGACCTGGCCACAAGTGATAGGTCAGCGAAGTGGTTTATCATGTGGACATTGTTAGCGGCAAAATACTCTGAACACGTTTCGAAATGTGGAGGGAAAATCGGGAGCACCTGGAGAAAAATTCACGCGACCAGGGGAACAACACGCAAACTCCGAATATACAGCAGGCGTCAGTCGGAATTCAACCCACGACCTCCTGTATACCAGGCGAGGTAGTTAACATCTCGCCACTGCGGTGTCTAATATATCAACTTTAGCCAGGAAGCCAACTTAGGTTGCCAGGTTCGCAGCGCAGTATGCCATACAACCACACCACTGCTCCACTTCTCTAATATATACTGTATATTAAGATATAATTTAGCAATGCATACATTTTCTTCAACAAATATTTTTTTCTAATAATAAGAATGAGTTGATATTCATCTTTAGTTCAATAAACCATGGAAGAAAACTTCACTTACGAATGGATGATAATAAAATCCATAACAATTATACCAAAACCCATCACTATGGCTTTGAATAAATCAAATTGGCTCAGTATGAATGAAAAGATTATGTTTATTCCAGCTGCGGACAGATAATGTGCTAATAGGAGAATAGCAGTGTGCAACCATTATAAAAGTTTCTGCATTAGCCGCATGATAATAGTTTAACTGCCACAGGACCGAACTCGTAACACCTGCTGAAAGTGCACACGTGTTATTTTTTGTTACTCTCACAGATATTTATTTGATTACTCTCAGCCAAAAACTGGCCAGATGCTCTAGACAGGGAGATCTGCTGTGCTAAAGAAACACGCCGCAACTCACAAAGCCTAGTTTTCATTGTTCAGGGCTTTCATCAAAGAAAAATGAACCCTTGGCAATTTTGCCCTGATAAGGGGATTTATATATTTTTTTCTGTCAAAGCTGCCGCTATTTGGTTCGATCGATTTTTTCTTGCCAAGAGAACATAGCAGGAACAATACCAATTGAGATCCATTAAATTAATAGAGTGTGTAGCAAACATTTTTATATATAAAAAAAAAGAACTATTGACACTGCTTGTAGTCATTTAGCGAAAATTGTCTAGTGCCCTGTGGGAAAACATAAGCTGGGTGCTGCTTGGTGGCGTCTCTGTTTGTTAAATGTCGTTGCAGGTTGTTAAGTGTTCAACTATGTGGAACCAATGGAGCTGGCACCACACCAACCGAATTCTCACTTCATACAGCAGTCGGCATTCTGCAGTCAGGCACCGATCAGGGTCGTGGGTAGTTGTGATTATGTGTGACCTTAACACAGCTCCCCTCAATCTTACCTCATTTTACTCCTCTCCCTCCATTCCACCTTAACTCTGCTTCTCCGCACGTGAACACACGGTGCAGATAAAGCGGCATTCTTTAACATCGGGATGCTGCCGTGGTCTAACGGTTGCCACATTCGACTTGAAATCCAAAGGTCACCATCATTCTCCTGGTACGACCGTTGAAACATTGTGCAGGTTCCTTGAATTGCCTCCACCTCTGGGCCAACCAGCGGTATCAGAATCTTTACATTTTTTCTTTATTTTTGTATCAGAATCTTTATTTAGACTGGGAATCCAGCATGTGCGGGTCAGCGAGTTACAAAAGCAAACGATAAAAAAATCGAAGACTGCAAAATTGTGAAAATGGTAAGCAAGTCACTCAATATAAATAATAAATGAATTCATTCAATAATTCTGATTTCTCCAGATTGGACAAGGCAACAAAAACAACAAAACAGTCCCAGACCACACCAAGATAACGCCACACAGTAGTAGTCCCTGAAAAAAAACCGGCACATCAACATCAGGCTATTCATACTACACAGGTAATGATAAAAGCTACAAATTGCATTTGCAAACGCGCGACTGAAAATGGGCACGCCGCGTTGAGTCGATTCGCAGCTCGTCTGTGTGTTTGGGGGTAAAGAGGAGACCGATGTCATCTCCAGAGGTGTTCTCTAGAGCTCCCTGTTAGGGAAGGCCCTTCCAACGTCCGGCGACATAAGCAGGCAACTGCAACTGCTACCTCTTGAACATCTGAATTTGACTTGGACAAAGACGTATTCCTTGGAGGGACGGCCACAAACGGACAAAGCTATTGACGGAAAAGCAACTGAGGAAGGGAAACTGTTCAAAGGGATGGAGAAAGAGGAGCTTGAGTAAAAAAAATGAAAGGTCCGTGGAGAAAAAATACGAGATGAATGGCAGCTGTGAGCATGGTTGTCAAGGGCGGATTAACAAGGAGGCTTAAAGGGTTGCAGTCCCGGGACCTCAGATTTTGAGGGCCTGTCCAAAATATATTCAGCTTTATAATAGTTGAAATGTAATAGTATAGCTCTGTGGTAAATCCTATAGGTCATGTGGTAAATAAAGCCAGAGCATCGCTATGCATATTATTACTGGTTATGTCCCAAAATTCAAGCATTTTGTCTGTTTTTCAACTTTGATTTAGCTATATCATTAGTTACGAGTGGCAGTGAAAGAATCAATAGAAGGAAAATTAATATCCAAAGAAGGGCACCCCAAAACTCTAATAGCCCATCAAACTTAATCCAGCCCTGACCGTCATATGTATTATAAGCACACAGGGAGGTCTGCTTTCAGTATCAGTCTCATTATAATTATCATCTCAGATGATGACAATAGAATACCTATTATATTAATTTACAATGTATCTTGAAACGTATTTTGCACCGTACTTAGCCAACCGTGATAATAGGAGGTGCGGGAAATGATTGCGATTAGATAAAAACAGCTTATTCCAGTCCTAATTTAAGCTCAGATTGCACTCTCAACAGACAAAATAAGGTTGGGCTACTTATATACTGTAAATGCAAACACTTATTCTAGAACAAAAGCCACAACGCCAAGGCTGAAGTAAAATAACGTTTTTTTTTGGTTGGGGCCAGTGTCAAGGTCATTGAAGGTCAGGTCCTCTAGACTTTGGTCAAGGTTAATTCCTCTAAGGCAGTGTTCTTCACTAATGTTCAGAGTGGGGGGGGGCAATTTCACCTATAAGACATTAATGTGCGGGCCACCACACATTTGAAACCAGTTGGGTTTGACAGCGTGATGGGGGTGTTTTCACATTTGTGTAGTAGCAGGGACTGCCAGTAGCCTGTGGGCCTTGCAATGAAGAACACTGCTCTAAGGCAAGACTTCTTATTGAAGCCTTACTCCTGAGACCGAGGTCAAGGGCGAGACCTGAGGAGATGTCCTGGATCCTACCTCGAGGCTGCGGGCAGGTCTCAAGCACCCAAGACTGATTATACATTCTTTCCCGGCAAACTGCTGTGAGGTAAAGGAAAATATATGATGAAGTCCTTCATGTAGTATTCATATTTTAATGAAAACGGATTATTGCATTCTGCAATACAGTATGCACAAACATAATTAATCTTGTGTGCTGGGTAAAACACACAACAACACTTGGGATCTGATTAATAGAGCTGGGAAATTAGAAATTGTACTGTTCCTGGGTTGGGCCTTTATACTTGTATTACCATACATACATGTATCGAGTTATGTACAGGTCACGTATAAGCGTGACTATATTTTACGTCTCTATATTGTAATGATCACTATTTTTTGTCCATCAGGCTTTCCGGACCTAATATTATCCAGCAGCATTTGTTTAAGCAAACAATATCTGGCCTGAATTTTGATTTAAAGCTTTCGTTACTGCAGGGATTCATATTATTGGTTCTTTCGGTAAAGTCACGTAGAAGGGAAATAATAAAATAATGCACTTTTTTCAAATTTTTTTGCTGTGGATTTCACACCTGATGATGATTGCTTGTGTTGCAGTCGAAACGTCGTGATAATTTGAATTGCTTTATATTTATTTATTTATTTCCCTTCTACGTGACTTTACCGAAAGAACCAAGAATATAATATCTGGCCTGGTTTGACTGTATGGGTCTCAAAAGTGAAGCCAGTTAAAGAAACGTTGCTGGGTTACCAGATGACACTAAGCGAGATCACTTCATCTCAACTATGGGGATCTGTTCAAAACAGAAAGGCAATATTGTATCACAAAGTCATGCATTATGTTAATAATTATGGCTAAAATAATTCATTAGCAGCACTCCCTTATGTGTCTCTACATACAGCTAGAGAGCATTCTAGAAATGAAATGGTGCTGTAGACCACTTACTTATGTGTGCGGTGTGATGGCGGTGAGATATTCATGTGCACAGCTTTGGCTGGCCTGCTCCTGTTCCTGACAATCACTGTAAATATATTCGACTTGGTGTAAGCACATGCTGTATATGCCATAAATTAAATCATGTTTATATGAGTGTCATTACGTGTTTGCTGTTGTGTGCCACTTGACACCCTGGACGCCCTTACAAACGAGATGCTCCATCTCAAAGGGAATATCCAGGTTGAAATATTAAAGCATATAAATTACAATCGAAATCTGCATCGTCCCCTTGGCTTGTAATCATGCACTCATCTGGTGAAAGATGAAGAGCTGCTATATAACATGAAAACAATAAAATAATGTAACGCAACATTACATGCAGGATAAATTTAAGTTAATAAGCTTTATAACCTTTCATTATGACAAAGCGATAAAGGGCCTTTCAACCAAAACACCGGCTAACTCTCTTCCTGACATTTTAATTCTCGGGCGTTTTTTGCCACTTTTTTTAAAATGTCAACTTAGCAACAAAGAATATTTTGTCAGGTGAAACGAATCATCTGCTGCGATGATTACACAGTAAGATGTCAGCCCTGTCTATCATACGGTGTCCCCTTTGAAATGAAATGGTCGTTATTGTCTGGTCCATTGCCTGCTTACATTAGCAACTAAAAGGGAAATCAATTTATGCCACAAATGGCATATCATACAATTTCGAAAATGTTTCGCTTCAAATGGTCATCAAAACCGGCCCTCTCCTTTGTAGCATCCCACACTATTAACGTGTCTGTGTCATACACCTGACGGGACAAAATAACACTAATCTTAATCGAGCTCTAGCGAATTCTATTAATTGTACATGGGCATAATTCATATTCACACTTTGTGATTCAAACATTAACTTTAATTCAGAGACGTAATTGAAAGAACTTAAGAAGCTGCTTGTTTCATTTCGAAAACGCCAAAGCATCGTACAAGTGTTACAATACGAGTTAAAAAGTGCTTATAAAAGTCGTTAGCATTACTTTGGTATTTGTGCGAAGCAGCGGTTCTTCACCATCACTGCAGTCTGCACGCCTTTGGTTCTCAGAAAGGGCAGTGCGTACACCCCATATTAAGAACCACTGGTGTAATGGAATCAAGCTCCACTTCAATGTGTTTTTCTTGCATATACTTGCAAGATCTGAAGTGCGGCATCTACATATTTAGAAATGTCATTAATATAAAAACGATGGTATTCTGTATATCACTTGCGAGCAAACACGTAAACATGCAGATGCACACACACTTTTAAGTCAATAAAACATGGTCTGTCAATAGCTGCAGCATAAGTATCGTCCCAACAAATTAAAACGGGGAGACAAATGACCTCTGACTTCCATAGATAGGGATGGTAGCAGTGCAGCTATTACAAAGATAAGGCAGGATCGAGGTTTATCAAAGGATCTCAAGGAGAAGACACAATTCAGATAAAGTAGTTGGCAAGTAAGATGCCTTTTTAGGGATATCACCTCCGCACAAATGATATTTCACTGGTAATGAAACATGTGCACATTTTAATGAAATTTATTCATTTTACCCACAAGATAGGTTTTTTTGGGTTAGATCGCGTTAATATAAATGTATCGTTAAACCCGCCACCACCCGACGCAGCCAATTAGTAAGGTTTGTCATGTAAACAGAACGTGCCAATTCGTTACTAGTACAGCACACCGGTGTGTTGGAAAGAAAATTCACAACATTTACAATCTGAGTACGACGTTTTGCCAGTAATTACAACTAGCATCATCAGGTGGACAGACGGATTTGGCTGTGTCGGGTGGTGGCGGGTTTAACGGCATTTATATTAACGCGATCTAACTCGCAAAAACCCATATTATGGATGATATTGGTCGCGAAAGCTGACGTGTTCAACTTATTGATTGTGTTCTATGATGTTCTCGATCAACTTGAATAAAAATGTAAATGCTCCTTTGAACTTGTAACGTTTAATTTTATATATATATACTTCTGGATGTGGGCCTCCCCACACCATTTGGGTCATGGAGGTTACATGCCCAAACTACAAAACCCCGGTCAGCGCACATTGGTGAAGGCGGGCAGCATATATACTCGAGGGCATAGTACTGTACAACAGTGGATTTTGTTCCACTGCCGCTTCTGCTGACAATTTAGCCCCGTAGATCTCACATGTTAAGCATGTTTCAGCCTGGATAGTGCTCAGATTGATGGCCACCATGCATAAAACAGGTGGTGTATGGCTGCTATGGGACACTTTTTATTTATTTTTGGCCCCATGAGGTCATCCAGGGGTGGAGTGGTGGTACAGTTTGTTAGCATCAGACTCTGGATAACCGACGACTCGAATTCAATTCCCGGCTACATTTATCTTAAGCGACAGGGGATATCTAAGCCAGTCCTCCGCCCACCTTCTGCCTCCACCTCCATAATCACTTAATCAAGCCCCCCCGATGAGCATGATGATAGTATGGTAAAAAAAAAACCCCTCACCGACATGGCATGGGAAGGCCTTCATCTACTGGTGGATTGAGAACTGCAAAAACAGTTATTTAAAAATATATAAGGTTATCCAATCTCCGACGTAGTTCTTCTATTGCTCATTTTTACAGAATAACATGACTTTGGAAAATCCTCATTTATGTTTTGTGAGGCTTCACAAAGCCAAGGTTGTTATAAGGATACTTTATTAACATGTGGACATATTTACTTTCATCTGAGAAATATTTTCTTGATGGTAGTACAGTGTTGCTCAAACAATACTTTGTATAGCACTGTACTTCTTAAATTGGCTATGTATTTTATTTGTACGTATGTATGCATGCAAGCATTCGTGTTTCTCATAGGCTCAGGGTCACAATGTCCTGATGGATTATGTTGGCGGCACAAAGAGGTCACAATTTAAAATATGGTTCATAACTGTTATCACACGATACTGAAATTTATTTCAAAGCACTACATATAAATGTGGCTTTTCAACCATATTTTTTTATATAGATATACATGAGTGAATAATTAAAGTACTAAAATTTATATCGAAATTAAGACTTGCCTTTATTGATATGTGTGTGTGTGTAGCGGTAGTGTAGCGGTTAGCACGCTGCGCTACGAACCCGGTGGCCTGAGTTTGATTCCCGCTCACGGCCAACACCAGTGATAATTATCTGAACCGGTCCTGGGTCTCCCCTAGGTCGACTCAGCCTCAAATAAGTACCTGGTGCGGTGCGTAAAAATATCGCCACTAGAGAGACAAAGGCGGCCGGGCGTGGTGCTTGCCACCCACCCCCTCGTGTACCGTTCCGGCCTTCATAGGTGCTCGCTAACAGCACTTGCCCCTACAGTCTGTTAAGGCTATACGGGGTATCTTTGTCTTTGTGTACCATATACGTTTTTTTTTTACTGAATTAAGTTTTTCTCTCAGTTGGAATTAATTTCAATGACGTCAAATGTATTTATGTATGTACATGTCATTGGTTATGTTTAATCGTAAAAATATGAGGTGAAAAAACCCGTAGAACACTGCATATGAGCTGCTGAATAAAACATTAGGTTGACATATTAAAACCAAAAATCATATAGACTATAGGACATTTGGGATTTGCATTGTTATAGTGGCTGGTTATTGTTCGTAGTTATATAAAAAGGAAGAAAAGTCATGCACAGACGTGGATACTGCAACACTTTCCAATGTGCATTGTCCTTGGAAGTATCAAACACGTGTTTAATGGATGCGTACTGACAGGATCAGAAACACGGACATTAATGATGATAATGGAATGATAAGTTAAGAGGTGCACATATGCTCAGAATTACACCAAAAGAGCAACGCTTGCACCGGAGACTAAACGCGAGCTGGAGACATCATGTTTTACTGTGAAGAAAAAAAATCTACGTGGGCCTTGTCAAGGACAGGTCCCTAGAAATGATAATGGCCGATGGTCAAGAATAACAATGGAGTCACAGCCATGGAATGGAATGCGCCCAAGAAGACATTCACCGCAGATATCACATTACCTTGCTTGCAGGTGCTAGGTGGAGTGTTACATCATAGGACCGTGGGGGTATGGAAGACTGTCAGCTAGCAGTGGATTGATCATGGTTGATCATGATGAATAACGCCATCTTCCGAGCGACTACATTTTGAAACTACGTTCTACATTTTGAAACGACGTTCTACATTTTGAAACGACGTTCTACATTTTGAAACTAAATAGTTGGCACACACCGCCCTCCGTTCTCGAAACAACGCGGTGGGTTAAGCGTGGCCTATTGGGGATGACGTTTGCGAGGGCAAGGATAGCCACTGAAGCCCCACATGCAGAGCCGGCCCAGCCACAAAGCGACCCTTGCAATTGCAAAGGGCCCCGTGGCCAGCAGAGGGCCCCCTAGAGTCACTGCTAGCGAGTGGGTGAAAAAAATCATACATCAAAGGGGCCTCCAACCAAATTTTGCTTAGGGCCCCCAAAGGTCTAGGGCCGGTTCTGCCCACATGATTCCCATTATATTGTACAAACCGGTGAGTGATGAGGGTCAGGTGAGTGGTGAATGTCTCTCGCGGGTCATGCGAGTTTCTCGCGTCATTTTATACGAAGGTCCGACTGCGCACTAACACTTTATATGTGTAGAAAAAAAATAGCCATTGAACAAGTGAAAACAAAATCTGGTTATAAATGTTGTGCACCACAGGATTCGTATCATATTATACATTAACACAATCATGCATAATGAAACAATGATTAGCATCATTCTGAATAATAGTGCTTGGTTATAATACTGAAATTGCCACAGTTAACACAATCTAAGCCTATGCTTCAGATATTCCAATTACTCTTAACATTTGTGACTAATAGCTTATTATAAGGGTGTGATGCTTTTTTTCCAACCCTTACATCAAAGGTAATCTTGACATTCACAAAGATCCGTTCGTGATATAAGGAAGCCACTTAAATACTTGTGGAGGTGGCTGTGTAACATGGAATTATCGTAAGGAGGCTGCACGATAGTTTCCAAGGAGAGATCGATTTTGAAAATAATTATTTGGCAGACAAATGCATGGCCATGACAGTCGCTAATGAACCAATAAATCTAAAAAAATTCACGAAATCGCAATTAGTAAGTAAACGCAGGGATTGACAGATGTACAGTTACGGATGAAGCTGTTAAAATCATCAGGTGCCGCATTTACCGAATGTCATATATTGTAGATTTGAAGCTTTCCTGACTGCAAGGATTCATATTCTTAGGTTTTTCGGTAAAGTCACGTAGGTACCTACGTGACTTTACCGAAAAAACCTAAGAATATGAATGTCATATAATTTGACTTTCCTGAGTCATCATCATCATCCGCTTGTCTAATCCTGCACAAACGGCGAGCTGGATCAGATCGTGTAAGAGCACAGAGCGTCAGGAGGACCTCCGTTCTTTGCATTTAATTGGCATCCCCTTTTTTGGTGTTGTCGCTCGTCAAAATTGTCAGAGCGGGTTCCTGCTCAGATGCACCCGCGATGCGGTGGCACTCGCTTCCTTTGTACAGCCGCGCACCAGTAGTGGCAATTCCGCATTCCCGTGGCAAAAAAAAAATACTGAAGCAAGAGTCAAATTGTTTTGAGAAATTCGGTGGCCACTGTGTCAGCAGTGTTTAGCTGATAGAGCAGCCGTCCACAATGTGTATAGCAATCTCCTCCACATCACCGAGACCCATAGACTCACACCGAGACCCATAGACTCACACAAAGACCCATAGACTCACACAGAGACCCATAGACGCACCCAGAGACCCATAGACTCACACAGAGACCCATAAATTCACATGGAGACCCATAAGGCTCACATAGAGAGAGACCCATAGACTCACACAGAGATGGTAGACTCACGCCTCTGAGACACATAGACTCACATAGAGACCCATAGACTCACACAGAGACCCATAAACTCACGCAGAAACCCATAGGTCTCACACAGAGACCCATAGACTCACATGGAGACCCATAGACTAACACAGAAACCCATAGGACTCACACCGAGACCCATAGGCCTCACACCGAGACCCATAGACTTAAATAGATACCCATATACTTACATAGAGACCCATAGACTCACACAGAGCGCCAGAAGGCAGAGGCTTCTATCCCATTCCAACTGCCTTCTGATATTGTGCTTCGCACTCTTACCACTGGGCCACCTGGATAGTTTTTTTACGTGCTGTACAATATGTAACTATCGGATATGCTGCTTCAAAGCCGGCTTAAAGTACCGGGCCTTTCCGTTCTCTGCCTGATCCCAATTGCATCCGCCAACAGAATCTCGGCCTGTGTGGAAGGCTCTGAGGAGCCAGAAAATGTCGAAAAGGGGCTCAAATCTCTTGGCGACGACGTTGCGAGAGGGGGCATTTTGGCAGCCCAAGGGAGAGCAACATCCCCCCACTTCCCCAACAATGTTTAGCAACAAACAAGGGATAGGGGGGAGGGGGGGTAACTGTGACAGTGGGCGAGAATGTTGACAGGGTCTTCTTTGGTGCACCAGGGCGCAATGACCAAGCGAAGAGTGACAGCGACCCGCTGGCAAACGTCAGGATTGGAGTCGCCCATCAGTGCTGACGCGCACTGCTCAGGGCTGGAAACTCCGACTGCTCACGTGGCTTCAGGCAAAGTGTGGGGGGGGGGGGGGTCTCCATTGTGGTTACGTTGGTTTACTCGTCACAGATTTCCAGCTTCCACACATCGTGAACTTGGGGCGAATATCTCCGGCGAAGGGCACGGGGATCTTCGCATGGCTGGCTGAGTTTGCACATGAGGTGCACTTGAGACACAGTATTAAAGTGGCCCACGTGGATTATTAGTACGTGATTGTTTCAATACAATTTTTTGTTACACTGTGCTCGTATTGCTGTTACTTTGCTAGATGTTTATTTATTTATAATTCTTGTTATTATTCAATGCATTTCACTTCGATCTGAAGAATGGAACAGTGGTAGACACACTAAGACATGTCAAGTTGTAATGGGCACATCGTTTTGCACTCAGTAGCTGCTAAGTGAAGGCATATTTTCTGGCGAACATTGTTTCCTGGGCTGTTGAATTGCGTTACATTGAATGTCTTGGTTTGAAATAAAGCAGTGCTATAATTTGGGACCACTCACATTTTTGCCATTACCTGTTTGTGATTACAGTCACACTGTTAGAACAAACATGACACGCTTATTGACGTTCGCATCAGAGTGCTGGCACGTCATTTGTTGAACTCACAGACTTTTTGATTTTAAAAATAGCGAGCACATTTATGTAACACCTTTTTTTGTATACATCTTTTATTCCCTGTGATACAATGAAAATGGAAACGGACGTTGTTTCCCCTTGTGATTCATCAGGCTACATGCTGTTCAAGGTCCTCGTGAATGATTTCGCACGAGAATGTTTTTTTCCGAACTTAAAGTGCACCGCAAAGTGATATTCTGATTCACAGAGTATGAAGGATACGGCTATGCTGTTCATGAATACCCACGCCAATGCTCTATGAATGGATCAATTTGGTTTCATTATTCTCGTTTCTTTAAAATATGGTGAGAGCCCTCTGAGGTCAGAAGTCTCTTTTTCAAATGAGATCTTGGCTAAAAATAAATGCATTGTAACAGCGAAGATTCTGCCGTGGGAACAGCTTACCCATACTTAATTAATTTAATACTAAATGAAAGACGTTATGAATAACTCAAATTAAGTGAATTAAGAAAGTGGAGTCTCAAGCACAACATAACGTTCCAATTTAGTTTATTCTCAATTGTCCCCGTGTATTTTGTCCATAATTCATTGTTACGTCCACATTGCATGTGGCATGCGATCGCTCCCTTACCAAGAGTTGCTCTTGTTATTAATTGTGTACTGCACGAGAGGTGAGGTATAAATAATGATGATGGTGGTGGTGCAACAAAACACACAGACGACGTAACCAGCAACAGCAAAGAGGTTATAGTGCAACACATTGAAATAGAGTTCACATCTTAACACCAAACATGATGACGGCAAAATTTTTTTAAAATTTGTTTACTAAAAAAGTTATAATGATCATTTAAAGTGCAGACTAAAATGTCTTTGAAGTTGCCATGGACAAAGCATGGCACAGAATAGTATCTCATTTTTGTTCACGTAATTAATCTGAGGTATATAGGGTGTCTCCCCAGTTTAAGAAATGCACGTTTAATATATATATATTTGTTTTATTTTTCAGAGAATTGAATGTTAATGGATGTCCCCGCTTTTCAAATATTTTTATAATTATGCAATGTTTGTTCCTAGTTAAAATAAACCACAATTTTAATTTGCGGCATGGGACACCATCTAGGAGACAGCATGACAATTCCCACTATACCACACATTTTGAAGTAGACCTCATTAGGGATCCTACAAAAAAACAAACCATTAAAAATACACAAAAGATGTTATACACTTAATAAGTGTGAGTTTTGCAATCGACGTGTCGCTATTAAGTATTTAAAAAATCAATGTACAGATTGTATGTATCAGTTAGTATTACCTGCATACAAAGAGGCAAAGTGACGTGTTTAAAACAAATCAATCATGCATTGGATAAATGTGTAATGACTTTGTTTTGACAGATATGGCTTTATTAAAAGTAAGCATTAGGACCCAAACATCGAAAGCAATTAAAAACACTTCGAAGCACGAAAATAAAACCACAATTACAAGACATGATATTGATGTGCAAAT
Source organism: Entosphenus tridentatus (assembly GCA_014621495.2). Taxonomy (NCBI): domain Eukaryota; kingdom Metazoa; phylum Chordata; class Hyperoartia; order Petromyzontiformes; family Petromyzontidae; genus Entosphenus; species Entosphenus tridentatus. The sequence continues at coordinate 8,438,276 of CM025619.2, read as the reverse complement.
GCTGTTCTGTAATACATTGCAAAAAATGCAGCGCTAAATCTAACAGGCTGAAATGGGAAGACACACGCTTATGTAATATTTTAAGGTAATTTCATTATTTTATTGGTACAATATGAAGTGACGTAATTTCATATAATAGCTCTCTAATGCGGTTGCAGGTTATGCAGTGCAGTGTTTGGCACGTGAGATGAAATGTCACGCCGGGAGGACACGCGACACGACCCCAAAAAGCACACAGCAGAGCTCGACGGCAAACCTCCGAGCCACCTTTTGCAAAATTGAATTTCATACTAAATGCAGACATTTTAAATGTGAGATGTTGTCTCTTACTGGGGAACGCTCGCATTTATTTTGTGATCAAATATACATTGCGCTTTAAATTTAGAGTCGAAATGTCGCTGCATCTGAGGATGCTATGTGAAGCAGCTTCCGAACTGTGGAGCGTATGTCCAGTTCGGTGGCTACATGTTAATTTACACTATGAGATCTCTTTTACCAGTGGCAAAATATAATAGTAG
>CM025619.2:8421236-8437358 GCA_014621495.2 Entosphenus tridentatus | reverse complement strand
ACCTGTTCTTCACCTGAGGACGGCTGCTTGCGTTGTGGCCGAAACGTCGTGAGAATTATTTTATTATGTTTTATTTGTATTATTTTATTATTTCCATTCTACGTGACTTTACCGAAAGAACCAAGACGATGATTCCCTGCAGTCACGAAAGCTTTAAATCGAAAAAGTAACGCTTTTCATTTCAGCCCGTTTTCTCACTGTCTCGCGGGTTGGCAACTTCACCGCTGCGAATACGATGTTGGTTTTCCGGCCAAAATGAGGGGTGAAAGGGCATGGGGGTGGGCGGCGGGGGCTCTGGGTTAACCTGCTTGGGTAAGCATTGAGATCTCTTCATCAGCCACCTTGGCTGCTGATGCAGTTTATAGCATCCTGATGACTCTAACTGACAGCATGTTCCACATATGCAGAACAAAAATTGAGCGTATTTATTTAACAGAGAGAAAAGTTCAACTGTTAGCAATGATGTATCGCTCACACACGTGGTGATTGCTTGCCAGACTTACCAAGGAGGTTGTATAATACGTGTCAGACTTCAGAGGCGTGAGCTCATTCGCTTGCAGTAGACAACGTGGCATTGCAGTGCTCGGCAGAAGGATTTGGGGGGGAGGGCTAAGCAAATCATGGATCGAGTGACAGAACGCAGGAGTAGACACGTAAAGGAGACGGCTGTCTGGTGGGCGGAATGAGATTTGGAACCTGGAAGGAGGTGGCCTAGGGAGTGAAAGGAGAAGTTCTTGAGGTGGTTATCGTTAAAAGTGACAGGCGAAATGGTGGCGGTGACAGAGATAGATTTGGTGCTGGTGATGACGGAGATTTGCGAGTGCGGCTATAGGATTATGAGACAGATTAGGTGAGAGAGTTCTATGGATTCCAAGACAGACTGGATGGTGGTTGAAATGGTTTTAGATAAATAATTATGAAAATCGATGTTCAAATCATGAGTAATGAGCAAAGTGGAGGAGACACCTGGTTTTAAATTACGATCAAAGTCAGACGTGAAGTTTGTGTTTAGCTTTGACGGACGGTAAACAACAGAGCGAAGCCGTTTAAGAAACTAAACGATTTTCAGAATTCAAGAGACAGTGATTGGCAGCAAGCATACGATAGGAAAATATAATCAAGTCAGCAGCAGCCCAAGAAAGTAAACTATTTCAACGATTTTTGTTGTCACCAGCTAAGGCCCACTGAGCTATATAGCTCTTTTGCAGAAGCGACCTGGCCACAAATGATAGCTTAACGAAGTGGCTTATCGCGTGGAAATGTATAGCAACCAAATACTCTAAACGCACATTTCTAAATGTGGAGGGAAAAACCGGAGGACCCGGAGAAAAGTCCACGCGGTCATGGGGAGAGAGAGACATGCAAACTCAAGGTCGGCATCGAACCCACGGCCTCCTGCATACCAGACGAGATAGTCAACATCTTGCAACTGCGAGATGCTCCGGATCAACCTAGGGTTTCTCTTCAGCAGGTGCTACAACAACCAGCTACTCACAGGGGCTGATTGATTAATTCCTCCAACCTTTGAGGCTCAGCCTCCATCACAGGGTTAAATCTCTTCTGCTCAATAATGTTGTTGAGGCTAAGGATTTATCCCTTCTCCAATACCTCACAGCAATGGTCTGAAAATCTGCAGACCTGATCTGTGGGTCGGATATTAATTCACTATTCTTCCCCTTAAGGATGGTAATTAATATGGGTGGTGTTGCAAGTTTTTTTATGGTGTGAAAGAGTAATACCATAAAAAAGGACCACTGATTAGCACGGTTGGCTGCGTACGGTGCAAATGAAGTTCAACATACATACATGGACTGCTGAAGCAGTTTCTATATCTTCATGAACATGTGGCTACCACTCATCCTTGCAGCAGCTAACATGAAATAAATAATATACATACATATTTAACCAGTTTTAGTTATTTAGCGTATTGTTGAACATTTGGGAACATAATTCGAGGAATATGCAAGTGTGTTTGTACAATGGGATGAGTGATCTCGTGAGGTTTTATGCTCGCAGAAACGTACAGATATATAATTGTGCAGATTTTTTTTCCCTTCTAAAATGTGGACAGATTGTACTTGCAACTCGAAGGAGAGGGGACTGCAGTTCAATGCCACGAGCATATTGCGGTCCCGCTATGGGAGGGCTGAAACATAATTGTTCCTCGTTATATTTTTATTTTTTTGGGGGGAGGGGGGGAAATGCCTACCATTCACTCACTCACCACTCTTTCCCCGCACGTCAAACAAAATCAATGGACGGTCATCTATACATTTGAAAATGACATTCTAATTCTATAGAGTGTTCTCTTTACAACAACAACAAAAACACATGGCCGCTGCGGTGCTTTTTTTCTCTCTCACAGGTTTGAGGTCGGCAGTTGGTGACATTGGAGACGGTGTCACACGTAACATCGCCCCACACTGGATGATAATAAAGCAACCCGCAAAGCGCTGCGCTGCGCTGCGCCACTGGTACGTTGGGGGGATTCTGGCTACACGGTGATACCAAGAGCCACAAGCAGTGTGGACTTGCAGCTCAGCGCACACGCGTGGCCAGCTCAGGTACGGCCGCTTACACGGGCTGTTATACCCAGCACGCGCAATCACGCATATCACACACACACACACAGCACGCAAGCACACTTACATACATGTGCATGCACATACATACTTGTATGTATAGATGTCAACGTATTTATAGAAGCAATAGGAAATTTGTAGAGACAATAGCTGTTTGAGCCTACGAATTAGGCAAAGCGTACGGCTATAGACTTCATCAAATTATTGTACAGACGATGCATTAAATAGGCTATACTTAATTATAATACCGAAATAAATATCTTAATATTTATACAATATCTTATTGGTCGGGTAGCGGGTGATAGAGGATAGTCATGCTATTGCAGTAATTAACGAGTAAAAAGAAGAAAAACATTCGTTTGTTTGCATGAGTTGTATTGGACGCTAGGGGAGCTGGGTACTTTTGACAGAGAACACGATTAAAAGTGATAATGTGTGCTCCCATTGTCGGTACGTCTGTGTGTGTGTGTGGCGTAACGGTTAGCGCGCTGCAATACGAACCCGGCGACCTACAAGTCCGATTCCCGATTACGGCCAACGCCAGTGACGATTAATTGAACCGGTCCTGGACCTTCCCTCGGCTCGACTCACCCTCAAAAGACCACCTAGTGCGGTGTGTAACCATCGCGACTGGGGAGACAAAGGCGGTCGGGCGTGGCGCTGGCCACCCCCAACCGCCTCGTGCACCGTTCCGGCCTTCATAGCTGTTCGCCGACAACACTTGCCCCTCTTTGTCTTTTTGTGCTACAGCGCAGTGAGGTTCTCACGCCTCTCCGGATGGAAGAAGCCACCAACCATCCCCTGCTCGCCGCCGCGCTGGTGCTGAAAGGGACAGCGCAATTCCCTCCGGCTGGATGACAATCGCCGCCTTCGCACACACGGGGCTTTCTCTCTCTCTCTCTCATCCCGCATCATCAACAACAATGCCAGCCACCCTCCGATCCCCCCCCACTGCACCCAACCCCAACAAATGGAAGAAACCCCCTCCCCCACCACCCCCTCAGCAAATGCTTCTGTTGGCGTTAATTCGGCGTAACAAGAGCCAGAGTCGTCGTCCATCTCAAACGGACGCCGCAGCCGCTGCGATGTGACGAGACGAGCAAGGGACACGCAGCCGTCCTTCTAAGTTCCGTCGATCACTCCTCCTATCGCCGCGGCCCCGCGTCGCAACTCGCAACGGCGTTTGCTCAGAGCCGCGGTGTTTTCTGCTCTCCGCGTTGGGCTTTTATGCTGTGGGTTCGGGAGGCATTTGGAGCGGTCGGAAAAGGATCGTCTCAATCGGTTCGCGGCGATTAAACTTCTGCCTCGGAAGGAGCCAACTCGATACTCGCATTTAAAACCCATTTCTTTCGAACTGCTTTCTGTGTTTAGTTTTGTTGTCTCCCCCACCCCCGCCTCGCACCTCCGATTATCACGTTTGGTTAGGCACGCTGCGAAAGAGGTTCTACGTACATGCACATACTGGATGGCGCTTTAGCGTAGCGTGTTCGCATTGACGGCACAGGACGGATTGAACTGGAAGAAGAAGAAAAAGAAACGGGAGCCTGCTGGCGTGCGCAGCGAGCGGTGTTCGCTTTGCGGTTTCATCCACGCGGCGTAGAAACTTCGTTCATTCATAAATAACAGAGGGAGGCAGGAAGGAACGAACACGGAGCGAGCGAGCGAGAGAGAGAGAGAGGCGCCGCCTGGACATGGAGACCCCGGGGTCAGGTTGGACCCAGGCGAACGCGACCTCGTTTCTCAACGAGACAGCGGTGAGCGCGAACGGAACGAACAGGACGCACGTTGACTACAGCAGCGACTTCTACATCACCTTGCCCATCATCTACTCCGTCATCTGCGCCATCGGCTTGACGGGCAACACGGCTGTGATCTACGTCATCCTGCGCGCGCCCAAAATGAAGACGGTGACCAACATGTTCATTCTCAACCTGGCCATCGCGGACGAGCTCTTCACCCTGGTGCTGCCCATCAACATCGCCAACCACCTGTTGCAGGACTGGCCCTTCGGGAAGACCATGTGCAAGGTCATCCTCTCGATCGACCAGTACAACATGTTCACGAGCATCTACTTCCTCACGGTCATGAGCGCCGATCGCTTCTTCGTGGTGACGGCGACGGTCAAATCGGAGAACTTGCCCCGCAGGACCTACAGGAACGCCAAGCTGGTGAGCCGGGGCGTGTGGCTGCTCGTGTCCGTCGTCATCCTCCCGTTCACCATCTTCGCCAGCACGTACGTGGACGAGTTCGACAGGAATCACTGCAGCCTCGACTTCCCCAAGCCGGAGTTCAACTGGCTCAAGGGCAGCCGCATCTACACCCTCGTCTTCGGCTTCGCCATCCCCGTCTCCACCATTTGCATCCTCTACACCACCATGCTGTACAAGCTGAGGAACATGCGTCTCAACACGAACGGCAAGGCGCTGGACAAGGCCAAGAGGAAGGTCACGATCATGGTGTTCATCGTGCTGGCCGTGTGCCTCTTCTGCTGGACACCTTATCACCTGAGTACGGTGATAGCCCTCACTGGGAACCTACAGGAGACCCCTGTGGTGGTCGGCATCTCCTACTTCATTACGAGCCTCAGCTATGCCAACAGCTGCCTCAACCCGTTCCTGTACGCGTTCCTCGATGTAAACTTTAGGAATAACTTCCAGAAACTCCTGGAGTGTAAGGTAGCCACCTGAATCTTTACTTCATGAACTCAGACGTGATAAATGTGCATGCAGATTATATTATAATATATTATTTAAAAAAATGTAGAATCAGCCTGTGAAATTGTTATTCTGGGCTCGATATAATACGATGTTAAAATGGGCTGACGCTTAAAGTTACATTATTTTATGACAGTACTGATAACGATTTTAAATATCGATCTCGCTTATGTCGGATTGTGTCATGTGCGTTCAATCCATACAGCTGAAAAAGTACGGGCACAGTTTCCAAGTCACCACGGATATAACATAAATAGTGTGCACTTGAAAATGCTCATTTTGTTTCATCGTGCACTGTATTCTCATATAATGTTGATAAATGTAAAGATTTTGTTTCAATAAATACCAATGGCTCCATCACATCCCGATTCATATTCATTAAAACTGGAATGGAAAAACACCACGTTGTGTTATTCTATGAATTCAAATCCTGAGTAAAAATGTGACAAACGTGGCAGGGAACATATCTCGAATTGCTTCCCCATCCCTCAACCTTTCCCATATATTGTGATAAAATATGAAAACAACATAGGCAGAGGACATTATCGACAGCACATGGGCACACGGCCATTGCACCAATGTCATCCGGTTGAAGTCAAACACCTCTTGGCCTCAAAGCTATTTGAAAAAATACATAGCATTGGCATATCAACATGATTTTGGGCAAATACACCCAAATACACGCAAAAAATGTTCCACATTTATTCATTATCGTTGGACAGCCATAGCATTCTCGTTATGAGTTTGCTTTAAGAAATGTAGCCATGACCTTCTTACATCAAAGCAAATTTTCAGAAGCACATCGTGCCATTGACATGAATCAGTTCTGATGTACAGTATATGTACACTATTTATCAACAAAGAGACGAAAGAAAACCACCTAATTTAAAACATATTATAAAAACATCTTATAACCGAATGGTATTCAAACATGGGAAAGTAGAGAAAAAGACATTAATGTAAGTATATGTTTTGACCAACTTATATACTGTAATAATTATATTGAGCCCTTTGTCAATCAAATGCTGGTACCTGGTCTTTATTATAACTCTTCTCATGAAGCGTTATAATGAAGAGTTATAATAAGTCTGGCACTTTTTAAAGCATTTTGAAGTTATTGAATTCTCAAAAATTTAGTTTGCAGTTTAAACTTTGGCAGTAAAAAAAAGACAAAAACTATAAATAATAAATAGATTGCTGATTATATATGTTCACTAAAATTAGTGGCCTTCATTATTGCAAAAAAATTCTGACATATATAGGCTTGATAAACATTTAAATTTGATGCCAGATTTCAATATTAATACGAAATTAGAATGTTGTCTGAGATAAAATTCTAACATCCGATCTCCCATTCACAGTTACATTTCTGCAATCACAACAGGATAAAGACACATCTTCGTGATTATCATGTTCGGACCGATAGATCATTACTAAATGATAAACTTGAGTAAACTTTGATATAATTGGGAGCATATTTACATTTCTTGCCAACCGCCCCCCTCCCCCCCCCCCATTAAAACATATGGATTGCAAAATGGTACCGATATGACTGTCTTGACATTTCTGTGATAGAATGACAATAAAGACTCAATTTTCACACACGTTTATTCATATATTTTAACATTAACTTTCTCATATATTATATAAGCTAAGGCGAAAAGTGTCAACAGACCAAACTGTAGTCTACACGTGACCATGTGCTGTAGTGTTAGAATCATAGACAACCAAGTATTCCGGACGTGAGGAAAAACAATTGTACTGCACAGCACAAGTTCACTCTCTTCACTGGATCCCACCACAATTAACCACATGCATTTTTGCAGAAAAAAAGCCAATAAGTACTGGTTTGTTCCATTTTAAATATCACGTGTTATATATGCGCAGCACACGCACACAGATGGGTGGCAGTCAAAGAGATTTGAATCGACGTACACAAAATGTGTCCGCGGCTGAATATCAGGCTTAATTAACATACTTGTCACGTTCACCATTTAGCGAGTGCATCGGTGTTAGAAGTTGACTATAACTCGTAAATGCTTTTGATTAGTTCTCTGTATGTTCGTATTACATTTCTTGTACGCGTTCATAATAATGTATTTACAATCTAGATTCGTTTACAGCGGTTGTATAAAGCATTTAAAACTCAAGATTATCAAAATACGTCTCTACTTTAGATACATAAATACTTCTTTTTGAAGACAATTTTTGTTTACGCTTGAATGTTATTTTTTGTTATTTCCTTTGAACCTATCTACGTGACTTTACCGAAAGACCCAAGAATATGAATGTAGTCATTAATGAGTTAATTCTTTCTCATTCCTATTTCATTTGTAATAATAGTTTCCCCCAAATATGGTCTCCACTAAAAATGAGCAGTCTTTCGCGGTGAGTAAAGTTTAATTTGCTCACAGTTTATTTAACTCCAGCAACTGTCTACATTAATTAAAACATAGATTGACCTGCTTGAGAAACGTTTTGCAAAAATGACTCCAAGCCCGTGGCGATAACATAATCCAGCCCAGGGTTTTATTTGAACTGTGCTCCAGAATATATGAGCTTATGCAAATTAGTATACAATTATAATAATGCTCTTTGCACCCATCTGAATGTAATTACTGAGACTCTCACACAGATCAAAAGGTAAGCAGTTCTTGCAACAACAAAAAGTTGACTGTACTATTGTGTTTCACTGAAAGGCAATCATGTTGGTACAATATATACACGTCAAGATAATACAGCACACAGATGTATCACGATCACGAGCTATAACGTCTTCCCAAAAAATTAAGCTGTATTTTTATAATATCGATAATACACCGTGCAATCCCACGATAGCTTTAAACGATGTGATTCACTGCATGTCACACATTTTTACAGAACAAAACATGAGTACAGAAAAGCCATGCCACCCTTTTAAAATACATAATTTGTGTTGTTCAAGAGTTCTGAAATGTCTACACATTCATATTGACCGCTAAAGCAGCGATACAGTATTGTACGAAACAAAAAAAACGTCCACTTAAGACAATCTTAAGTGCAATTTCACGCATCGGTCCAAGTCTTGGTTTTGTTATGCGTTTTCGAGGACCTTGGCATCACGCAACAATTGTACACGACTCACAAACCGCCCTTTTTAAGAGCCATAAACACACGCACACACGCGGCGCCAGATTAATCGAGCGCACTGGGAACGCAAGTGAGCAGGTAAACTTTTTCACAGCTGCACAGTTATAATAATAATAAAAAAAGCTACACATTGTGAACGAGTGATATTTTTTTGCGCAATCCAAACTTGTGCTCTTATAAGCAACGTGCGCACTAACCACACACATAATTGGGTATTGGTGTGTGTGTGTGTGGAGTGTGGGTGGAGACTGGAGTAACGTGGAGTGGCCACAGAAACCTCTGGGAGAAGGGCACCAGAGGTGATCCTAGCGGTCTCATCTTTGGTAGAGTTTTTTTTTAAACAACCACCACCACGTCGCGTTGCACCTTTGCGACTTGCTGAAGGTAACGTTGGCCTCTGCAACTAACTCGACGACGCTTCAATTGCGCTACGCAATTAACATTCACCACATCGGAAAACAATCACGGCAATGTATGGTTCACAGCAAGGAGACTAGTTTTTTTATCGTGAATTTTTTCACAGAACAGAATATGCGTGATCAACAGAGGAATTTTCTGTGCCAGTGACTTATTCATCTGGCCTAGGAATTACTTGACTTATGTATCTGGTTATGGACACATTCATATTCTATTCCTGCATATGGCAATAGTTAAGGAGATAAATGCCAATGTCGAGGTCTGCTAGCGATCAGAGGGCTTCAGGAGAGAGTTGTTGTCGTTTTGCTATTCCTCATCAATTGAAGGATCGCAGGCAACCGTGGTTTACGAGGTGGCCCATAGCTTGGGCTCCATGGCCACAATCATCACTACTGTGCCTCGTCTTGAACTTTCCATTCATGAAGGAGATGCGTCCCGTTGATGGTACACCAGTGATATATTCATGAGACGATTGGGTAAAACTGCAGCACTACAGCATGCTGAAAGAGTGTGGTTTTTTTTAGAGCAGGTACCCGTGGGTTCTGCAAAGAGCCAGTTGAATGTATATATGTGTTTATATATCGACAGTTTTCGGCACAGCACGGGAGACATTAATTATGTTTTGGCTACTGCTGTGAGAGTGTCTTCTGTGTTATGCCCCTTCAATAGAGCCGCATGCGGCTTGGGAGACGCCGGCTGGCCACGGCTGCTCCTCAGTAATGTACCGACCTGTACACAAATACTGTCCTGGCAGCGTGCACTCAAGTTCTCATTGTAATGAGTGAGGTGTAAAGACGATCAAATCGGCAAATGAACGTTGTGAAATTTGCATAACACGTACATCTTATTTAAACTGTTAAAACTGAGCACATTTTTGTTTATTTTACCAGGTAAGGACCACTGAGCTATACAGCACTTTTTCAGAAACGACCAGGCCACAAATGATAGCCCAATTAAGTGTCTTATCGTGTCAAAATGTATAGCAGCCAAATACTCGAAACGCATGTTTCTAAATGTGAAGTGAAAAACCAGAGGACCCGGATAAAAATCCACACGACCACAGGGAGAACAAGCAAGCTTATTTCAAATTAGAACCCTTCCCGATTCAGCAGGGTGGATACGTGTGACCTAATTTGGTGTAATATTGTACAAAGATCTGGATTGGGCTGTTCCAAAGCATTTAAATAATGTTCAAGGCAAAAACCTTCATTTCACTTTAATAGCTGAGCTGAATGTCAATTAAAAAAAACCTATCGTTGTGGAATAGTATTGCAATCGTAACTTTCACCATGTTATGAACCTTTTCAATGACTGTTTAAAGAGCTTATTTGCATTTGACAGAGGCATTTTATTATGTCTGAATAAGACCCTGGGTAGATTCAAAATTTTCATTTTTTTTTAAAGCAGGAACTTCCAGAGAAATGTGTTTGGATCTTTGAGGTTGTCATTATTTCAAAGTTGAAATAACATTGTATACATAGCTATGGTGTGTAAAATATATGTGCACCCAGATTTGTGTTTAAATATATAAACATGGTACAGTTCTGTTCCATAAAATATATCCAGAGTACGTCGTAAGTATGTTAACAACATATTGTGAAATGTCACTCGGAAGTTAATACATTATGTGAAGAAATATAGCTGCTTGCGAGAAACATTGTAAATCTCAGTAACAGATCCCCGAATAACCAACTCGCATCTCCATGCGTAAAGCAAGCCATCTGAAAATGTCAGCATTGAGAGTTCATCTGCAGGTACAGAACAATGCATGCTTCGCCAAAGTAAATGTGAAGCCATGCGATCATTGTTATTGTCAATATTTTATCAAGGCATCTTCCCCAGGGGGAAAGGGAGTGGGCATCATCGTCTTCCTCGGCAGTCTCTGCTTTGTTGTTGTTGCAAAGCAGATTGGGACTGGGGAAGTGTACCACGGCATGCAGTTGGATCAAAGCGTCGTGGTGTTTCCCCGTCAGTCAATAGGTTGCACAGAATCACAGAATGAGCGTCAATTGTCTGCTGCTGCTGCTGCATTCACGCCTCAGAGCCCTGGAAGGGGACACGGCATCGTCCTGCACAGGAGGGGTGGGTCAGTTGTGCATGGGGCACAACAGGCTGCTACTTCATGAATAACAAGCGCCGAGGGCTTCGTCGAACGGATCGCGAAATGAACAGCGTGAGCATTGCTCGCTCCGACTCATAGTTGCCATTTGAAGAACATAACACAGCCTACTCAGGCCACCCTCCAACATGAGAGAAATTAGCAATCCAGCGTGTGCACAAGGCTTCAACAAAGATGCAAACTGACAGCTCATTGCAAAGCTGGACGAGCCGCACGTGTTATGGTCCTGACGGTTCATGTTTGTCGATATTCTCCCAATTCCCTCTGATGTGTTTTTTTTGGGGGTTGTGCCGCACGTTGCTTGTTGCCTCAATATGTCGTATCCCGAAGAAGCTCCCAACACAAGGAACGAAACGCCGGGCATCGCGTCGAACACCACACAAGGTGCAATGCTTATGTTGTGAGGTGCCGCAACATGAATGAAATGAGTTGTCCAGCGTGTGCACAAGGCTTCAATCGAGATGCAGACTCGACAACACTCGGTGTATAACCCGAAAAACACACTGGAGAGATGGACTGCACAATCGCGGAGCGACCTAACGCAGCAGGATCTACTCCATTCACTTTACATTTTTTGGTGCCAAGCGTTTAATATGCGTGCTGAGCCGATCAACGTGCAAATAAAGACTGCAGTGTGCTGCTCAGTAGGTGTGCGGATGGGTTCACCCCTGGCTTAGCCCTGGGCGGGCAAGTCAAGCTGCAGAGTAACTACGTGCTATGGCACGGTGTGAAAACATGGTTGTGCAGTGACCTGTCCTTTGCGTACATTGAATGGCTCTAAAAAACAACGCCTTCGGACAGAGCAAACAAACTGGATCTCCAGAATCCTTTCATGCTTGAACAATTCAATTTGGTCGATGACAAAAAAAGATGCAAATCAGAGACACGTAGGACATTATTTTTCAAACATTTTAAAGACTCTTTAGGAACCACTGGATTCGTTTTTTGACTATCTCAGGGTGATTACGTGTCTGCTCAGATGAAATTTGTAATATTCAATGTGCCCTCTGGCATTGTCTGCTCGAGCCCCAGTGCTCGAGAAACAGCTTAAAATCAATATCGTGCTGTTGTCAAAGTAAACAAAGGGCCGGTGTTAAAGGTTGAGAGAGTCCACAGAATATCATCGTTTTGTTTAAATGTCAAATAAGATAAGTTCTCTCCAACCTAGAGCAGAGCAGCAGACGCACCGGGATGTGCGTGTACGATGCAATTAAAAATGAACATGTATTTATATATTATACATGTACACATAGTGTATAATACTGTCCACGAGAATGTCAATGCGTTATTACGTATGTATGCATGGATGTGCAACTTCTTTCGCAACGTATGTAGCCAACCGTGCCAATCGGAGGTGTGGGGGAAGGACAACAAACTAAACACCTTTGATCTTGATTTGAAGCTTTCGTGACTGCAGGGATCCATACTCTTTGGTTCTTTCGGTAAAGTCACGTAGGTAGAAAAATAAAATAAAAAGTAACATATATTATTTTTATTTTATTTATTAATAAAAAAATTTTTTGTTATATTTAATAATAAAAATAAAATAAATAGACATTTTTTCTCTAAACACCTCTCATTAGCACGGCAGGCCGCGTATGGCGCAAAAGAAGTTCAACATACATACAAGCACAAAAAGCAGTTCTAAAGAAATGAGCTTTCAAATCGATACAATTGCGAGACAGGTTTGCGGCACGGCGTTATATCGCTTCAAAATACTTCGTGAATACCTGATGAGAGATGCGGTGGAGGGTGTACAGCATGGGTTAAACGCTGAGGGGTATGTAATCAATAATCTCTGCCTTTTTCCAGTTGACATGGTAGCTATTGTGGACTCAAAGGCCAGCCACCAGGAATGAATGCTGCTGGTAGGTGGTGTGGTATGAATGTCAACATTACGAAGACAAAGATCGTGGCAATTCGCACAGGTGGAGTACCAACTCGTATTGTGTGGGTGCGAGAAGATCTGATGGAACGAGTGAAAAATTTGATTGCCTTTTGTTGGTGTGGATAAGACTTGAGGATAAGAACCACAATGACCAAGACAGCTTTTGAAAATGTGCACAGAACAGTCACATTGCAGGCGCTAAACAGAAAAAAAGCAAGGAGGGAGATATTGAAAGCCTCGGTGTGGAACGTAATGGAATGTGCAAGCGAAACAAGAATATTCTGGAAGGATGGGATGAGAAGGATAAATGTGTTGGAGATGTGGCGATGTGGCAGCCGGCCAGTCAGAGTAAGCTCGTGCAACAAGAATCAGAATGGGGAGGCTGCTGATAGGGAATGGCTGTAAGCAGGAAATGTCAAAAATGATCATAAGAAAGTGAGGCGGGTTATGCGGGGCATATCCTAAGAGGGTCAAGATGCAGAAATGATGACGATTATTCTGCAAAGGGGAAAGAGGAAGGGAAGAGGAGGGAGCCTAAGAATACGGTAGAGTTAACGAGACTGTGTGGAATGCACTGAGATTCTAAAGATCGTAAAAGGTGGAAAGCATCCATCTTTACATTGTTGTCCTTCCCCGGCACCTCCGATTAGCACGGTTGGCTACGTACGGTGCGAAAGAAGTTCAACATACATAACCGTCAGAAGAATTGCTAATGAAGATTAAAGATTAAAGCGTTATATATATTCTATATTCACTGTTTTTATGTTAATTGTCTCGTGAATAACTAGTAGAATTCAGCAAGAACAAAGATAAGAACATTCTGCATTGCAGCAACATACATGACCTGAAACGCCGTATATAACAACACGAGCTTATGCAGCACATTCTGCTAGTAGATTGTAGAATCTCCACCCATCTTGGTGATACTTTATACGAGACAAATATTTGATATGCAATTAACAACACGCCAACGATTTAAATAACATATTTTTTCCCCTACATAAATGGCTTGTGTTCAACGTATTTCAAAGAGTAATTTTACGTGTCGTATTAAAACCACGTTGAAAATGGTTCACCTATTCGAAAATTGCAAATTGAAATGTATTTATTTTCAATGTGCCGGTGGTTACAATGTTTGTTGTTAAAGGAAGGTCTGCCTGAAATAAACAGAATAGACTGCTGTGAATACCCGAGATGTTTGCTGCAATCATAATTTGGGATTTGTACTGTAATTGTAAAACGGGCACAGATGCCTAATGACGAAATTGTTCAAGCCTTGTGGAGGTAACATCATCTATATTACATCAATCTATTAAATATTCATACACCTTTATCTTTTCATCATTGTTAAACTAATTATACTTCTGAAGTGTGGCCTGGGTCGAAGATAGAGGCGCAGCCCTGCAATTACTTACTTCACGCCACCGCTGGCTGTGGCCTTGGAGAGGCAAGGTAGCTTACCTTCTGGCGGTATACGCGCAAGAGATCAAACACGCTTTTGATTTCAACGTCATCCTGTGACTCAACAACAACAACAAAAACGACTCCCACCCCCAAGATCTAATGTAGATCGTAAATCTGAGCCCGACTCGTAGTGAGCGTCACACAAATCACCGCCCTGGCAGGAGCGTCCACACCAGGCAAAGGCGCCCCACCAGTGTTGATTTAGTTAAGAGTTGTTGATTTAGTCCAGGGGTGTAGGGGGGATCACACCCTTGGTCTGATCGACGGCGACAACCTGTGAAATATTCGTCACTTTTTTTTAATCTACGGATTTCGTCCACTAATTCTCTAAGCGTCGTCGACTCGAGCAGCCAATTATGATCACAATTGTTAAATATTAGTGTGAGGGGCATGCAATTAGTACCCCCCCCCACTCCAACACTATCAAATCAGCCAATCAGTGAGATACAGCCAATTACCATTTTCGATATTCCTCAGTGCATCGCACTCTCTGTATTAAAGTTGGTCAATGATCCGAGTCTCCGAGTTCATTCAGCGCTGGATAATTTACTCTCGCTAGAGTCGGTGACGCTTTGAACTTTGACGGGGTTAGTCGTTGGTCGTCGACGCAACGCCATCGTCGATTAAAATAAAACAAAAACACACAACAACAAAAACCTTTGCCGAATATTTTCGTCGCGAAATGCGCTCCCTCCCCCCCAACACCCCCACCGCTTAACAAAACTCAACACCGGTCAGCAGAGCCAGTCCCCCCCCTTTCACAGACCCATGGTGATTTGTGTCAGCTCCGAGTTCGGGTCCTCGCGTGGCCGAGCCTGGGACGCCAGACTCGACATTTCCACGCCTAGTCACGCCGGCTGCCGAGTCCTCTCCGTGTGGCTGAACGCGGCCGATGCCTGCCCGCGGTTGGGCCGGCCGCACGCGCGGCTGGAGCCCTGCAGGTCGCGGCGGAACGCGGCCGGGAAGCAGAACTCCTTGAAGCAGCGCTTGAAGTTCTCGTCGAGGAAGGCGTACAGCACGGGGTTGAGGCAGCTGTTGGTGTAGCCGAGCGCGACGCAGATGTACCACGCAGCCGAGACGGTCGGCGTGTCGCTGATGCTCACGCGCGACTTGATGATCACGAACAGGTGGATGGGCGTCCAGCAGATGATGAAGATGGCCACGACGATGAGGACCATGCGCGTGATGCGCCGCAGGTTGCGGTCCTTCTCCTTGGAGCCCGAGAGCAGGCGCACGGTGCGCAGGCGAAGCACCATGAGGCTGTTGCAGACGACGATGATGAGCACCGGGAGGATGAAGGCGAAGATGAAGACGCAGATCTTGAGCAGGTTCTCCCAGTTCACCGCGGGATGCGGGAAGTCGAGGATGCACTCGATGATGCCTGCGCATCGAAAGTGACGGTCGACATTTGTTATTGATTCCCGACGTTTTGTATGCGTGAAACAAAAGGTGTGAACAGCTTGTATGACAAGATATTTTTACAGAAAAATTGGACATTTGGTTCAACGTTTGATTCCCTTCGCAAACAAAGAAAGATAAAGGTGCAGCCCTGCAATTGCTTGCTCACATCACCGCTGATGCAAGCGCGCCTCCACTCGACGGAGCTATAGAGAGGCCCTCTCGAAAGTAATTTGCCTACTCTTCTACAGCGGCCAGCAGAGCCCATCCCGAGGATACGGCGAATCTGCATGGCCGCCCCAGGACCCCTGGCGCTTTGGGGATCTCCGTGCATTGTGGGGGCATCGTGCTTTCCACATCACGGTGATACTTCCGGTTTAGTTTGAAGGCATCGGTTGTGATTTGTCGCGG
>CM025619.2:8387747-8414943 GCA_014621495.2 Entosphenus tridentatus | reverse complement strand
CCCCCCACCCTCTCGTCACACATCGTCACAAATGTCTGACCCCCCCCCACCTAGGTGCGTGACGTCATTTATGGACGGCTCGATATAAGAACGTATTAAAGCTTGATTTGCTCTTCATATGTTGAGATACATTTTAACATGCGTTTATAAATAATTGAGCGAGTTGAATATACTGTCAAACAAAAAGACAAAGATCCCCCATATAGCCTTAAATACTATTGGGGCAAGTGCTGTTAGCAAGTACCTATGAAACCTGGAACACGAGGGGTTGGGGCCAACACCACTCCCAGCCGCCTTTGTCTCCCTAGTGGCAATGTTTACACACCACACAAGGTATTCATTTGAGGCTGAGTCGACCTAGAAGAGGCCCAGGACTGGTTCAGATAATCGTCAGTGGTGTTGGCCGTGAGCGGGAATCGAACTCTGGCCGTCAGGTTTGTAGTGCAGAGCACTAATCGCTACACTACCGCTCCCCACTGTATACACATAATCACACACATCCATGGAGTATAACAATACATACGCAACAGTCAAACCTATTTCTTGTGGTATCTACAAATAGAAGGGAAGTAATAAAATAATAAAAATAAAACATAATAAAAACATAATACATAATAAATAATAAACATAATAAAACATAATAAACATAACTTCCCTTCTACGTGACTTTACCGAAAGAACCAAGAAGATGAATCCCTGCAGTCACGAAAGCTTTAAATCGAAATTTATCTACAAATAGTTGCAATTACATTTAAAAAAAAACCTCACCAATAACACAAACGTGGATTTAAAAATCTGCAATGCATTGGTAAATCAATAACATTTGTACCAAAAATCCCGTGCTTCACGATGTTAAACCATCCTGGAACAAAACACTGAATCGGTAAACGAAACGAGCACCTCAGGCGGGTTTTTATTAAAGCTGCAATGCTACCACCTTGTGGTTTGAAGGCGTTCGCTTATTTTAGCTTCGTATTTGGGCACTCATCCACAATGGTGTTGGATCACAGTGCCGATGCCACTTTGCTCACACTACCCAGCTAAAGAAAACAATCGTGTGTTCTGGGCCACTCATGCATTGACGATTGAATGTGCCATGTTTATAATTGCAGCAATATATAATGTTGTGTTCTTTAAATGAGGCCACCTCCCCGAGATTGAATTGACTGAGCAGAGTAGTTTTTTGTGGTGTAATCGGCAATTTCATGCGACATAAAATTTCCATAAACGAAACACAGGTGTGTGTGTGTATGCTGGGTGAATGCTAAATGTGGATTTTTTTCCTTGTTCAGTTGTTAAATAATTCCGTTCTGTACTGTGGCCGATTTTCACAGAATGTTTTGTCACTTTTAAATTATTATTGGTGGTGCCATTGCCACATTCAACATTTCATCTCGACACAATATTGCCTTCAATTGCAAAATATATGAATATATTCCATTGAAAAAGGGTACGTGAAATATCTGCAACGAAGACTCCAGTGTATTGCATTCGAATGTCCATCTGCTAATGAATCGCAGGGCTGTGATCAAAAGTGGCAGTTGCGACCATTGCAACGATTGCAGTGAAAACGCGAAGAGAATTCGTGACATTTTCTTTTTGCTGCCATTCTGCACTTGTAATGTGTCTTCGCGTCTCGTCAATATGCATACGCGCGCAGACACCTTCGCTAACGCGTCCCAATCTCTCGCCAGTTCCCAAGAGTACTGCGGAGGTTGCCATGGCAATAAAAAAAGCATCTCCACAGAAAGGCTCAGATATAATGCACACAGTGTGGACGTAACTACACGCAGCTAATGCGCACCCGGTGCACCCCCCCCCCCCCCCAAGCTGACAACATCACTCGCTATGGCCATTCCCACCACAAATTGGCCACGGCAGTCAATGCAGTTGGAAACACACCGACGGTCACGACTGCAACGTCTCCATGGTGGTGGTGGTGGTGGGGAGGAGGTTGGTTGTGGTGGGTGTGATGAACGCAATTTCGCGTGAGAAATTATCTCGGTCCAAAAGAAAATCTGTTAAATGAACCTCGTGGCGGTGCCCCGGGGTACCATAGTAACCCCGTCTCTCGCACAATGTCCGTGATGCAGTCGTTTTGAGTCTGTTGATGGTCGGCGATGCGGCAATCGACTCATCTCGACGAGCTGTACACGATGCACCACTACGGTGTGCGTACGCGAGCGTTCAGGGTTTCGGCGCAATCGTCCTCGCTGCGTTTCGACATCACGGAGTAGCACCACCGATTTCGGATTGATTGGTACCCTAGTCAAGGACTTAAGTGACATCCCTGGAAAAAAGTGTCCCAGAAATAAAGTATTTAATTTTCTCGGCCATTCTGTATTATTTGCTACCCCGGGGTATCGCCATGAAGATCAAATGACAGAATAATGTGCAGCCTGCACGGCCCCATTGATCAATCCACTGCTAGATGAGGGCCTCCCCAAGCCATTGCGGGTGGATATGATGTTTTCATTTTACAAAATGAATGTTGCTGCGCTGCCCATAGCTTTTTATTTTGTTTAACTTAGTTTTTTGTTTATTTCCCAGGGAAGTCCCCCACTGAGTTTGAGGGCGAAACGATACATGGGACGACTCCAAAACCACGTCAAGTTTATTTCACGCAATCAGTTGAGAACTCAAGAGACCAACATCGTCTTGTTTGCGATATTGGCCTGGGGGCATTCGTCTGCCAGGAGGGAGCCGAACATTGCGATGTATAATCCCAAATTGATTGACAAGCGGGCCATTTTATTCCTTGGCAAATCTGGACCCCGACACCGGAGCGCGGTGCCCTACTCTTGCTGACACCAGGGCCTCTTGATCGTCAACCGTGATGCCGGGCGGTGCCGCGCTGCTGCGGTTTCGTCGCCCGCAGCGTTAACATCGGTGGTGGCTGTTGGACTCCGAAACGCGATTCGGAACCTTGAACCTGTACGCCAAGCGGCGACGGACAGAGGTCGCAACCGGGTACCCGATACCCGGACCCTACCCGATACCCGGCTACCCGTACCCGGCCGGGTACGGGTACGGGTAGCCGTTTGCGACCCTGGTGCGGCCGGGTACGGGTACGGGTAGGCCGTGAGTCACTGGTGAGTCACCGTTTGTCACTCATTTCGGGTAGGGTACGGGTACTGGGTAGGGAACGGGAACCCGTACCTGGCCGGGTACGGGTACCCATTTGCGACCCTGGTGCGGCTGGGTACGGGTACAGGTAAGGAATCAAAACCCGTTTGCGACCTCTGGCGACGGTGCTACACCGCTAGGCCGTGCCACCGCAGGCGTACATCTATTGATAGAATAATGAAAAGAGTAGGAGGATTGCCCCCCCCTCCCCCCCAATTCGGTTACGGTCATAATTTTTGACGGAGGCAGCCAGCCTGTGATGTCGCACGCCACAGCTGTTTCCCACCACTTTGCCCGGGGCAGATTTGGTTATTAAACTCAACTGAATGTGCGATGGGCATTCACATGGGGGTACTGTCACAATAATTAGCATGGTAAATACATGACGGGATTTCATTTGGCTTTTTACTGTGTCTTCTAATATTCACCTCCCCCCCGCCCGCCTGCGATTAGCATGATGGGCTAAGTACTGTGTAAAATAAGTTCAACATACATACATGTACAGAATACATCCTTTGGAGTAGTCACTGTTCAGTTATTATTACAAGCGATTTGGAGACAAGCGCTAGGGCTATAGTAAGGTTGAAGGGTTAGGAATAGGATACCTGGTTGTGCAGGAATAATATAGGACAGGGTTAAGGTTTGTAGTAGAGGAATACATCTTAGAGTTGTTTGTTACAATCATGTGTTAGCCTCTGGCAGTGATCTTAACAGGAAACAAAACACGCGGACGTCACCTGGTGCTGGGCTCATGTCGCGACTCGATTCTGACCAACCACCAATGTATTATCCTGCTGCGCGTTCAAACCGGAATTGTTTAAGAAAATGTACATTCGTTTGAACACTTTTGCACTGCAATTGATATCCTAGTGCATTGATGTTTTTTTTATCGAGCTTCCAGAACACGTGGTAAATTGTTTCCCCTTGAGCACACGTGCAGATGTAATATGTATCATGCATGCATAGACATTTTAAACACATTTGACACAATTGTATGATAGCATCTAGTTGTTATTTTTTTGTTTATATAATACTTCTAGCTTGACCAGCCTCTGTAATAATTCATCGCAAAACTTTACACCCGATTAATATTTGCAGCGATGTCGCATTAACAATTTACCGTGCACATGAAGTGTGAATCCAATTACGTATCGGCAGGTGGCAGCATATTGCCATGCTCTTCGTAAGATATTCAGAATAGAGTAGAGGTCGCAACCGGGTACCCGATACCCGTACCCTACCCAATACCCGGTTACCCGTACCCGGCCGGGTACGGGTACGGGTAGCCATTTGCGACCCTGGTGCGGCCGGGTACGGGTACGGGTAGGCCGTGAGTCACTGGTGAGTAACCGTTTGTCACTCATTTCGGGTAGGGTACGGGTAGGGAACGGGTACCCGTACCCGGCCGGGTACAGGTACGGGTACTCATTTTCGACCCTGGTGCGGCCGGGTACGGGTAGGCCGTGAGTCACTGGTGAGTAACCGTTTGTCACTCATTTTGGGTAGGGTACGGGTAGGGAACGGGTACCGGGTACAGGTACCCATATGCGACCCTGGTGCGGCCGGGTACGGGTAAGGAATCAAAACCCGTTTGCGACCTCTGGGATAGAGTCGTGTGCAACGTTATTTCATACCCAGTAATACAATAGTAACAGTGTACTACTGTCGAGTCAGGGTTTGAGCTTAGAACGTGCCTGATTGGGCGATCTCCATGCACACACCGTTTATGAAAAAACCGCCACTTTTTAGAAAAAATTCATGCTTTGTTTTCACACCTGATGATGATTGCTTGTGTTGCAATCGAAACGTCGTGATAATTTTATTGGTTTATGTTTATATTATTTTATTATTTCCCTTCTACTTTACCGAAAGAACCAAGAATATTAATCTCTGCAGGCACGAAAGCTTTAAATCAAAAAGTGCTGGGGTGGTTTGCAGTAGATGGCGGTGCAGCGAAATCCATTGTTGTTCTCTATTCCTATGCTTCCACATCCATGCTCCCCCACCTTTACCAACCCCTGTTAGCCGTGAGGTGTGGTGACACAACCCTCAAGGTTGACATGATGGGGAAAGGCCCTCATCTGGCCATATATTGTAAAAAAAAGTGCTGTACACGTATTGTCAAAGGGTGTCAAACGCCACTGGTACGAAAAATGTATACAAAGAGTAAACATTCAAGGAGGATATATGGATTTTTTTTTAAACAGGCACAAAAAATACATACATGCAATTTTTTTCTTTCTTATTTAAGCACAACTGCATGAAGGTAAAAAGGCAAAGGTGCAGCGCAGCAATTGCTTGTTCTTGTCACTGCTGGTGGAAGGGCCTTCACGAGGGGGGTGCTCTTGAGGGTATTGGCCTATTCTTGCAGATGCCTCGGAAAAAGTGGAAGTGTCCTAACTTTAGCTCATCGGATTCTCCCGGATAAATACACATTTTTATAACTCCACCACACATGACCGTTCCATTCGACTCACTGCCGTACCGATGGGTGGGACCGAGGTGCGGGGATTTAAGAAGCGTCCCCATCGTTTCAGCCGTCACGCAGGGAGATGAAACTTGCAGCCTCTGGAGTGCAATTCCAGTGTGATAACCAGCATGCAATTTAGTAAAATCTAAAATAAAAATTGACACCACGTAAATATTTAAAGCATTCACGTGATAACTGCAAAGCCATCTAAATTCACCGGGTCAAATGATGAGTTTAAAGAATGAGTATAACGTAACTGTTCATGGCAGGACGATAAAACAGGAGAGTGACACACCTGTGATACTTTCTGGAAAAAGTGCTGTGATATGCAGTGAAGAAAAAGACATACAAATTTTTTTTTACCCAGACAGTGCAGTTGAATGGTTTTGTAATTTCTGATGACAATGAAGGTAAGGTCATGAATTGAAGATTGAAGCTGCACAACTCAATCTCGGGCTCCACTATGAAGTGCTGAACATTTCTGACTCCAGCATTCCCAATGGAGGGAGGCGCACAGGTATAGGATGACATCAGCAATGTCAATGTGCAGCGTACATTGGGAATTCATCCGAAGAAGTTGTGCACAGTCTGGTTTCCCGATGGGGATTCGCAACACTGGTTACGTGAATTGTGATGGTGTTGATTGATGTTGGAAATTCAAACCCAGCCGTGTATTTCAGAAGAGTTTTTTTTTCCTGGTTCCACGAGCGGTTTGAAATCACGACAGGTTCATGAATTTTGCAGGGGATTTCATGTCCAAACACTCGGTGGCATCGCAAATTCTGAGCTCATGACATTATTGTTATGCGAATTGAATACTTTGCTTTAAAGTGCAAACGTTTCAATTAAAACCATTCAAAACAAAGTATGTTAAATTACAATGGATGAATTCCACTATGAGCTAGCCTTAAAGGTCACGATGATAAGCACCGATTGGTTTCTGTAGTAAATAGAGTACGTGGGAAAATGATTTGTTGGCTTGTTAAAAAACGATAGCAATTTCCTTCTTAACAGCGATGTATTCATCACGAATGTCAGCATGCCTGAAGCATAACGAATAATGCATTACAACAGGCAGTGGCACTTAATGTGTCCCACTATCTGGCTTACACTGCAAATCATAAACATGTGCCATGTTGCAAAATGCACCGTTGTTTATGGTAACGCGCAACATTCAATGAAAGCAGTTTTGAGGGCATACGCCAGCTGCAAGATTTGCCGAGCGGGACGTATGTCAGCAAAGAACCTTACGGTTCGGGGTAGCATTGACCACAATACAAGACCTTAAATTTGAGCCACACAAAATTCCTCTCGGACCCTGGGTCATTTGTGGCGAGATGATGATTTAATTGAGACGAGCTGCAACGGCCGTCCCATGTTGGCAGAAGGGATTTCAAACAGAACATGTGACAACCATAGCTTTGAGTAATTCGTTAGGAATATCATTTCAAAGGGCCAACTCGTCCAAGCGTTCTCGCTTCCCCAAAGTGCACAACTTTTTCACCTTGGCTTTGCCAGTGTACCAACGCCACTAAACTAAACTATAAACTCAACTGTATATATTTTTTATAATTACCAAGGCCCACTGAACTATATATCTATGTTTCAGAAGCGACATGGACATAAACGACAGCTCAATGAAGTGTGTATTTGTAGTTTGCATGTTCTCACGGTGGGAGAGACATGGAAACTCCAAATATACAGGCACCACGGAGTATTCTGGCCACAATTATATTTCGGTGGCTCCATATCATTGCCTACTTGTGCACAACTTCTCAAATATCGAAAGCACGGATGTTTAAAAGCATGCAAGCCACTTCATCGCATGACATTTTATCGAACGGTAATACGTTGATGTAAGTGAAATGTAATATCAACTGTACATCTCTAAAGTTGAACCCTATTAATAAAGATGAACATAGGTTAATATGAATAGGTGTGTATACAAATAAAATATCTAATTAAATGAGCTACCGTTCATAATTACGCCGTGGCTAACCAAGCCGTATTTCTTAATCTCATTAAGATCTCCATCTTTCCTGAGCTCATTTTATAAACTGATTTTCACCACGTTTACACAGCACATTACTTTCAAAGACTGCAAAAGAAAATCCAATTCCACAAACAGATTACGTGGTCAGTTTGACACGGAGGCTTTCACAAAAAAACCTGTATTATGGAGATTACGTGGTGCAAGTGTCTTCATAAACAGGGACTTAAAACCACCGAACGCTTGGACAATATTCCATCGCTGATTAGGCACTGTGAATCACAGCACAACAACAGATCAAACACGAAACTGTAATGCAGGTGTCAGGTGGTTTATCGCACTGCGGTATCATAAGAGGTGGGCGTCAGCTTCGGGGAGGTCTTAATCCAGCTGTGGATTGACCATGACCGACGATGATGACGAACACAAATAATAATTGGGAAGCGTGCACAATCGTCATGGCTGTGCGTAACAACTCAACTGGATGTGTGCGTGTGTTTGTCTCACAAACATAAGCACATCAGTTGCGTTTGTCCGTAGCATTACATTCCTGCCCCGTGACTTCGTCTCCAGGAGGCAACCGATAAATGACAGACTCAATTACGCATGCCTGACACACGCGTGTCTAGGGTTTTTAGCTCTCTGGGGAGCTATGGAGATCCTATTACGCCTGGCCTTGAGATGATCAATAGCTGGAGGTGGAAGAAGGTACCGGGACATGCTGCTTTAGAAAGCTACGATTTTAGCTGCGCACTAATGAGCCCATTCTCAGGAGCTGGGCCCCACGTAAACAGGAATGCACGGAAGTTGAAACTTAGATGAAACGTCGACCTCTACGCATATTTCTCAACGGTCGCCTTGCAAACGGAACGACGGTGGGACGGGCACTTCAGTCGATTGCCATCGACTGCAGCTATGCGTTCGAAATCCATTACGCTAATCTATGACTAATCGCAGATGTAATAATGTGACTTCACGTTGAATGCATTCGTATATTGTGACAAAATAGGGGTTTAGATACTTAACCTGGCCAAATTCCAACTGAAAATAGTACTCCGGCATTCACAGTGCACTATGTTGCACGGTGAGAAGAGTGGTCTTCCTGAAATATGCCTGTTGTGTAGCTCTGTGTATGGGTCAGATAGAGGGGCTAAACGAGCGTGGCACGGGCTAGAGAAGAGATGGAGTGATGTGGTACAGGAGGACGTGGAGCTGAGTGGACTTGCCGATGACTGGTACCAGCGGTGTCAAGATCGGCCTCTGTGGAGGAGGCTCGTGAAGGACGCTGCTGCTGGGCAGCAGCGTCCTTCAAGGAGGGCAGAGGAGCGACGCTCACAACAACGAGCGGAGCGCCGGGTGGATAAAACACGGCAGGTTGGCACAGTAGGGGGCACAGGTGGTGATTTGGCCAGTCATCGCAATCAGTCGACCCATATTACCTGGGTCTGTCCTGTGACCTGCCGGCAGGCGTCCGACACACCTCACGTGGCCTTAACATGCACAAAGCCTGGCACAAGCACTGCAGTAACGTTACAGAAACTTAGTGGCGAATGGCGGTTGTTGTTGTGCATTGGGACTGCCTGTCTGTCTTTATTCCTCATCGCCATAATTTCTAATGCAAAAGTAGGGAAAGAGAGCGGTGGCTTGTGGAATTTTTACTGTCATGAACTCAGCCACAGCTGATATTCGTGGAGAATTTTCTTTTTTCTTAAAATGGGTCCTGCACTCCCCCATAACCAATCCACACTCGACCAGCATGGTGAAGTATGGTCAAACAATCCCCATGACCATGATAGCATGGGGAAGGCCTTCATACAGCGGTGCACTGACAATGAGCTGTACATTATTGTTGTTATTAAACTATTAATACATATTTGTAAGAGTTAAATGGTGATTTGACAATATTCAGATGTATATTTCATTCACAGAACATAGCCATCGATTTATATTTACTGAAAATGAAAGGAAAATATGAACCCCCTAAATATAACTTGCTGAGACCGCATTTAGGCACACAGCATGTCGCATATCCGATGTCACATGCCCATCCTGGTCAATTAACCACCCACACCCATCGCAAGATTTGTGCACGGCAGATCTATCATTTCCACAGATGTTCACATATTGCTAATTTTCACGTATCTGGTTAGTTCTCAGTGCCTGGCGAGTTCTTTCCTATGCCTCTTTGTGAGTGAATTTGCAGGTTACATGTGTGCAACGCTGCCCATGTTCAAACGCAATCGTGTTTTAGAGCGTCCCCTGCTGTCATGGAGCAATTAGGTTGTTGTGGATAATTGGGCAAAGAAAAAAAACATTTCGTAATTTTATACTTTCAATTAAATGCAGTATGTAAATAAGGCAGGTGAATAATCTGAGCACTGGAAGCAGATCATGCCATGGGGGCGGGGGGGGGAACGACACAGCAGGTTAAATGCATTAATTCATCTTCACAGTTAATTGCAATTGCTATTGCACATGTTTCAATAACGTGGACACTCAAAGTAAAATAATGATATAACCGTAATTGTCTTGGCGGTTGTTCCACCGAAATTATCACATGAATTAAATGCAATAACTCCTATTGTTTGCATTCGTTCTAATGCTATTGATATTTAGATTACTTAATAGTTTGTGGAATTACGTAATCCAAAAAAAAAACCCAAATTATCTTTTAAACAACCTCATTTCAATTTCACTTTCCCTCACGCAAAAATGCTGCATACAATATACCAAAACTTGGCTCATAATGCATGTATTTATTTCTCCCTCAGCCCACCACAAGCATACACGTTTTAAATGTTTAAAAAAGCATCCCACGAGATCACTAACATGGCGAATGATTGCTTTTAAGATGCGTCCGCCAGCCTCGCCTGCTTTACAATTCACTCGGTGCACCGCGACATCCAGTGGGAAAACTTTGCCAGAGCATTAATAAGGGGGGGGGGGGGGGGGCAAAGCCAGCTTACATCTACCTACAGTGATACAGTGATTCGGGCTGTGCTAAATGTAAAACACCAAAAGTGCTGTCCTGCAAATGCTCGCTCATGCGACTGCTGGTGGAAGGGCCTCCAATAGATTGGAGTTCTACATAGCCACTTTTAGAGGGATATTTGACGTCCCTTCCAAGCTGGCTAGTGTAGCCAGTCCACCCTTTCCCTTCTCCTCCCATTATAAGTGTATTTAATGGGTACGGGGGGGGGGGGGATATGGTCGGCTAAATAGATAACAATAACAACAATAAAACATTATAAAGTTGGGAGACGATGAGGACACTCTGCGTTGTGTTCTGTCCTGAACACGGGGGGTGGGACGGGTTTGTGAAACGGCACAACTTTATTCCAAAGGTCCTCTTCGGAAGAGCAATTGCGTATCTGCAATAGCGATCGGAGATACCCTCCACCTCACAACACCGCGGCTGAATTAATCGGTCCAAAATTCGCCCAAATCTAAAGTTTGGGCGTGCTTCGTACTTATCCTGTGCACGTGGGCGCTTGGAGTTCAATCTCCAATCACCATTTGCCTGATGTTAAATGAAAATAAGATTAATAAAAACATACCTGGCTACCCCGTAGATATGCAAAATGGTGTCTTATGTTCCCATATGCTACAGAGCGCACAATTTTACGTGCGATAAATCGTAGGTGAGCTCACACCGGCAGCATCTATCACCTTGGGAGGGGATGGGAGTACCCACACTTTACCCCACCACACGTGACCTTGCGACTGACGAACTGCAGTGCGTCTGTTTATACTCCTGGGTGGACAATGATGGGGGATTAAAAAAAAAACCGTGCTCATACTGTAGCATGTTCATACCTGTCAACACATACGGTTTACCCCGTATTCTTGTCCAGGGAAATTAAGTTTTCGGGTCCATACGGCGTACAGCCGTTTCAATACGGGCAAAAAGAATGTCTACGGTATTTCATCTTGATTTGAAACTTTTGTGACTGCAGGAATCCATACTCTTTGGTCATTTCGGTGAAGTAACGTAGTTAGAAATAAAATAAAATAAAACAAATCACGACGTTTCGATCGCAACACAAGCAATTTTCTTCAGGTGGAACAATCACAGCAAGAAAGGCCCACTTCAGCATTTTTTTGCTGTGGTTGTTCCACCTGATGAAGATTGCTTGTGTTGTGATCGAAACGTCGTGATTTGTTTTATTTTATTTCTACCTACGTGACTTTACCGAAAGAACCAAAAAGTATGCCTACAGTATTTGTTTGTGTTTCTACCTTGTGATGGGACTTAGTAGGATTACCGTTGAGATTTTTAAGGCCACGGGGTGAACAATACGATCTGAATTGGGCTGTAGTAAGGTAGGCACTAATAAGGGGTTGACAAATATGCATGCTGTATACACAGCATATAATTAGAATCTGTAAATATATAACAAAAAATTG
Organism: Entosphenus tridentatus; assembly: GCA_014621495.2. Lineage (NCBI taxonomy): Eukaryota > Metazoa > Chordata > Hyperoartia > Petromyzontiformes > Petromyzontidae > Entosphenus > Entosphenus tridentatus. The sequence goes on along the minus strand of CM025619.2, from coordinate 8,402,950 downwards.
CCATGTGATTACCTAGTGAATACAAAAAAGAGCATGCAAATTCAATCACTGACATACTCGAAGTCTAAGGAGTTTTTGTTTCTAATAGAGTGCCTTATCACCGCTGATGGACTGTGGTGCTTTCACGACCAATATCATCCACAATAGGTTTTTTGGGTTAGATCGCGTAAATATAGAAATGCGTCGTTAAAACCCACCACCACCCGACACAGCCAACTAGTAAGGGTTGTCACGTCAACAGAACGTGGCAAATTCGTCACTAGCGTAGTGGGTCCAAGACGAGGGAGACTGTTCGCTAGAGGCAACACGTTTATGACAAACTCGGGAACACGACACAGACTGGTAACGGCCCCTCACACCCGAAGGAGGTAACCCCTCTGGACTAACGTGCACTTACTCTGGTCATAGCGCTAACCCTACACTGGTTAGATCTGAACCTGACCCTAGCCAAGGGTCCGGGTTCTGCCCACTGGGCTCTTCGCTTCAGGTCTTCAGGGTAGCCATTCGGGTCTTTAGGTGGACGAGGACTGCCGGACCCGTTGAGGGCTCCGGCTTTTACGCCCGTTCCAGGGTCTCTCCGTCCCTAGCCACGCCGCCTTTCTGGAACTCTCTAGGGGGCCCTGGGATATCCCCCAGCCCCCCTCTTGGGGTTTGGGGACCCTAGTGGCTCATCCTACCTAGCCTATCTACCACCCCCTGTTGACACATGGCCGCTGCTACAGGTAAGGATGAATGGGAATATGCACTGCCTAACCATGCTACTACACTAGTACAGCACACCGGTGTGTTGGAGAGCCAAGCCACGACATTTACAATCTGAGTACGACGTTTCGCCAGTAATTATATGAAGCTAGTTGTAATTACTGGTGAAACGTCGTGCTCAGATTGCAAATGTTGTGGCTTGACTAGTGACGAATTGGCCACGTTCTGATTACGTGACAACCCTTACATGTTGGCTGTGTCGGGTGGTGGCGGTTTTTAAGGACACATTTATATATTTACGCGATATAACCCCAAAAAAGCCTCTATTGTGTACTGTGGTGCACCCACATTGCTGACGTTCGTTCTATCCGGCAAGGTACCAGCACCGTTTCTACTGCTGTAGAAAAAATTGTGTTTTCAATAAGGAATGTGCAGCCCTCGACTGCGGTTTGGTTTGTCGGGGTCATTTGGCCATACTTCACCATGCTGGTCAGTGTGGGTTAGTGAAGGCGGGTGGGTGCAGCAGTACCAGTTCAGATTTCACGTGCCACCGGTGTTAGCTGTGGCTTGGAATCAAACGTAGGTTGCTGTATTCATGACGCAGTGTGCAAAATACGAACGCCAAATACAGGGTGCTTCAAACATTTTTTTTCTGAGAATTTGCAACAATACCACGAGAAATGTGCCTCCGGACTCTGGAGACCACCTGGAGAAGATTCCAGGCACGCGTTGACAACGATGGCGAACAAGTGGAGACTCTTTGACTTTTTGAAGCTATTAACATACATTTGTTATCATGTTACAGTGTATTATCCGTTCTTTTTTCATTAAAAACGATAGTCCCATATAAGTATTAACATCTTTTTAATCACCCTGTATAATATTTAAGGTGAGTCAAAGTTTAGTTCACCTATGTATGTTGTATAATAAGTAAAGTTTTATTGACTATCTAATTTTTGGGCTACTTTGCAATCAGATAACAATAAAATATATTATACGTTACAAAAACACGATGTTGTGTATTTAACGACAACTGATAAAGTTGTGTCATACACAATTAACGTTGTTTACACACTACGTTTAAATATTTGTTCAACAAGATGTGGTTGGCCGTAAATGTTAAATTTGTATGTATTGTGTAATCTGTCTTTAAAACGTACATTTGTTGCAGATTTAATTAAGAACTGCATATAATTGTATTGGACTTTGCATGCATTGTCGTGAAGAATTATGGGTAAAGACATACATAGTATAAGCCAATTGGCTGATTTATACGTGGCGACAGTTCTGCTGAGTTAAACATTCTATTTCAGACCACTTACTGCCTACAACCAGACACAAATGATTATCTATCATATTCGTTCCTTAAATTACCAACAACACTCTCAGCATTGGATTAATCCTTTATCAATTTATGCTAATGCTGATGGCAGTGACCAAGTTTCTCCTGTAAGACACGCTGATTGAGTACACTATTACAAACCGGCTTTTCTAATTGTCGGTGGAGGCCATCTGTCTTGCTGGCTGTTCGTACTTTTCTCCTGACAATTTAATAAACTTTTATTTCCCCTCTTAGAACATTTGAGATTGCATTGCAAGCACAGATTAAAATTTTAAATTGGACTGCCACCCCAATTTTCAGGCTTGTTTATCCCACGTTCACAACCGGGCAGCTGCAAGATACAGCAATCAGACATATCTGCAGATTAAGTTAACAACCATGGAATGGATTTGCCAAATATATTTCCCGCATTCGGCAGGATATCACATTGAAATTAGAAAGACGTTAATGACTCACGGCATCTGACCTACGTTTTTTAAAATATTATTTAACTTCATATTGGTCCAAATTTTTTAGTTTGAATTCAGTACAACAGTTTGAGTGTATTCTCCCTTTATTTAGTTTTTATCGTTGTGCTGTGAGTGTCACACTGTCAGTTGCAGATCCACCCTCGGTTATACGAGCAACCAATTGCATTACCGAACACAATTCCTGGAAAAGTGCAGCCCAGAATCAACACGCTGCTCCCAATATCTGATCGATAGACCTTTTCACGGCCGATTAGGATCGCCATGGCTATATTCTCAACAGCACCCGAATTGTCTGATGCCGATCCTGATCCATGTATTTAGACTTTGAAAATTGGCCCAGGCTGTGTTCGATCCGAGCTGGAGATGATCGGGTGCAGAAGCTGGATTGAGATAGCCGACAGACATCGACCTTCGCTCGCTCATTGATATGGAGCCCAGCTCTCTGAACGGCATTCCGGATGATGACCAACATAATATGAACACTTTGACAGCCATAGAGAAATAAAGAACAATTATTTAGAATTAACATCACAATTTTTAAATACTTTCTATTGATTGCGTGTAACTGTACATTGCTATAGATGTTCACAAATCTGGCCTTTTCACACACCCACCAATATCCAACTTCATCGAACATCCACCGCTACCTTAATTTCGCAGCTAGTTGGATATGCAACATTGTACTGTATAAAGCAAATGTGCATGACTTTAAAAGTTAATATTAAACACAAGTCATTCACTCTTACCATCAGTGTGTTTTTGTTGCTGTTGTTCACACAACTTAATGCCTTGGGATAAAAAACTAATCTCACTGTGTATTGTCACTCGAACGCTTTAGGAAGATCCATTTACAAAGAGATGTGTAGATATTCAATTTTTATCGTTCTTCAGGTAACCAATTGCAAAATGTTCAACATTTCAAGTGATCGTAAAGCCAAGTACACAATCGTATAAAAGTATGACCCACGATGCAATGAATTTTAGTCGTAGGTGACTGTGCTGAAATGAAACCATAAACCTTTTTTTAAAGTGGAAATTCTTCCAGAATCCTTACAGAATTACTGTTTTGCCTCATACACACAATTGTCCACACCACTGCAGATCCCAACACTACCCTTTCTGCTTCTTCCCTCACACTGCTCGACATTGGAAGTGTCTCTGCATCGTCTCTTTTCCCAAGCTCGTACTAACCTCGCTAAATTCAAGTAACGTGCTAAACCTTTGTCTATTACAACTTTGATCATGCTCTGTGGATGATGGCCCGTTTGACGTTTTCGAGCCTTTAGGCCTATGCCCAGCAGACTGTGCAAAAAAAGTATGGAAGATACAATTGGTATTTATTCATCTGCCTAGAAGCTTAAATGCTGGAGATGTCAGCAATGCTGCTACATAATTACAACGTGAGTGTTATCTCGTTAAGCCTCCCATCAAAGTATCCCAACGCCAGTAGTTTATCCTTCATATCGACACTAACCCCTAACAACAACGCTCACGCAACTTCAGTGTTCTCCTTCGCCACTCGTCCACTGTGTGTGGAAAAAAACTGCGCGAGCCATGATTTCATGGTAATAGGGTATCCCCTTTTTCTGGCAACAAAACAGGTGTTACGATGTTAAAACACCAAACTGAAACCTTTTACAAGGCATCATGTCTGCATCAACCACAATACTTGTGGTCAGAATGCAAAAAAAACATACTCTGATAATTTTATTGCTGTGTTTTTCGTGATAATTTTATTGTTTTATTATTTTATTGTTCCCTTCTATGTGACTTTACCGAAAGAACCAAGAATATGAATCCCTGCAGTCACGAAAGCTTTAAATAAAAAAAAATACTCTGATAATATATGCATTGTCTTTGAAACTGATTGGTCCACACCAGAGACAGCTTTCTTTTGAGCCTCGTCTCAAAACGGTGTTAGACCAGAGGACGCCAAAAGGTGTTAGACCAGATAACGTTTTTGTTTGTATTCTGACCACAATTATTGTGGTTAATGCAGACATGATTCCTTGTAAAATATTTCAGTTTGGTGTTTTAACATCTTAACACCTGTTTTGTTGCCAGAAAAAAGGGGAAAACCTATTCTCATATTTTGGTACTGGAAAAGGAGGTCCCATGATGTAACCATCATTTCATTTGAGAGGTATGCTACAGAGTAACCCACTAAATGCACGTTGCATATTGCTTCTACATAGCTCGCTTATTGCCCAATGAGTTGTCGTACAATAACTGTATTTCTTGTCTTCCTCGGCATCATTAGGCGTTGTCGCACTCATCATTCGGTGTTTTCACACTCATTTATTTCTTAATGTGCCACGTGTTAATGGCGAACTGTTTACAAAGAGCAATGTCCTCACTGAGCAGAGGCCCCACAAATGAAATATAATTGTCTACCAACATTAACACTTCCCTGTGCTGTCCTCAATGATCTATTCTAGATTTGAAGCTTTCGTGACTGCAAGGATTCATACTCTTAGTTCTTTTGGTAAAGTCACGTAGGTAAAAAATGAAATTAAAATTAATAAAAATAAAATTAATAAAAATGATCTACTTTAAAATGACACGTTTGTAATTTACTAAAATGGCACTTAAAATGATCTTCCTAAAATGAAAACTCTTGTGGAGACTGATGGGATATATTTTCTAATTTCAAGTAATTCTTTACTCGAGGGGCAGGGATGGGGGGCGGGTGCCATATTGGTTATCGCACTGCGTTATGATACAAACAGCAGTCGAAACTTTTACGTGGAATGGTCCTGGTCTCTATTCACCAACTGAGACTGAACGGCAAGGTTAGGTGTGGTCAAGCAGTCTCCATGACTACCATGAAGCAGGGTTTACCTTATCCCACACACGACGAATACAAATCTGTGAATCATTGTTAAGTCCGTAAGTACACCATTTTTACAAGTCATCACACTGTCACATTAGAAGGCATTAAATGACAATGACACGTAAATTAATAAGTGCTGCAAAATAATTGAGGCAGGGAATTACTTCTTGAAATTGAGTACGTGGTATAAATAAATAACACTTCATAAAACAGAAAAAAGTGCACAGTAAGAATGGCCACTGGTGCTCTATCATATAGAGGAGAATTCCATTTTCATGCTAATTCAATCTCATGTCAACCAAACCTGACCTTGGATTTTCATATAAAGTTATCATCACAGATGGCAAAAAAATGGCATAAATTCTTTAGTAATGCCTCGGCTGCAAGGTGCCCACGTGACCAGGGATCTGTGTTGGCAGAGTGGTAAGCTAATCGTTTCCCAGCTGCGAGCAAAAAACACATTACGATTTATATAAGACTCCATCTGAGTGACAATTCTAGTTTGAACTTTTGTCAAAAATAATCATTCAGAACTGCCACAACGCTACCAGGGAAAATCCTCGCCTTGACCACCATCCATTTGCCCCAAGCAGTTGCTGCACTGCGCAGAAAAGCTTTAAAAAAATTGGTAAGTTTTTAATTAATTCCACCCACATACGGGAGCTCGGTGTTTGTTGTTTTTCACGAATCCGCATTTAAGGATCGCGAGCTACAATGTGAAGGCGTCAAGTGAAAAAGTGAGCACGATTGTAACAAAAACGTTTTCCAAGTTGTTATACGGTTATACAATTAACAGCTGTAAATACATTAGGTTTTAACAGTTGTAGGACACATTTCTGAAATGTCCCATTAATATTGGCTTCTGGTGGCCCAGATGTGCATCATTCTGCAACCAAGTAATGCCTTTAGCTTTCCGTACAAGATCTAATCACAATTACATAATGGTAGCGATTAATAGAAAATCTGATAACATTGGCTCTTTTTCCCTTCCATATCCGCGCAGGATATTTTTTACAACGACCAAATTAATTATTGCGCTCATTAAAGTATCATATTAGGTCAAGTTTAGAATTGTATTCAAGCACTTTAACCAACCAATGCTATAACCTAGTGTAGTATTGATTGTGCAAGTAATTTTATGATAGATTGCAAATTATGTCATTTATATTGTTGTGTCAATTTTAAAATATTACATATCACAAGTACAATGTAAATTTAAAAGTATTTTTTTTTATAAATGGGCAAACATTCATATCGAGTTCACATACGCACATTCACAGCCCAGATAAGACAATTATCATTTATCATAAAGAGTGCAGAATGTATATACACTAATGGTAATGCATACAACCATATTCACCACTATATTTTATCCGATACTTTTTACCTGTTTATTAAAACAGCAGTTATCTCACTTCAATGAACTTCAAGGTACATTATTCCGAAGTGTATGTCATTTTGCGGTAAAGAAACTATACTCTTTGGGTCTTTTGGTAAAGTCACGTAGATAGAAAAAAAATAAAAAAAAATCACGACGTTTCGATCACAACACGAGCATTCGTCTTCAGGTGAGAAAATACTGCAGGAGAACCGCTGAGGCATGAGAAATATAGCGGGAGAGCTGCTGCAGCAAGAGGTTATGCAGGTTTGAGATGGGTGCAACCTAAGGGTAAGTGAGCGGGACTAGAGATGTAATTTGCATGTAAATGTAAGATCGCAGAGCCAGATATACCCCACGACTACGTTGCTGAAAAGGCGGCCATTGTATTGCGAGAGATTAGCATGTCAATGTGAGACGGCTCCCGCAAGCAGCAGCTGTGTTAATGAGAAGATTGGCATCTCAGTGTCAGAGAACCGGGCACAACGCCACCACGTAGGCAACAAAAGCAGTGGCGTTGGCCGCTGCGCTGTGAGAGACCAGCATGTCAACGCAAGAGAACCACCGTAACGGGGGCCGTGCCAGTGAGACATTCAGCCTATTAAACAACGAGAGCCACCGCCACATCGAGGAAAAAGTGAGCAGCGGTGATGTTAGCGAGACATTTAGCCTGTTAATGTAAAGACATTTAACAAGGTAATGCAACTCAGAGAGTCGGAAATAACTGCTAACATGGGCAGGTAGGATGAAAACATTACAGCCAGTTATAACTTTACCTGGTTAATAACGTCCTTCCAATTATTGCTCAGTTTGTACCCATCTTCTCGGTGGAAATTTTGTCTGTGTTTATATATCTGGATGGCTTGATAGCCAGTGGGTTTGCAGAGTACCTTCGTCTTAGAGAAATACATTTCATGTGTGCCCACAGTGTTAAAACAATGATCAGCCACGGCTGAGGTATTGGTTCTACCGTGTTTCAGATCTGCCTTGTGTTCACGAACACGGTCTGAGACATGTCGCTTAGTTTCCCCAATGTAACTACTGCCGCAGGCACAACTTAGTTTGTAAACACCGGGGTATTGCATGTCAGGGATCACATCCTTCACAGATGGGATCAGATCACGAATTTTATGTACTGTGTTGAATCGAACCTGGATCTTGTGTTTGCTCATGATTTGGGAAATATTTTTGGTGACTCCAGCTATATATGGCAAGGTGATGGTTTTGATTGGGTCCTCAGATGGTTCTCTCCAAACGATTGGGGTGACAGCTTTTACGGATTGTGCAGTCTGAATATGCATTCATCTTGAGGGCCTGGTGTACGTGCTTCAGTTCACTGGCTAGGTGGTGATGGTCAGATATGCAACGAGCCCTATGGTGTAGAGTTTTGATGAGGGAATTCTTCTGGGCTGGATGGTGGTGGGAGTCAGGTTTTAGATAGGTATCTGCGTGGGTGGCATTCCTGTAGACATTGTCCCAATGAGCCATCTGTCTACTGTGACTTTACCAAGAGTATGAATCCCTGCAGTCACGAATGCTTTAAGTCACGAAAAGAAACTCAGTTACCATTTTGGAAAATAATTAAATCGGTTCATGATAAAATGATTATAAATGCATAATTGGTGTAATTTGGCATTTTGTAAAATTGTAATTATTTGCTATACAACGGCAGTCATTTTCTGCCAAGATTTATTTTCTTTAAAAAGGACCCAATTTCATTCCATGATGTTATGTAGTCATTTCAAGATTAGATTTTACATGAATTTTGTTTACCTTCTAAATTTTCAAGTGTAATCAGTTTGTAAGCAGACTACGTAACATTACAGCACATACTTGAAAATTCCTAAAACCTATTATATTGCGATATCTAACGTGCGAAGAATTTAAAGGAAGGTAAAACCAGTGGCGTCATTAACGTAGATGCATTCAATTAGGTAATGTTGATAACAAATTTCCACACATGTTGTCAATTATGTGAGCATCTTGGATATATTTTATGTTGAGGTGAATGCCATGTTTTACCTTAAGCTCTCCGATGTGTTTTTGGGTTGTACTGAATCTTGTTTGACATGATGTCTGACATTCCACTCATTACACACAAAGTGCTTGCCAAAAATGATCTAGAATACCTAGCCGATCTCATCAAGAAGCATAAACCATCACGCTAACTCCCATCATCCTCGCAGCGACTTTTGGCTGCCCATCGAACGAGGATGTTTTTTGTGTTTAGTTTGTTATCCTTTTCCCACACCTCCGTTTAGCACGGTTGTCTCTGTATGGTGTGAGAGACGTTCAACATACATACAACCGCTTCAGAAGTTCCCAGCACGTCGAATGAAACTTTGTACATCAAGCCCAACAATACGAGGTACAACCCAAAAGCCTCTGCAGCAGAATTAATATTTGCAGCCATTTCGGTCGAGTGATTTAATAAATAGCCACAATGTAGACCCGTGATCTGATTTTTTTTTTGGTCAATGTGACTGTCACTATTAGCTTCATAGAAGGTCACAAGGACCCATCACAAATAACATTTAAGAATCGAAAAAAAACCTCACTTAAATATGGATGAATAGTTGCATGATTTTTGCTCTATTTCCGAATAAAGTATAAAAAATAGGCACAGACATCTACCGTTTTTACAAGATACAATGTGATACATTTATCTATACCTCATTAAGAGGGATATTCTACAATAAAAATACAGTATTTAATTTCATAACCTCCTCGTCTCTCCTCCTGCACATTTCAATACACTGATGCAATATTTTAACATTCTTCTCTAATATATGGAACCATCAACTGTACAATACATGCAGTATTCACAATACTCAATCACCCATTCAGAAGTAAAAAGTGTCATTCGAAATCAGTGAAGTATTTATAAATGAATGACCCGCATATTATACAAAAAAAATGTGATACTGAATAGGCATTGGTGCACAATAAATAAAAAGGCTACCCAAAACACTGCCCAAAAATGTAATATATATGTAAAGAAAACTATATATTAGTGAAATATTAATATATGATAGGTGACGCTTTTGGCAATGACCCTTTCTTCTTAGCAGAGCGATCATTATAATTAGTTCCGGGTGGAGCAGGGGTAGAGTGGTTCGTACACCCCGCTGTGAACCCAGCGACCTGACCATGCCTGACATCTTTGGTGAGTGAAATCTAAACCAGTAGCGAGAGAGTTCCCTTTGATATAACGATAATAATTAATCAGCGTTGACGAACTCGTTTTTTTTTATCGGGTCAAACAACCTTCAGAACCGAAAGGTCTGGCGAGGCCTTAACACGGCAGTGGATTGACAAGAGCCTCCAAGTATAGTTTTCATTTGAATAACTCTTTAATGAGTTTGTCCAAATTGCATTCGTAAGTTACAGCAAACACGCAACTGTGTTATGCTTTAAAAATGATGGCAAATTGGGCATTGCACCCGCAGAGGAGAAAACAATTACAACTGTCCCGCTGTGTCTGATTCAGCGGGATAACAATGCCACATTTGGTACGTTTGGTGAGTTTAATTCAGCAGACGCCATTTGAAAGAAGAAAAAAACCTATAAATCCGCAAAATTGCAGAACTGCATACTATGAGCGAGATCGTTTTATTCTTGGATCTGCAACACGAAGGAACAGCAAGTCAGCAGTGTCCTCTTCACTTGTAGCAGTAGGTACACAAGCCAGTGTAGAGGTTATCTTACTCCATGGTAAGAAATCGCCTTGTGGCAGACCCACACTGCCTGTCATTGTTACCCGAGTTGTAACAGGAGAAATGGTTAGCACACTGGGATTGCAATCCAGAGGTCACCGCTTATTTTTGATCTTCTGGCGTGGCAGTTCAAATAATGGGGGCAAATCCGCCTGCCTCTATACGCCGAGCTGTATAAATAGGTATACCACGGCTGGTCGACTGACAGGATTGTGTGTGATGGGATAGAGTATGGGGACTCCCACCTCTTCCAATAGCTCTGGCCAGAATGGAAGAGTAGATTAAAATACCATCGAGATGGGTGCTCTAGAGCTCCCTCTAATGAAGCCTTTCTATCAAACCAGGCAAGAGCCAGGCATTTCGTGCCTGCACCTTTACTTTTACCCTCATATGGAGAACTGAACAGAGCGCTACACCAAGGCCTTTGCTTTGATGTATTTTTGTTATTGTTGTTGTACGATAACACACTGCGTACATTTTGTCTACGGGCAAACCAGCATTTTTAAAAATGTTTTTTGAACCAGCATTTAAGAGGCCCAGTGCTATTTTCGAGATATTGTATACTGTGACGAAAGGCCGGGTTTGGAGTTCTGTTTAAAGTGAGGTTCTGTACAGAAGGAACCGTTGCCATTTCCAAAAGCAGCCCCTCCGTCTGGATTACGTGCTCTCCATACAGCGCTGATAAAAAAAATAAAAAAATGTACGGCAGTGCTTTTTGCATAAAGCTGTCTGGCAGATGTCTGGCTGCTCTGATGGTTGAACTTTCGGTGGATAAAAAAATTACGGCTGGAATGGATGAACAGCTAATATTGTTGAATTGTCAGGTAATACTTGAAATATAACTGTGGTTCATGGAGTGTCAATGAGCAATCGTTGAAGAAATTTACAAAATCAAAAAGCACAAATATCACCCACAGATAAAATCACCATTTATTTTGGTTGTATCACACCTAATAGCAGCTACTGCATCATTTATGGGACGGACGCATCAGTTTCGTAAATCAGGGCCACCTAAAAATAAAAGCGTAAAAACACCGGTGGATGTGCAACTGTAAACAAGACTGTTTTCCAAGACTTGTATGTATACGATGCATTTGCAATGCAGTGTATTTTATGAGTAAAACAGGCTGTGTAGAGCGATGGTGTCGTGGTTTAATGCACACTGCTATAAATCTGGAAACCTGGGTTTAATTCCGGGCCATCAAGTTCACGTTTATTTGTTTCACCATGTGAGATAATCAAGAGACCAGTATTGTCTTGTTTCCAAGAGTGACCCTGGGAATGTATGGCATTGGTGGAGTGATATCCGAACCATTCCTCGTTGACCTTTGGCCTTAAGCAACCCGCAATGACCAGTTTGGTGAAAACACCCCATGATGAACATGGCAAGGGGATGCCTTCATCTACCAGTCGATTGACACGATGGGCTGTAAATCTCATTAATTTCACAATTATAAAAAGTGTGAAAATAAGTTTCACTAATATAAGTTTGCCATGCTTTAGTTTGATTTAGTTGGCTCTGAACTTGCACGATATATTTGTTAAAAGATTGAATCAACATTGCATGGGCCCAATGGTGCAGCCAGGCTGTGGGGGCTATATTACAATCGCGACTATAAATTTTGAAGCGATGTCCTTTCGCGAAATTGCAACTAATCAGAGTAATTCATTATCCCCAAAGGGGTAAGCACCCTACAGGTCTAGGTGATGTATGGTTGGTGAGTTACAATGCAGCTGAAACCAAAGTATTGATCATCTTACAGAATATAGATGCCTGCATTGGCCAGCATTCCTTGGCATACGACTGAAATCCAAAAGGTTGAGGAATAAATTATTCCGACTTGCACCACACACACATTATGTATTCACTTAACCAGGGACATCACTGCCGTATCATGCACGATATAATCCATGTAAACAATCACCACCATTACATTTTCCGACGTACTTATGCCTATGGCCAGGTATTGCTGAATGCACCTGATATAATCAGTTCTCGTAAGTCAAGCAAGTCGAGAATATATAGGCAGATAGTACATCTCCTGCATATATCGGTACCTCCGCGTCAACAAATAAATCACATATTTTTACAAATCCCACCAGCCACACGGCCTTCTTTAAGTGCATACTTTCAGCACATTGGTCCAATACAAGCAAACACTGGAATGGTTTGACATAGACCAATGCTAGTCAACTGCCAGATGCAAAAGACAAGAACCCTCTCTTTAACAAATGGGTCCAAGTTCTACACTAAATTATATGATGCAATCATTAGCGTCTTCATCTTCTCGTACAGTATTTACAAGATTTACTCATTCTCCACAATTACAGTGAAGCTTATTCTAAATCGATCATGATTAGTATTGTACTTGCGTTGGTCACCTCAGCTGTTACCAGGTGATGGAGGCATGGGGCTGTAAGGAGATGGCAGTGCTGAGTCTCGCAACCTCATGTGCATGTTGGGGTTTTTTCTCTTTTCAGGTAATCTGGTTTTGACAAACCTGGCAAACACCTCATCAATGGTCTTGGCCAATCATCCAATGAGGAACCCTCCTGAAAAAAATAACCTGGAGACTGTGAAGGCCTGCCACACACAATCCCCATTCTTTGTGGTTTTGGAATGGCAGATAAAGCTGACCTAATCACGCCATTCCCATGGTGATCATCCTCTTGGCTGTGTTTTCACCTTTGGCTACTAAACACATCACCAGTCCTGTCAGTCGACTCCCATCTCTACTCAAACCCCACACGGGTTTGTTGACAATCAACGTGATGCCTCCCAAGTTCTGTTTTGTTTTATCATCTGTGCGTTCCTCCTCGTGTCTCAGTGTCATGGCAGATGCGGATACCTGATGCACAAATGGAAAATTAAAAACTCCCCAGTAATGTGTGACTGTGGTCATCCAGAACAGACCACACACATAACGACGCAATGCCCCGATACACAACAAGGAAGGAGACATCACAGCGATACACTCCGCTGCTCCTGACGCGGCTATCGGGCTTGACCACCTGGATGTGAAACTGCTGTTGTTGCACTGCGTCTACATCAGCCGTACAAATGAAGAAGTCTCATGACAAGCATGCATCTCTCCATGGTCCTTTGTGCACTTTATGGCTTTTGTTCCATTTTCTTTGTCAGCGCCCATGTTTCTGACCTATTTGTCAAGGCAGGCAATATGCAATATTTAAAACAAAACATATTCAATAGGCACATTAAGAACCCTACGTAGCATCAGGCTGCAACAAGCCCACACCATGCCGGATGGTCTTTTGAGGCTTTCTCCGCTTCACCCCAAGACAGGCCCCCCATGGTCTTGGGTTGGTCTTGAACGGTGCGTCGCCGGGTGGTCTTCGCCCTGCCCGTGGTCTTTTCCCTTGTTATAGATTTGAAGCTTGATACAGCAAATCTAGCTGTGACGGTCCGACCTGATGACGGAGACTTGTGTTGCCTCCGAAACGTCGTGATTTTTATTTTATTTTTATTTTACTTTTATAAATTTGTATTTTTTACCTACGTGACTTTACCGAAAAAAATCTAAGAATATGTATACTTTTCCCTTGTGTTGTCCACCGTAGGCAATAGGCACATTAGTATCTTGCTTTCTGTTATCAAATTCGGTTACCCAAAAGACATCCATATTGCTCTTCTCCACCTATTAATGTCATCCATTTTCAAAAATGTCCCATGATATACATATTTTGTTGTATTTTTAAATAATGTATCTGCAACAATTATTACCCTTTGTTGAGTTTAACTTTTGTTTCATTATCATTTATTTTAGCCTAATTTTGCAGCATTCCCCTTTACGTGTTTCAATCATTTACCATAGTTAATTTGCAATGATTTGTAAAATAACTATGCAGTCAAATTATCGGAGATATTCATGCCTTTATTTCTCCAATCCAATTTAATTTCTCAAATCCAATTTTCTATCTGCGAATAGCATTGGTGAGAACATACCTCCTCGCATGACTTCTCTTACGATTTGCATTTAGTAGCTATTTGATTTCACATAGTTGCCACTTGACCAATGGAATTTTATAAAGTATTTATTTTGCAATTGAATCCTTGTTCAAATTATCCTTTTGTTCATGGTCTTTGTAGATTCAGAAAGCATGTTCTTTGCATCTTTATTTTGCCTCGATTTATGTGCACTGGTCAGTACAATGTTAGTTTGTTTCAGCATATATGACATCCACTTTGTCATTTTGCTACTCTAGGAATATAAATTTTGCTTGAAATCAGTATACATTTTACCATCTCCTGACCGAGATGTTTGATGTAAATCTTCTTGTTTTTGGATGTTATTATTTCTGTTTACCCTTTCACAATGTTGTAACCTGTTATCAACTCAGCCTGTGTTGAATTTTCCAAGAACAGAGACATCTGAAACAATCTGGGGTTCACTTCGATTATTTTGGTGCTATAAATGGCCATATGATGGGCCACTTTGTTGTTGAGCTATCATTTGTGGGGAGGTTGCTCAAGACAAATAAGTGTATACCTCAGTGGGTTTTGCCTGGTAGGATGGGGATGGTTTCGTGTTGTATTTGTACGTGTTTTGGTGATTTGTTTACCTTTCTTGTACATTGCACTGCAATCGTGTTTTAGTAATGTTTGTTCATGTGTAGTATCTTGAAGGAGACGGAGACTTCTTGGAGGCCACACGCTTTTATTCAGTTACATCTAACATCCTGACACACTGGGGACTAGCCCCCGGGCTCTCCAGCCCCCGGGCTCTCCAGCCCCCGGGCTCTC
>CM025619.2:8364750-8387737 GCA_014621495.2 Entosphenus tridentatus | reverse complement strand
GGGCTCTCCAGCCCCCGGGCTCTCCAGCCCCCGGGCTCTCCAGCCCCAGGGCTCTCCAGCCCCAGGGCTCTCCAGCCCCCGGGCTCTCCAGCCCCCGGGCTCTCCAGCCCTCGGCGGCTAACACAACCCCAGCACCCCACTCAGTCCCGGCCCAGCGACGGCCTCGGGGCTTGGGGTCCAGGGTCTTTGGCGGCTCCTTCCTCCAGCTTGGGATGAGATGGACTGCCTCCCGCTCTCGGGGAGCCGTCTTATATACCCCCTCTCTGAGGGGCGGGGGGGTCTCGGGGCCCCGGCTCTCGCCAGCCCCCTCCCCTCAGAGCGGTTCCAACCGCCTCTTGCCCGACCAGTCCGGACCAGTCCAGACCGGTACGTACCCCTCCCCTAGGCTGTGTAACGTGTGTCAACTATGACCACCACACATGTAACGGTCTTACCCCGTGTCCCTCCAGTGTGAATACATATTCTCATTCTCTTTGTCTGTCGATGAGTCAATTGTATTTGTAATTTCCCCATTTGGGCTCCTTCACGTCAAATTTCTAAAATCCTTCTATAGGGATAAAAGGCCTCTTCGTTATTTTCAAGTTCCTGCTGGCTGAATTCTAAAAAAAGATTCCCCTTTCTTGTACCTCACATCAATGACACATTCACTACTCGTCCTCTCATCTCTGCTGCTTGTTGTACCTTTGTATTTAAGTGACCCATTATGGCACTGCAATGTGTTTTTCCCTCGTTTATAAAATGGTTAATTTCTGAATACAATTTGTACATTTCTACATAATCATGGTTTGTTGTATGGGGTGACATTTGAATTGCCCTTAACTTGTAGTGGTGTAGGAGTCTTATCATTACCTAGGCAACTATCTGAAGCACATATATTTTCCAACAACAGTAAGAATTATACTCCTCCATAATTACTGTAAATTCTCCTTCTGTGATGAAAAGCTTACTAAATTCTGTACGGAATAAATGTATTTAATTTCCACTTCACCAAGTCCTACTTTGTTTCCATTTGATTTATTTTAGTTCGACCTTCAGTTTGGCAAGGGTTGAATCACCAGACACGGTTTTAATCGCCAGATTAATCACCAGAGTCAGACCTTGAGTCAATGGTGAGATGGTAACTCCCTCGGCTGGCATGCAGTAGGTCGTGGGTTCGATCCTGACCATGACGTCTGTATATTTGGAGTTTGTGTGTTCTCTTCGTGGTCACGTGGATTTTTATCCAGGTCCTCTGGATTTTCCTTCCATTTGGAGCCAGGTTGCTTCTGAAAAAGAGCTATATAGCTCAGTGGGTCTTACCAGGCAAAATACAAATAGTTTCATAATTTAGTTGAGTTCTTGAGTTGTATATATTGATGATTACATCCAGAAGGTGTCCTGTTCACACCCAGTGACTCTGAGAACCCAATGCTCCTTCACCTATTCAGCCAATGCTAGGGGCGATGGGGACTTGGGGCCATTGTTTAATCTTGTCGGCTAGGGCCTATTGACCACTCTTTACCATGCTGGTCAGTGCAGGTAGATGATACCTAAAATGATGGGCATTGTCTTACATTTCTCCCCAACGCTGTCCACCAAGAAGTATATATATATGGTTACATGACAGTTAAACGAAAGGTTGCGAAATGTGTGGTGAGATAAAATGTGGGTACTCTCACCTCTTCAAATATGTCTGGCCAGTGGAGAAGAGTAGGCCAAATACCCTCACAAGAGGAGCTCTATTGAGGAAGCCGGTTTGGATTAACCACACGTATTTGTGGTGAACATGCAAACAAAACATGCTTTGATAAAATATGGCATTGTGTTTGAAACTGATTAGCCTACGCCAGAGACAGCCTTCTTCATGGCCTTGTCTCACCAGTGTCAGACCAGAGAACATCAAAAGGCGAACAAGTCAGAGCATGTTTGTTTGTATGTTCACCACAAGTACGTGTGGTTAATGAAAACTTGATTCCTTGCAAAATGTTTCAGTTTGGTGTTTGAATATCTTAACACCTGTTTTATTTCCAGAAAGGGTAAAACCAAGTCTTATTTTTCAAACTTTGATACTGGAAAAATACGGTTCCATGATAAGCACAAGCAACATGTTACTAGTTTACTACATGAGGGCACGATCACGTTGACTCAAACTATGAACTATTCCATGAATACTCTTATTACAGCTCCTTGCAGCACTAATACTGAAATCACAACTATTATACCTACTATAATCACCCAGGAATGTCTCTCCTTAACGCTCGTGACGTCACTCCACATCGACCAGCCCCCCTCATTAATATTCATGAGCAGGTGACGTCCTCCAAATGGACACCACCCCACCCCTCCTCATTCATAATAATTAGCGGGTGACGTCACTCCAGGCGCCTCCTCCCCCCTCCTCGGCGTCAACTTACAACCCTCACTACAAAGGCAGAACCCTCACGTTACGCGATCTCCGTAACGCTGTTGAAACCATCAAAGTAAACAAGGACGTCATGATGAACAAGGGATTATAACCTGAAAATTAAATAGATCTGTGTCACCGCGCCCTTACAAATTGCAAACGAATTTATGCAATGAATATCACGTCGCGGTCTGCTTTTCGCTTGCAAGTTTCAGATTTATTGCAATACACCCGACCTTGGACGGGCAAAAGGCTCGTTATAATTAAAATGAAAGAATCTAAATATGAAATAAATTGTGTGCAAAACATGTTTTAAAGGTCACATGATAAAATAATGAAATAGATTTTGTGCTTTGGAAGATAATGTATGCCCTGGAATGTCTCTGGTAAAGGTGCAAAACTAATGAATCACTTGTCATATAATAATGTGGCAAGATGTGTGATAAGAAAATAATGAATCACGCACTATGTAACGTCCCCCGATAATTATTATTAGGTAGGGTCGTTACTTCAGCAGTTTTTTCTTGCTGTGTTTGTCCCACCTGATGACGATTGCTTGTGTTGTGATCGAAACGTCGTGATCTATTATTTTTCTAGCTACGTGACTTTGCCGAAAGAACCAAAGAGTATGGATTCCTGCAGTCACGAAAGATTCAAATCAACTTGCAACCATTGTTTCAAATTACGTGCTGTGAAGTCGAGCTGGCGACTTTTGTCATGCAAATCCAGTGTGCTAATTATTATACTCCATGGCATTGCCATGATTCGTGATCGGTATGTAGAGGGCATGGAATGCTCTGATACGTGCATTGTCTTTATACTGTTCGCTTTTTCGCGTTCTCTGGTCTGACACAGCTGGTGAGACTGGGCCATAAAGAAGGCCGTCTCTGGTGTAGACCAATCACTTTCAAAGGCAATGCCCATATATTATCAGAGCATGTCTGTTTGCATGTTCACCACAAGTAAGTGCGATTAATGCAGACATGATTCCTTGCAAAAGGTTTCTATTTTGTGTTTGAACATCTTAACACCTGTTTTATTGCCAGAAAGGGTAAAAGCTATTCTTATTTTCATGCATTAACGGTGTTTACATGTATGGTTGCACGCCCCTGAAACGACTCACTGTTACATGCACTTGCAAAAGTGCTGACTGCTCATGTTCTGCACAATCCCTGAGCGAATATCTCTCTGCCAAGGAAAAAGACACAAGGTTATGCCCTTGTGGCAAAATAAAGCCTTCCTTCAAGATCCATCGGAATTAAAGATGCAATTCACGGTTGCAAGGCTGCTTCAAATAAATGATAAAAAAAATACACGATATATGAATGCATGCCGTTCGTTTTGGTTATTCAAACATTTGCAAGCATTTTTCGGCTATCCGTTTATGTTCAGCAGTGTGAAAGTGATGGTGGTGCAAGCTTTGCCATTTTTTTACAGAGCACGTGGAAAGCTCTAAAAGAATGTTGTGGATACGGAGCAAAAAAAAAAGATGACATGCGTATTATTTTGTTTACATCTATCGCGGTTGCAGATTTAAACAAGAAACCAAGGCATAAACGAAGGATGGTGAATCGATCCCACAATATTTGGCATCGGATAAAGTGAATGTACTCCCTATATATTGTTTCCAACTATAAAGCGAAACATTTAGAGGTGCAGCCCTGCAATATCTTACTCATGCCACTGCTGGCAAGGGCCTCCACTAGAAGGAGCTCAAGAGGGCGTTTGACCTTCCTCTTCCACTTGACTCCACCACATTTGAACTGCAAATCAACTCTGGTGCACCGATTTGTACTGCTGGGTGGCTGGCTGTAAGGACATTGCTCATTGTCTCGACTACCATGGTGGAAGATCAAACTGGCAACCTCTGGATGTCCAGTGAGCTAATCATTATGCCACAGTAACATCCGCCCAAAATACGATGTGTATAAATCTATAATTGAGACATCACAGTATTGTCTATATTTTATTCTGCAATGAATACCAGCAACGCGTTTCGAACTCTCCCATAAAATCATGTTATTACAGAATAGTAACAAGAATACAAATGCTAATGATTTCCTACAAAAGCTCTACTGAGTTTCAAATAATACTTTTCAGGAGGATCCTGTATTGGGATAAACAGGCAATTATATTAAAAAAATATTTTACACAATTGCTGTGCACGGACACGAAAAACACATCACAGAGCTATTTATTCAATCTGACCCTTGAGCCTTTGAAGCCTGCCACTTCTAAACGGCTCGCAACCAATCTTCATCCATCACTGCAAACATCTTAGCTGCACTAATCGGGTGTTAGAGGGGAATATTCTTGACCTGGCAACATCATGATCCTAATTTGGTACTCATTCGCTTCTATGACTGCAAGGGCCTCTCATAATCCTGCCTGATGGGATGGCCAAAAATCAACTCTTTGAGGGGTTGGTCTGAACAATATTGGTGCCACATGTTCAGTTCCTTTGAGGCTGGTGGAGCAGAACAGGACCGAAAACATTGTACGTTGCAATGTGGTAACCACGTGGTATTCAAGGCCTGATCGGAGTCATGCCTTCCTACACACCTTTGAATGTTGCTATTTCTCATTTCGAAAAGGGACGGAGCACATCTGAGAGGGCATCAACCAAGTGTGCAGGCACTAGATAGATTGTTACATCACAGGATCGTGTGATGATCATTTATTTGCTGGATGGGATCTTACCTGACTGGCCGTTCCAGCTTCGTAAAATATGGACAAGATATATCCAGCATTGTCCTGTCTCTGTCCGGAGCCCCCTGCTCGTTGCAGCTTACAGGTATCAAGTAACCAGGCTCACACAGCTCTAACAACTCATTGAAAACATCGGGTCCTGATATAATACATCAGCTCTACAACACTGGCTGATGCTCAGCAACCTACGACTCAACCCCTCAAAGTCCGAGGTCATGATTCTTGCAAATTGTTTTAACGTACCAGTTTCCATCGCCATGGCGAGATGATTCCACGAACACACGTAACAACCTCAAGCTCTTTGGTATGACATTTGAAAAACATCTCACCTTTGAATCACGTATCAGCGAGGTGATCCGGTCGTGCATTCGCCACACCCGCGCTCTACGTCACATCAGAAATAGTACAGATAAGGATGTCGCTGAAGACCATCGCGTGGAGTGCCGTTTGCTACACACCTTGACGATGGCAACCTTCTGCTGTACAATATTAGGAAGCCACATGGAGCATTGCAACTTTTTCATCTAGATTGACAACTAATTTCTTTAGAACTTCTTTTCGTGTTTAGTTTGTTGTTCTTCCCCACACCTCCAATTACGTGTTCTGTGTGTATATATATGTTGAACTTATTTCACAATGTACTTAGTCAACCGTGCTACATACAGGGAGGGGGGAGGGAGAGAACAAACTAAACACGAAAAGCACTTCTAAATAAATTAGTTGTCAATCTAGATTTAAAAGTGTATAGCACCAGTGGAATCCTAATATCAGAAGGAAGAGTGTTCCAGACGGGAACAGAGGTGCATCTGAAAGCGCACAATGCAGTGACTGTCTTTCTTCAATGGCTAGCCAAAAGCCACTGCGAGCATGACTGGAGTTTGCCTGATGGTTTATGCTCTTTGATTGGTAGATTTGCAGCCTTTCATTTATAATTATATTTACATTTAATTTCCATTTCTTAAATTAAGCCATACCCGTGTTCTGAATGGAACTTTCACAACATATCATCACTTAAAAGCTCTCTACAATGAATGATATTATCAAGTGGGTGGTAACAGCTGTCCAGTTATGGTCTTCTTCTTCCACGTGTTTGTCCCACTCATGTGGTGTCTGCTGTCCGTGCCAACCTTTTCCATGCTGCCCTGTCCTGCACCATCTCTCTTTCCACTCCTCGGGCCACCGTGTCCGATCGCACCACATCGCCTCTCCCCCCATATCTTCTTCTGCCTTCCTCTTGATCTCTTTTCTTCTACTTGCATCAATTGCACCTTCTGACCCACATTATGTTCCTGTTGTCCCAACACATGACCGAACCACACCAGCCTTTCCTCTCTCATCTTCTCTGTCATTTTTACCACCTTGTGTCTTCCTCTCATTTCATCATTTCTCACCCTGTCCTTCCTTGTTAAACTCAACATCCACCGCAACATCCTCATCTCTGTGACTGCCACAGGTTGGTCCTCCCTCTTTCTTGTGCCCCGGCACTCGGCCCCATACAACAGCACCGGCCTCACCACCGTCTTGTACACTTGTCCCTTCAACCAAACTGGGACCCTCTTTTCGCACACCACACCAGTCATCTCGAGCCATTTTAGCTATCCAGCCCTTGTTCTCATCTCTCCTTCTAGTGATCCATCAGCACACACCATTGCACCCAGGTACTTAAACTCGTTCATGTTCATTAACTGGTCACTTCCAATTTGCAATCCTCCTTCTGAATAATTTCCACTGTTATTTACTACCATGTACTCCGTCTTTGTCCGACTGATCCTCAACCCATTCACTTCAACCTGGTGTAAAGAACATTTACCAGATCTAGCCTATCCTGGTGAGTCGCCGAGTTGCAGTCATTGAGACAACCAGCAAATTGAAATATATTTCACGAGAAAGTCTGCAATGGCCAGTCGGTAAGCTGAGCGTATGTATGTGTAGTGATGTATATTGAGTCACTATGGAGTCTAGCACCAGCTATTGGAAGTAGAGTGGTACTGTGCATGTTAGCATCTCTCTGGCACTAGAGTGTGTATGGCATAAAAGCGGGCCCGAGGGGGAATGCTTCTGGTGGCGGCCAGAGAGGGCACTTCAGGACATGATATTCTGGGTGAACCCGAGAGGGAACGTGACCAGGAGAGGGTTACGAGACAACACATGACATAAGGCCCAGAACCTTCTAGTAGGATCTAGAAGAGGGCGTGGCCTAGGGCAGTGCCAGGCCAAGCTCCGGGGCATTAAAGGGAAATCCCGAGCACTGATCCAGGCCGTCTTCTGGAATCAACCTGCTGTGCTATGTCTCCTCGATCTTCGGTCGAGGAGACAGTAGTACGATACTGATATGACCCGATTATGTAGTTTCCCGTTGTGGTTTATTCGCTAGTGGAAGTTAGCTACCACCTATGTCGTTATCCCGTACGCTTATGTAGTTACCCAGTCGGGGTGTTGTAATAAACGTGTTGCCTCCAAGTTCTAGTGTGTGTCTCCATGGATGCCACTACATTTGTATTGATAGTGGCAGAATACTGGCATACAGAGCTCACCACAATGATCAACTATTTTATATAATTAAAATTGCTGCAGATACCTTTGGTTCCACTATTCAACAATAAATCTGTCCCTCATGTAAGAGAAGCATGAGAGTGTAATTCAGGTCAAGGTTTCATTGTGCCCATTTTGTGGTTTCAAAGGCTCATTACCGTGAAACTGAAGGGCCCCCTTTTATGATTACAAAAGGTTCCTATTATGCACTCAATGGACGCGTATTGTGCTATTTTCGTTGAAGATAGTGCTACTAAGGCTGGCAGCCCCTCTGCTCCTCTGTCCATGCTAACTCTGGACTTTCACCTACTCTTTTCACCTCCATTTAGCTCTTCCCACCCTGTCGTCTTCTTTTTATTGTCTTCCTTAGTCTATCTTTCCACTTTTAAACAGTTTTTATTTATTTTACCACGTAAGGCCCACCGAGCTATATTACTCTTTTCCAGAAGCGTCTTGGCCACAAATGATAGCTCAACAAAGTGGCTTATCGCATGGAAACTTATAGCAGCCAAATACTCTAAATGTGTGTTTAGAAATGTGGAAGTAAAAACCGGAGGACCTGGGAAAAAATCCACACGGCCACGAAGAGAAACATGCAAACTCCAAATATACAGGCGTCAGGGTCTGGATCAAATCCACGACCTCCTGCATACCAGGCGAGAGAGTCAACATCTCGCCACTGTGGCACCTCTATCTAAAGAATGTGTAGTTGCATTGATGTTCCTGTGCTTCAAACGTTTTTACCATAACCGATTCCTTATCCTCTGTCTTCTGACCTCTCAGCCTGTGATATTCAAGTCTATCCTGATCTAATAGGCATGATGATGAACAAACTGTCACATCTAAAAGTTTAACCGGTGGCTTGACCTCACCCAATACTAGGTGGCTCTCTGCAGCTGCAGTCAATGCCAAATGTGCTATACGACACATTGAAGTCACAAACTCACGCTTCAGCTGTGACACAAACCAGTCCCCTTACCGTAATGCATGCAGGCCCACAAACAAGCTATGGCCTCGCGAATGTCATTTGTAAGTGGCAATATCATCTCCACCGCTAATCACCCCCTCCATCATTGGTCTATACTCAACGTGCTTCTCCAATCTGGTTCAGAGATGGCCCTGAGTGTTCACTACATCTCGTCACAAACCTCTTGTTTACAAACAAAATCGTCAACATTTTTACCACCATCCATATCTGCCTATCAAGATCAACCACTGGTGATTCCATCTTTCCCAATGCCTTGTTCACCATCCTCTCTCCCACCTGTCACACCGCTCGGGGGTCTGAGCTCTGATACTGGAGTCACCAAATAAAGCATCACCTCTTGACATCTTACCTGTTGTTACCCTTATGCAATGTGCAGCTGAATTCGTAATAATGTTTTACTCGTATTGCAAGCACTTCTTTGAAGTCTGGTCCATTGCCTTGTTCTCTAAAGCTTGGCCAGGTGACCCCCTTACTTAAAGAGCTAGGTTTTAATGGCTAACCATCCAATTAATTACCACCCCCATCACAAATGTGTCAAAAGTCTCAAAAACTATTGGAGTGCTGTGGAAATAATTAAGAACAACTCCATCTCACCCCGAAGTTCCTGTCCTTTTTAATAATCTTATTGTTCAGGTCACTCCATGGAGACTTTTTTGTTCCAGATCTTTGATGACATTGTATCCCTCGTTGATTGCAGATCCTTCGTCGCATTGGCTGGGCTCGGCATGTCCACTGCTTTGGATAACATCAACCACACTAAACTATTCTAGCGCCTGGTGACTTTGCCATCATTGGCCTTGCGCTTCTGTGGATTAAATTCTATCAGAGAAGACGCTCCATCATCACAGTTGGCAACTGTGTATCCACGGTCTCCATATTAACTGCTGAGATCCCACTAGGATCTGAACTCAGCCATTTGCTTTTCTCAACTTACATCTCACCTATTGACAACCCTAATTGACAGCTAATATAACATCTACCCCACATGGCACACGCCTTAGTTCTGGTTCATGGGCGACTGAACAACAAACTTACAATGCTGGTTTTAGTCTCAACACCTCTTTCTGAATGCATCTAACTCCATAGTTATGTTTCTGGTTATAAGACAAACTCTCCAAGTTTACTAATCGCTGGTCTTCTGACCCCTCCGTCAGACCACCTCAATATTCTTGGTGTCACCGTCGACTCCACCACATCAATGAACAATAATTTAATCGGCTTAATAAAATCGTGCAACTACCATCTTAGGGCCTTCTGGAATATCTGTCCATTACTGACTCCTACCTCGACAAACACCATGGCTGCAGTACAGTATTATTGGTTCTCGTCTTGCATACTGTAATGCCACTCATATCATGCGGGCATCAGCCAAAAACATAGACTTCAAAGACTATGAAACAATTTCTGTCACGTGCTGTCCTGGGTATTGGCCAAGGTTGCACAAAGCCCTCCTGCTGCGCTCAAACACTTGCACTGGATGCCCATCAATCTAGAGATTGAAGTTCAAGATTGTCGCCTTTTGTCATCATGCTCCAATCCAAGGTCTTCCACATCATCTGGCTGTCCTCCTCAAAAACACGAGCCTCAGTCAAACCCCCGTGTAGGTAAGGACCTCGTCCCTCAACTTGCGTGCTGTGCCTCTAACCAGGACTGTTTAGGCCAAGCGCCTTTTCTCCTTGGCTGCTCCCTTGATCGTTTGGAATTGCATCCCACTATGTGTACACATAATCACATCCACCGCTGCTTTCGAGAGACGGTTGAGGGCTCACCTATTCCATCGGCCAAATGAGGAGGCCCTGAGCCGGGCTCCGGGATTTCTAGTCACGATTGGAAAACTGTCTTGCCTCTTCATGAAAATGTTCACGTTGTAAATAGTATCATTATCTCTTCATTCAAAGCTTTCGTGACTGCATGAATTCATACTCTTGCGTCTGTCGGTCAACTGTCTTGCCTCTTCATGAAAATGTTCACGTTGTAAATAGTATCATTATCTCTTCATTCAAAGCTTTCGTGACTGCATGAATTCATACTCTTGCGTCTGTCGGTCAAGTCACGTATATACAAATAATAGATCACGACATTTCGATCGCAACACAAGAAATCGTCTTCAGCTGAATCATCTTCTCCCGAAGACGATTGCTTGTGTTGCGATCGAAACGTCGTGATATATTATTTTTATTTACGTGACTTGACCAAAAGACCCAAGGGTCCAAACTCTTTGTTTTTTTCGGTAAAGTCACGTAGGTAAAAAATAAAATTTAAATAAATTAAATTACGACGTTTTGGAGGCAAAACAAGCTTCCGTCTTCACTTGATACAGTCATTTTGCTGTGACGGTGCCACCTGAAGACGGAAGCTTGTGTTTCTGATTTAATTTATTTTTATTTCATTTTTTTACCTACGTGACTTTACCGAAAAAAATAAAAAGTATGGACCCTTGCAGTCACGAAAACTTCAAATCTAGAACCCAAGAGTACGTTTCATTATCATTTCATACTTTGTAAAAATAATTTTCTCCAGATATTGCCTTTGGGGTTCATTTAGTACATTGTTTTTCAATAATTGTCTTCCTTGTGTTTTAAAACTTCAGCGGCGATATTGAGAGACAATTTTCACAAATTCGCTGATTGTGGTTCTGACTCATAGCTTCCTCAGACAAATAAGAAAGAAAAATAAGACCATGCCCAGCCAATGGAACATTATCAATCAGAGCAATATTATACAAAAAGGCAGCTCCATGTCATGCAAAGTAATGGGGAGTAAATCTCTCCCACCCACACAAAGTGTGTGTTTTTTTGTGCACGGCAAGGAAAATGATTGGGACAAAATCTACTAAAATTGGACGCCCCAACATTGTCAAGGTCTAAGCATCATGATGGATACACACCTCGATGTATCCACGTGGCTTCCTATTCTTCTTTAGACCTGTCAATTCCTTTCAGTCTTGACACATTTCCCCTTCTGGGGGTCTAAGGAAGTTCAAATTGTACGTATTTATAATATGTAGGTATTTATTTATTTATTTGCTGGGGAAGACTTCTGGTTATTGATTTGACCCAACTTGAGGCCGACACCTGTGACTTAGGGGGTTTATTGCAACGTTTCCACTGCACAAAAAGTCTGTAAACTAACTATCAAACAAATTTTTTTCCCCAGGTTTGGCACACTGAGCTACATAGCTCTTTTTTACAAGCGACCTGGCCACAAATGATAGCCCAATGGCTTTCTACGTTAATTTATAGCAGCCAAATGCTCTAAATGCACGTTTCTAGATGTAGAGGGGGAAAAACAGAGATCACGGGGGGGAGAAAAATCCACGCAGCCTTGGAGAAAACATGCAAACTACAAACATACAGGCATCAGGGTTGGGATCGAACCCACGGTCTCTTGTATGCCAGGTGAGGTAATTAACATCTCGCCTCTTCCAAGACGTCTGGCCAGTGTGGAAGAGTAGGTAAAATACCATTCATAGGAGCTCTCCAAAGCTCCCTCTAATGGTGGCAATTCTGCCAGCAGTCGTGTGAGACATTGCAGGGCTGCACCTTTACATGCATCTTACATGGAGACTTGTTCTTTATACATTGCTCGAGGAAGTGTGTCCCTATGGTGTACGTGACTAAACGGGACATCGGAATTTGTTACTGCACACGTGTGACGGGAAAAATGGCACTTTGAAAGAGTGACACCATTTTGATCGGCATGCCTGAATTCAAGAATATGCATTAAAACAATCCCAGCAAACATGTTTATCATGGCGTGTGCTAGTTACGTTATCATATACAGTACGCATAAAATACAGTGGCAGCAATTTTATGAACAATTGCCCTTCTTTCCAGAGTGAGAAATTTTCATCCAAAAGGACATCTTCCCAAGTGCTCGTAAGGTTTTCTTCGGCAAATTGAATCCCGCACGTAACACAAATAACAAGTTCCCTAGCGGTTGAACACCACACAATTAAAACTACTGGAAATTCTATGAAACCAAAAAGGTTACCCAGTTTGTAAACGTCGGCTGTTGAAAGAGAAAATTATAAACATTTGAAACATGATGAACAAGAGAAGTCATGTAAAACGATAATTGTGACATGCGGGGAAGAACATTTTAATATACACAGTTCCTCCAGCGCCCCTGCAATGAAATATTGCACAAGTGTAAGTTTGCATGAGCTAACGTCACCAGATATTCTCCCACTTATTGAACTGACAGACCTTTCAAGGCATAGTGAGATGTGGCTGTAAAAGCAAGGGACAATAAATATAGTTTTCTAAAGTCCACATGTGGCCCAGGCATCAGGGACAGTTCTTTGTGATACGCAAACCCCCATGTCTGGCTAAAGGTCAGTTACGTAACTTCGCTGGATCCTGTCTCGGAGAACCGTGCATCCATTTACCCTCAGTGCTGTCAATTCGTTTCCTCATCATGTTTTACAGAACATTTTAGAATGGGTATTAATGGTTTATGCTACATTCTTTTTACATTAGTTGGGTGTTAATGTTTTTTTGCTGTGAAAAAAATACATTATTCAGATTTCCTAAGTGCAGTACATTTCAGAATATTGTAATGAATAGATTACATTATTTAGTGTCAGTATGTAAGAATTCAACATATTTCCTTACTTGTTATAACTTATCACATTCAGCACATGCATGGATATATGTTGAACTTATTTTGCACCGTCTATAGCCAACCGTTCTAATTGGAGGTGCAGTGATGCATCTATATTATTCTGAAGGTCAGCATTTACATTTTAGAATTCTTCATTAGTATAGATTATCAATCGACAGTCTTTTTACACGTGTAAAATGAATAGCTAAACACAATTTGGAACATTTCAATGGGTTCCAATGCATTTATATTCCCTCGTATAAATTGTGGACAAATTTACAGATTTGATCCACCCCATTTTGACAGAAGTTATGGGGTCACCGCTTCCAATGCGTTACATTGCCATTACAAAAGCATTACATCTTAAATACCACGGTGGTGGGCTATAATCTGCAGATCAGTGCCAAAGCCGGTGGCATTGGTTGCGAGTGGCTCCCTGTGGGAAGTAAAATGCTCCGCGGCTCATTGCGAGCAGCTGTTCCCATTTTTGAAAGCTGTCAATGCATATGCAGGCGACACCGAAGCGTGCGAAAGATAAGTTCGGCTTATTGTCGACAGCCGTTGGGCTTCACGCGAAGTCCCCGCACAAACACCTGGCGCAGGTTGCACGTCATCAGCACGCTGTCAAGCTGATAGCACGCATCATAGCCATGACAGCTGCGGGGCACTTAGTGGAAATGAGTCAAAAGGTCAAAGTGATTTCCTGATCAAATGCGCATTGAGGCATAGTGCTCATATCTTGTTAAAGCCGCGAGAGGCAGCAGCGGAAAACAAAACATGTCCACGTTTCTCTGGCGGGGGGCGAGTGTATGCATACGGCAAACACTGCTGCTTTCCACACACCAAAAGTGCCACTCATTTGAATGACCCAGGAGGGACAATGGGCCGAGTTAACCCACAAGACGTGAACCACACGCTCTGTCGTTGAACTCTACCTGGTAGGATAACGGAGGTTTATGCAATGCAAAGGTAACACGGGCGTGCACAATGGCTGCGGACAAACTAACGAGATGCACATTTCGTGTTCAAAGTCATCGCCCCGGTTTTAGCGGCGACAACCCAAGGTGATAACGTTTCGCTTGCATTGCCTTGGCTCAAAAAAGTTGAGGTACGGGTGCAGCCCTGCAATAGCTTGCTCACACCACTGCTGTTGGAAGAGATCTCCACTAGACGGAGCTCTAGAGAGGCCCTCTAGAGGGTATTTAGCCTACTCTTCCATAACGGTCAGATATCTTGATAGAGGTGAGAGTGCCCACACTTTACCTCACCACACGCAATCTGCCGATGGAGTGACTTTTGTGTAACCATTAATAGGTGCTGGGTGGACGGAGGTGGGGAGATTTGAGAAACTTGCCAATGGTGGCAACTGCCGCGGCCAGAAATTGAACCGGCGACGTCTGTATTGCAAAGTCCAGTGTGATAAACCATCCGACCACAGCATAATCCACCTACAACGTACATGCTTGAGAAGTCACTTTTGATGTTAAGTGGGATTCCCCCGTTTCTATGCAAGAGAGATGAGAAAATGTGACCGACGGGTGATGTGCTAGTGAGTGACTGGTCAAGTATTTAGAAATGAAACGTAAATTGCTAATATGTTTGAGCTGCACTTGATCGTCTCACCAACATTTAAGAACACATTCGTTTAAAAATAACACCGTGCAGAGAAGCTGTGTACAAGAGATGTGCTTCTGATTTCTAGATTAATCTGAAAACGTAGATTTCGGATGATCCAAAATAAATGTAGTTGCGGATTGATCCAAAAATGTGACGCCACAGAAGTGACATCACCTCAATAGTATAATATGTCTGCTTTTGCGCATGTAAGTGCTGTTGCCGGACATGATTTTTCATAATCTGCAAAATATCTTTCGCATAATATATTCAAATATAAAAAGCGTCACGTAAAAACGTATGTTTTACGAATTACACTTTACGCAAAATATTACAATGAATGCATTAACGTCTAAAACGACAAAAGAAAACCTTAGTAACATTCCATAATTCGCATAAAAACCATACTAATGGAATCCAAAACTGGGCATATAAATGCATATATTTGTTTAAATCCTCAACTCATTCCTCAACTGTTTTGTTACATTGTTTGTCGGAAACGTGCACATATTAAAATCAATGCATTCAGCCGCGTAAGCAAGCAGCCTACCTGCCTTGTGCCACGCCAGTGTGCAAACATTAATATGCATCATGTGATCTGCTCGCTGCCTTTCCCACCAACCCCATTGATCAACCACTCGCCCACAACCAGTCCACCTGCATTCTCATGCAAGGTCGTTTACACGTTCCACGCGCCTGATGGTTGCTAAAACGCTTCCAACGCGACTGTACAGAGCGTTGATCAAATTGCATCGTGCTTCCTGCGTCATTTTGGGCAAAGACAAAATCCCCCAGGTCGACATTAAACGCAACTATTAGGGCACGTGCTGTAAGCGAGCGCCTATGACGGCACACGAAACCCACGCATGTTATGACCCATGGAGAAGATGCAGTTTTGTGGCTACCGAGTGCAGTGAGGGTGAGAGCGAAGGGAGAGCGATGGAAGAAGGGAGAAAGAAGGGAGGCCGGGATAGATGGAATTAAAAAAGATGCAGGGCACAGAGGGGAGAGGCAGGCCGTGGAGAGAGTTAACGTCATGCCATAGAGACGAGGAGAGAAAGGCACAGAGGACACGGGAGACAATGAGACAGAGACAAGGAGAGATAGACACAACGGTTGCGAGAGAGAGAGCGAGACAGACAAGGAGAGACAGTTTAAGTTTATATGATTTGTTACACGTGTAATGAGTGACTTCCACGACACATCGTATCGAGGGTACTTCTTCTTTATTCTCACACTGGGCACAACACAGGCCAACGTTGGTTCTTCCTCTCACTGAATATAACTCGAGGCAATAACACCTCTACCGGCTACACGCACAGCCGATCACTCGGCGGGGTCCCTTCGCCGTCACTCGTCTCCGCCGCTGGCTAGCGGCGTGACAATGACGGCGACGGCGATGGAACCCACGCAGGAGATCTTCCACGTGGTCGGACGACGGAGAGAGATGTCGGCGAGCAGCAACGAAGCCAGGACCCCACACACAAGCCCCGAGCCGCGGGTCCGCTCCCCCTTATATCCCCCCAGGCGTGGCTAAGCCCCGCCTCCGGCCACGCCCTCTCGTGGTATCCTTCGAGCAGGTTCCAGGAGCATCTCGGCTAGCCCCACCTGTTACCTTTGCCCCAGATACACTTCCTTCCCTGATTGGCTGTTACCTCTGTGCCTGCACCCGTGAATCCCTTCCCAGGCCAGCAGGTGTCACTTTGTCATGTCAGCAGGTGTAGCCCTGTCATTACACACGGATGGTCTGGTGTAGCCATGTTACGAGTGAGATCCGCGGTGCGTGAGCACAGCAACGACAACAACCGACAACGATGTCGACATTGCAGAGAACGAGAACAGGGTCCATTAGGAATACTGCACAACTACCAAACGAGGTGTTCAACAGTCATAAACGAAACACACGCAAGTAAAAAAAACAGTGCAAGTGAAACATTAAGTGTTAGGTACAGGTGCACATAAGTCTAACAGTGACAAACTCACGCCAATCGAAAAAGACAGTGCAAACGTGTTGGAACCAGAGGCGCCAGAAGGCGTTAGGCACAGGTGCGAGTATGCTCCGTGCTTTGGTTTAATATCGAAGTAAAGAGTGAGAGTGATGGGAGGATGGGAGATAAAGACACAGACAATGATTCATACTCTGAGTGCAACGGCGAAATACGGGAATGAGTGAGATTGGGATGCTGAGTTAGTGGCTGCGTGTGGGTGGGGAGAAATGGATGGAGGCATAGGAGGAGAGACAAAAAGAGTGGGAATTGAGGCACCTGGTGAAAGGGAGAGTTTTGGCAGGAAACGGAGGTGGTCTTCATTTTATGAAGTAAAGTGGTGATTCTTGGTGTTGGTGAATTGGACGGTGTGTGCATTGACAAAGCCAAAGTGAAAATGGTGAAATGGAGGTGGTGTTACTGACTTTGAGCCAAGTGGCAATTTTTGATATCGGAAAATCTGAAGCAATATTGAATCCATATTCTTGGTTCTTTCGGTAAAGTCACAACGCAAGCAGCCGTGCGTTGTGGCCGAAACGTCGTGAGAATTTTATCTTATTATGTTTAATGTTTATTATTTTATTATTTCCCTTCCACGTGACTTTACCGAAAGAACCAAGAATATGAATCCATGCAGTCACGAAAGCTTTAAATCGAAATGAAATATTGAATCGTTGCAGAATCCAGGATTATTGTGGTGATGCTGTATATATTATCGAATCATTGCAGGGTTTGGGTTTGCTGAGACGAAGCCGTCTATATGACTGGATCGTTGAGGAATTTGGAGTTTGTCGCTGTGCTGTATATATTATCGGAGTGTGGCAGAACTCAGTGTTATAGTATTGTGGGACTTTACATATCTGAAAATTATATGGCCACTGATCGCATCTCGTTCACGCGTGTCGGGGATTACGTTTTTCTTTTACATATAAAAGGGGGAAAAGGGAAGGATCGACTCGTACTCAATACGAATAAGCATTGGTAGCATATGTTATCCGCAAGCGAGCAACACAAGATAGACACAAGAAAGCGATAGGTTTACCACACACAGAATCTCTTTGCATTTGAATGAGTGCCCCAATGTCACGTGCGACGCACATACACAATAGATCTACGAATGTGTCCATGATTAGCATGTGACGAAGAAAAACAGAGCCGTGACATACTGTTGGGGCAAGTGCTGTTATGCGAGCACCTATGAAGGCCGTAATGCCACACGAGGGGGTGGCTGGCCAGCACCACGCCCGGCCGCCATTGTATCCCCAGTGGCGATGATGTTTACACACCGCACCAGGTACTCATTTGAGGCTGAGTGGACCTAGGGGAGGCCCAGCACCCGCTCAAATAATCGTCACTGTTCTTGTCCCCGAATGGGAATCGAACTCTGGTCATTGAATTCGTGGGGCAGTGCTCCAACCGCTGAGCCACCACTTCCCTATACTATATATGCACCGTATGTTGAACTTATTTTGCACCGTACGCAGCCAACCTTGCTAATCGAAGGTACGGGGGGCAGGACAGATAATGTGACATGCACACACAGACACTCACAAGGTACCTATCAACCTGTGCTCTTATGTCATGGTGGGACACGTACGTGTAAGCACACACCCACACGCGAGACGCCTGGGCAGTTTAATCAGCACGTGGGACACGTTTTGCAATCACCGGTCGAAAGCAACGACTCAATTTCTAACGTACAAATGAAAGGAGGTTTCAAATTGGTAGACTCGGGGAGGACTCATCCGTGGTGGGTCGCGAGAAATGCAGTTTAGAAAACCGCTTGCTGCCGTCGATAAAAACAAAAACCATGCGCACGTGCGCGGCTTGAATTCACCTCGAGATGTCCGGGGCCTAGCTCTGGAAAATGTCCCTGCCCCACCTACCCCTCTTCCCCAGCCCTCTCCCCCCCCCCCCCGCAAGTTTTGTGGAAATGCTTGAGGTGGGCGGGGGAAGGGGTGGGTGGGGGTGAGCAGAATCTATCCCATGACAAATGTATCCCTGGGTGTGTGTGAAAGCCGTGTGCGCGCGGTGTGTGTGTGTGTGCGTTGTATGTGGGGAGCGGTGGTACAGCGGTTAGCGCGCTGCACTATGAACCCAGCGACATGGGTTCGATTCCCGCTCACGGCCAACACCAGCAGTGACGATTATCTGAACCGGTCCTGGGCTTCCCCTAGGTCGACTCAGCCTTAAATGAGTACCTGGTGCGGTGTGTGAACATCGCCACTGGGGAGACAAAGGCGGTCGGGCGTGGTGCTGGCCACCCACCCCCTCGTGTACCGTTCCGGCCTTCATAGGTGCTCGCAAACAGCACTTGCCCCTACAGTCTGTTAAGGCTACACGGGGTATCTTTGTCTATCTTTTGTATGTGTGTGTGCGTTGTGCGTGCGTTGTGTGTGCATGTGCGTGTGTGTGTGCGTTCTGCGTGCGTGGCATCTCACCTGACGATCACGTACATGACCAGGATGTTCCCGACCAAGCCCACGACGCACACGATGGAGTAGAGGGCGGTGATGACCACAGCCACGACCAGCGAGGTGACGTGGGGGTCGTCTTCGTAGTCGTCGTCGTCGTCCAGCATGTCGTCGCTCTTGTTGCCCAAGAAGGCCAGCTGGTGGTGGGGTGTGCCGTTGTCAGCCAACGACGAGAGGTGATGGCTTTGGTTGTACTCCCACGCGTAGCCGGGCCCGCTGTGGGGCATGTGGATGCCTCCGTGAGAGAGCGCCGAGCGCCCCACGAGATCCGTAAGGTTGGACATCTCTGTGTGTGTGAGTGTGTCTCTCTCTCTGTGTGTGTGTGGAGACACAAACGAGTAAAACATTAAATAACGCGAAACAACCTGCACACGAACACCCCCACCCACCCCCCACTCACCGATTGTCGCAAAGGGGAATGAAATGAAGGAACGCATGCCGCGAATGATTGCACGATGCTGCGAGCGGGCACCGCAGGCGAGCGGGCAAGATGTAATGGAGTGATAAAGAGGCACTCTGTTGGGGAGCTCAATTCCTTAAGGGTATTTCAGGGATTCTATTTGCATGCTGGTTTTTTTACTAGTACGTTAATTGCACGATTACGCAGTGAATTTAGATTTACGAATTATAACAACAGACTGTATATACTGCATTCTATAGTATTCCTAACACCACCCCTCCCCTCCTACCAAAAAACAAACAGCCCCCCTATTCCCCCCATTAACTCCCTATTCCCTCATTTACCCCCTCACCCTTGCAACAGTCCCCCTTCTTTGAATATCCAACCTGAACAACGACCATGCACAATCCACACTCAGCGCAGGGTCTGGCATTTTACTCGCTCGACGATGTTCCAGCATCGAACGCCGGACGAAACTCAATTGATCGGCACACAATCCGAATTCGGAAACACAACATTGCGCGGAAGAAGATAATAAGACGATGGGCTTTAGGAGATAACATATGGAAATAAACCACCTTTGATACAACCGAAAGCAAAGAGGATCCGGAGCAGTTTCGGCTGTATTTGGAAGAAAAAAAATGTGTGCATCACACGCAACGCCGGCAAGCACACAGCAGATACACGCAGCCGGCAGCGGTCCTGTATACACCTTTAATAAGCACTTCAAAGAGTAACCCATTACTAGATCTGGCATTGCAATGCGCATTGCTTCGCTGTTATATGTGTGCGTGCGCGTGTTAGGTGCGTGTGGTTCCTTACTTGGCGAAACACTGAGCAGCGGACCGGCAGACGCAGGATGAAGACGGAGGGGGGGAAGCTGAACTGCTGGCGACAAATTTTCACACTTTGAAAATTATGCGCAGGAGACACGCACATACGTGAGCGAGCAGCGATCAAATAAACAAATGCCGCAACGCCGCTCGAGGAAGAATGTTAGCAATAGGCTGGGCGTTAGGGGGGTGGACGTCCTCGTGGAAATAGGTGGAGGAAGACAGCCTCTCTTTACACAAACAATACAACCCCCTCCCTCCCTCCCCCCACCCGAAAAAATAATGCGGCTACTTTTTTTGCGTCTTCTATTTATTTTGAGAATGACTGCGTTTTCTTCCCGAATGTTATTTTTGCCGTGGGGGTGGCCCAACGCCGGGTGGAAGCCAGCCAGCGTGTGCGCGAGGGATCCTTTTTTTTGTTGGCGAATGGAGCTGTGAAGCCTTGCACGGAGGAAGAGGAGGGAGGCGCTCCGACACGGCTCCACACTTTATAGGGCGCGGCAGCTGGGGGGTCCCGTGACGCGGCGCGTTAAATGCCCTCTCCGCAACTCTCTCTACAATTCATCATCGGCAGCAGCAGCAGCGGCGGCGGCGGCGGCAGGCATCATCATCAGCCCAAGATCAATCCACTGCTTGGCATGCAGGTTTCCCCAAGCCGTCGCCATCTCTCACGATCCTGCTATGTTCATCATCATCTACATTGTGATAATTCACCGTTTATCTCATCGCGTAGTCTCCTCCGTTTGACGTCCTCTCGATCGCGTTTCATGACTTGGAATGGGTGCAGCTGCGTTATTATTATTAGACCATCGGCTTTCATCCCTTCATAGTACTCAGCCATGGTCAATCCAATGCTAAATGCAGGCCGTGACCATCTTTAACGATCCTTAGATGTAATAATCAACCTACTAATCCACCTAGCGCCTGCTGATATCATCATTTCGAACGAATTCCGTTTCATTCCACGGCTGTTACTGCGTCATTATTCTTGACTAGCAACCATCATGTCGAAATATGAATGTTGAACTTCTTCCTCACCGTACGTAACCAACCGTGATAATAATCGGAGGTGCGGGGAAGGACAATAAATAACCACCATTAACATTTTGAAGGATATCATTAACCTTTGTTTTCTAATCAATGGGTTCCTCTTTTTTATTCCGTTATTGTCAATGACCACGTTTCTGAACGACGTCGTACAGATACAGGGGGTACAATACGGGTGTCATTTTTTTACCTCTTATCCGCGACGGGTGTGTGTGTGGGGAGATCCCATTGTGGATAAGCAAGTGAATTCGAGGCGTTACATCGTCTTGCCATTTACGACTATAGCCACAACATCGCAGATAATAGTGTGGATATGTGAATAAAAGGGTTAAACCATCAACCACACCCTCAAGACATTTACGAGTTGTTAACAGGGCTACGATTCTGGGGGCTGTATCAGTTTTTTTTACCCTGCTTCTCTCCGATTATTATCTGCTATATTAACCCCACATTGTCTGGCTGATCTGCTAATTATATTCCATAATCTGTGGATCGGCCTTCCGATTACATCCACGATTTTGCAGATAGATATAAGGAGCCAAACAATGGCCACTAAATGATTCCTATAGTTTTCACAGACTGGTCAATAATTGAATATAACATTACCCAGGCATATCAGGAAAACAACTCCTTTCACCCCCCCCCCCCCCCGTTAATTAATTTAGTTGATATGTGATGGGATTCCCTGACATTGTCGTGTAAAATAGGAGCTCCATTAAATATACATTCACGTACATCCATTTCAATGGCGCAGTGCTCAGTGTGCATGCATCATTGAACCCCTTATCCCACTAGGGTGGATAAAATCAGTACTACTTTGGCGAGTCAAGGCTTATGGATAGAGCCCTCTTTAATTTTCCACCATGATCCTCCTCCATCACAGGAATGTGGAATTACCATCACTGTATGTAAACAAGAGATGAGCTCCTTCGAGCAGAACATCTTAAACTATAATATCACTATACTCTTTGGTTCTTTCGGTAAAGTCACGTAGGTATAAAATAAAATAAATCACGACGTTTCGGGCGCAACACAAGCGTCCATCATCAGGTGGGAAAGCATGGGCTGCTGCTGAGGCAGACTGTTGTTAAAAGGTTTGAAATGGGTGTAGCTCAAGGGTCCTAAAGAAGTGGGCGGGGCTAGTGATGTTAATGTGAGAAATTAGCATGTAACTGTAAGATAGGAGCGCGGCCTCTTCGACGAGGGCACCGAAGTGGCTATGTTAATGTGAGGGATTAGCATCATGTTAATGTGAGAGATTAGCATGATGTTAATGTGAGGGATTAGCATCATGTTAATGTGAGGGATTAGCATGATGTTAATGTGAGGGATTAGCATCATGTTAATGTGAGAGATTAGCATGATGTTAATGTGAGAAATTAGAGGGCGCAGAAGTGGCTATGTTAATGTGAGGGAT
>CM025619.2:8305577-8364740 GCA_014621495.2 Entosphenus tridentatus | reverse complement strand
TGTGAGAAATTAGAGGGCGCAGAAGTGGCTATGTTAATGTGAGGGATCAGCATCATGTTAATGTGAGGGATTAGCATGTAACTGTAGAAAAGAAGAAGAGGAGCGGCCTCCTCGACGAGGGAGTGCAACCCAACGGGTGTAATCCAAATGGCCTGTGAGTATGAGAGTGCAATCCAAAAGACATGTCAGCATGAGAGTGCAATTCAAAGGCATGAGAGTGCAATGCAACGAACATGTGAGCATGAGAGATCTGAGAGAGAGGCATGGAGAGAGACACACAGGGAGTCGAAATAACAGCTGACATAGGCAGGTTGGATGGAAACATCACAGTCAGTTAAGACTTTACCTGGTTAATAACGTCCTTCCAATTACATTATTACTAGCCTGTATTAATACCTACATACATCCAACCTCCCTCCATAATACATCTATAGACAAATCCATCCAATTACACAGTTGATGTATTAAGCATGTAAATGCAACGGCATCTCGATAAATCCATAAGCCATTCAATAAATCCACCTCCCAATATAACCATCAGTTCATTCATCCAAGCATCTATATAGTACGTACATCTGGGGCAATGGCATGGCTCATTAGTAGCATGTTAGCCGCATGTAGCAGAGGTTCGTGGTTCGAATTTGGCAGGTGGCCCTGGTTATTACTGCGTGTGTAATAACCATAATATACGCGCCGTCTGCTTCACAGTGGACCCTTCTGGCGTCATTACAAAAGTTGTAGGCCATTGTGTGCTGGTACCATGGTCAAAATGTGTCAACTTTGAAAAATTACCTGCAAATCACTCACTTTGGGTTGCAGCGTAATTACATCAACCTCGACTGTGACAACTGCTGCAGAAGATTGACGTGAAACGTAGCACATCTCGTGGTGATAGCCTTACGCTATGAGATATGCACGGATATGAAATGTACTACATTTAACATTTTCACCGATTGTGGCATACGAACACGATCGAACTCAACAAGAAACCATGAATCATAGAGGGGCAGCGTTCGGGGCTGAATGTGTACGTATGGAAACGATTGGCGTCCCAAAAATATTCGCAGGAATTTGTATTAATTGATATGCGTGTATAAAGTCGATAATTTGTTGATATGTGATGGGATTCCCCAACATTGTTTTTTTTTGGTTAGATCGCGTAAATATAAATGTGTCGTTAAACCCGCTACCACCGGACACAGCCAATTAGTAAGGTTAGTCAATTAAACAGAACGTGCCAAATCGTTACTAGTACAGCACACCGGTGTATTGGAGAACAAATAACTGCAACTAGCATCATCAGGGCCGACAATCAGACAGCCACCGATCTGGCAAAACGTCGTACTCAGATTTTAAATGTTGTGCTGTGCGAGTATCGGATTGGCACATTTACGGTATTTATACATATGAGTACCTGGCTTGTAATTGTCCTAAACATACATATTACTATCTATGAAAATGCACGTGGAAACGGAATGGTTGTAAACATCTTATACAATGCACACAGCCCATAGAATTGGCCTGTATTCACTTGTAATTATTTATGAAAATTGATCCAACCTTTAATGAGCCTGTGTATACACACACGCATGCACTCAATATACATATATTACATGCAGATTATATACTGCATACTTCAGCAAAAGTTGATTGGGTCATTGATCTGGTTACGCAATGGTTCACTGAAATGTGAAAATACAAGCATTTAGAATTACTCGTGTGGGATTTATGCCTCGGTGAGGATTAATACGAGAAATAACAATTAACTAAACTGGCATGCCGTGAGCAATCCTCTACCAGAATAATTTCAACATCATTCGAGTCACAATATTAGCATTTTCAAAAGTGCATTTTTCTCTATCCATGTTATAACTCTACAGATATTTCAGTCGTGCATGCGTCATTGACCTCGACTGTATACGTACTCTGTAATGTTACGTCCTGCGTGTTGGAATTTGGTCATTATTGGTTACCAAGGGGCACCCACCCCACGCTTTATTTGTTTTTTTTTCCAGTGGGGGGGGCACAAGTGGCGCATTGGCCAGGTGGTGTTTCGTGATTTATTTGACATCAAACACCACGACCCTGGCCAGCTGCGATGCTCCTTCCGGGGAGGTTTGGGTGGTGATCATAGACTGGGAAATTGGCAAGGATGATTGGTGTTACTCACCCATTGGGAGCCCTTAGCAGAAATTATGTTTGTGGGCCCCCCTCCCCTCCCACGCCTCCCATCACTTACCTTTCAAGTTATTAGGTCCCAGCGAGATGACAGAAGACATATAGACAGGCGATGTAGATGTAGTGGTAGAGAAATGTAAATGAATAGTCATAGAGGAGAGCTATTCGGACGACATGGTGCAAAGAGATTGATTTACTTGTCATCGTGTTGATCAGGATTGGAATTTGAGCTGATTTTTGGTACGTATCCCTATTTCGGTAAAAAGTCACGTAGAAGGGAAATAAAATAATAATAATAATACATATAAAACAATATTATTTATTATTTCCCTTCTACGTGACTTTACCGAAAAAACCACGAATACGAATCCCTGCAGTCACGAAAGCTTTAAATCAAAATGTATCCCTATTTGTTTCTTGAATCAGGGACTCCGTGAGCACCCTTGGGGACCCTGAGCTTTTGTTTGGTGGTCCTTGGCGAGGATCCATATTTTGATTTGGGGAACTTCTGAGCCAGTGTGTTTAAATCGGCAGGGTGACCACGCTGCACAAGCCACCACACCCGAAGCATTCCCTGAGACTGTTTCTCGGATATCTCAGAGATCGCCCAATCCTGAGTTTGACATTCCATCGACGTTATCACGTGAGGCATCAAGTCGTTTTAAAACTAGGGGACACGTTGAATCTAAAGGGAGAGAAGGCAAGTGACATTATACCCTGTCAAACAATTATTACACCGCCCCCACCCCCCCATTCACGAACAGCTTTAAAAACACACACACATGGAAATTACATAATACCAAGCATTTACACTTTATTTATTAATTGGCTCAACTATATCTCTGTTGTTCGTGCATTGTTTATGCACATTCCGTATTGCATGATGTTATTTGCAAAGGCGTTTCTAATAGTCTTCGATAAAAAAAAGTCAGAATTTCATTTTATGACAACAATGGATGGCAATGTCAGGATGACTTGTCACGGGGTTTGTTAAAACACTAAAATTAGAATGACTCCAAGTTGGTTGTGTCATTATCGAGAGCCACTCCTGAACAACATTTGCACAAGAGCTTGTTGAATGGATAGTGTGGGTGATTGCAGATGCCATTCGTTGCCTGTTAATGGGCCATTAGTAAATCCAACGTCAGTTGAAACTGACATGGTTGGTTTGTAAATGTGAAATGTGTGACGACGTCGCACGCGAGTTGTTACCATTAAGCACTCTACTTTAAATAGCACATCGCAGTTTAATTTTCAGCTTGTACGAGACGTGTTCAGTCTTTGTTTGTATAAACCGATGATATTAATAAAAACAGCACATTGCAAAAGGAACATATTGGATTAACCACATCTTATTATTGACGTACTTATTAGTCAACCTCTGGCTCTGTACACCCCCTGCTTTGCTGTGAAAGCACATCGAGCCGGGAATGTCAGGGTGAGTCATTGTGCGAGGCAACTTGCAGCATGACGTGTACTTTCAGGATTCCCTTAGTCAGCATATATGTAACAAACAACAAAATTACACCAACAAACTGAACGATTCCAGCTCCTCGTGCGAAGAGTACGCACTCCTCACACGCTTGCATGTGCACACAATTGACCGATTGCACATCTGCCCCCTTGTTCTTAACGACTGTGATATTGCAGACTTAGCCACATGCACAGCTTAGTATGCTACCCTGGCAACATGGGCACTGGACACGGAGTGATAAATGATCAACGGCTGTACGTCTGCGGAACAAACGTGGGACATCGTGACAGCGAATAGAAGCACGTTCGTCTACGTACGGTGGGAAATAAGTTCAACATACATACTATACAACAGCAATGAAATGTTAACCATTTACAAAAAAAACTAATATCTAACAGCGGGTTTAATGAAGAGGTGTACTCATGCATCAGTTCATCAATTGATAGTCTTTATTAAGCTCACGATTACGTGCATTTGAGGCGCTTGTGTGAGTTGCAATCATTATTTTGTATTATTATTCATCGACGCGCGATGGCGTAGAGAGGGACCTCATCCAGCAGTGGATTGACAAAAAGGCCGGACACGAACATGATGATAACATGTTATGGAGTTCATGGCATCCCTGCATCGACTCGAGGGGGTTGGAAGGAATTGGACCGGGGTTGGGAGGGGGGGTGAACGATTGCACGAATTTAAATTTCGATTTAAAGCTTTCGTGACTTCAGGGATAGATGTGTACTTGGAATCGTACTTACAGACACAAGAATGATAATGTTTATTTATCCTGGGGAAATCTAATGAGCTATAAAGCTAATTTTCCAGTAGGGGCAGGTCATAAGGTTACAACTACAAATAATACAAAAACACGATAGGAGTGAAAATTATAGGCAAGGTAAACACATCACTTTAACTTTTGATTTAAAGCTTTCGTGACTGCAGGGATTCATATTCTTGGTTCTTTCGGTAAAGTCACGTAGAAGGGAAGTAATAAAATAATAAAAATAAAACAATCAAATTCTCACGATGTTTCCAGAATTTAATGAGACGATTGCAGTGGCATTTAAAAAGTGTGAGATTAAGCTGAGAACTTCACAAACTCAGATCTGGCAACATAATCACGATATCGCGATGGGCCACTTTGATACAGCGTGGCAACCTTACAGCTGCATGAATCGAACCATTGTCAATATCAATGAGCGGAGTGAGATTTACCCTGTATTGGCAGTTCACTGCCGTTGGGTGCTATAATAAGACTATACAGGGCGTGCTTCAAAAAAATGTTAACACTTCATGGAAAAAGAACGCGTAATAGACTGTAACATGATAACAAATGTATGCCAATAGCTTCAAAAAGTCAAAGAGTTCTCCACTTAAATTTCGATTTAAAGCTTTCGTGATTGCAGGGATTCATCTTCTTGGTTCTTTCGGTAAAGTCACGTAGAAGGGAAATAATAAAAATAAAACATAATAAAATACAATTCTCACGACGTTTCGGCCACAACGCAAGCAGCTGTCCTCAGGTGATGGGGGGGGGGTATCAAAGTCATATTATGACATATTATGACTTTGATACCCCCCCCATCACCTACACATTCCACAAGTAGTGACTAATCCCATATCTGCATTTCTTATAAATATGATAAATCCCTCTGTTGATATGTAAATTCCTTTGTCAAGGCGCCCTCCTCCTCTAACCCAGCTTAAATATACGCTGCCAAGCTTAGCAGTGTTCATTCAGACGCTGTCTTTCCGACAGCCCTGTTCTTCACCTGAGGACGGCTGCTTGCGTTGTGGCCGAAACGTCGTAAGAATTGTATTTTATTTATTATTTCCCTTCTACGTGACTTTACCGACAGAACCAAGAAGATGAGTTCTCCACTTGTTCGCCATCGTTGTCAACACGTGCCCTTTTATCGTCTCCAGGTGGTCTCCAGAGCCGGAGGCACATTTCTTGTGGTATTGTTGCAAATTCTCAGAAGTGTTAAAACATTTTTTTTTGAATCACCTTGTATGACAACCCGTGAATGCATGCTATGTAGCACTACAACCATGCTGAACGAAACAGTTGTCATACCGCATTGAAAGCAAACAGCAATCAAACGGCTTCGTATTTCTCCTCTCTCTCTCCGTTTCTACAAGGCTGCATGGGGGAAGCTGCTCATGGTGGAGCGAGTATTAGCACGCTGGGCTTGCAATGCAGATGTCGCCTGTTCGATTTCATTTCGCGGTGCGGCAGTTAATACAATGGGGCGAGTTAAGTTTAACCCCCCCTCCCCCCGCTGCAACATCTCTGTCCACCGAGCTGTATGGGTATATCACAGTTAGTCGGTCGGCAGGAGGCGCGTCGTGGGGTAAAATGTAGGTACTTACACTTCTTCCACAACATTTAGATAGCGTGCAAGTGGAGGTCAAATTACCCCCCAGGAATCCTTGTAGCGGAGGCCCTTCCGCCAGCAGTGGCATGAAAGATGGAATTGCAGGGCTGTGCTTTTAACGTTTACACAAAGCTATACGAATACATTTTTTTCAAAAACAATTCAAGTAGTAATCTTACACATTCCATTCACCCCATCTGGAGTGTGAATCATTATTAAGGCCAGTCACCTTTGGATGAAGGACTTCCCATGCTGTGTCAGTAATGGGGGATATTTGATCATATCCCACTACATGCATGTTGCCACTAATGTCCGCTGTGGCCAGGACTCAAACTCACGTTTCAGGGTTCATCATGCAATCCGCTAGTCACCGCGCTATCGTTCACGTCAGCTTCAGAATGTTTACAACAAAAAAGTGAGAAGAGACATAAAAGCGCCCAATGTAAGACGCTTTATAATACGGCATGACCCAAAGTATACACATGTTCATGCTTGTGAATAAATAGCTTTTGTTTGGACAAATCATACACGATGCTTTCAGACATTAGGTCAATCCCTTGAGGGAAACAATACATTGTATACAGTATTCACAGATGATTCCCGCAGAGCGTGTTCAAAAGACCAGGTATTTTAAAATAATCACTCAAGCGGTACTGTGTCCGTGTGAATGTCAAAC
The DNA here is from genome assembly GCA_014621495.2 of Entosphenus tridentatus. Taxonomy (NCBI): domain Eukaryota; kingdom Metazoa; phylum Chordata; class Hyperoartia; order Petromyzontiformes; family Petromyzontidae; genus Entosphenus; species Entosphenus tridentatus. The sequence goes on along the minus strand of CM025619.2, from coordinate 8,358,037 downwards.
ATAATACTCTGGTTGGACGAGCTCTGTAAAGCCTGAACACCAAACAAAGCACACACATTCTAAACGTTGCATGTGGCATGTGCAGCCCATAACCACAGCAATATTGAGAAGTACTTTATCCCTAATTAGTCAGCTCAAGGATCAAAACATCATACAAGGATCTTGCGAGTGACACTTTCATCACTCGCCAGGGCATAACCTCCTTTCTAAATGTCAATACGCTGTATACTAATACAATATCAATCTATACAACATGTGTAGTATGTCGCCAAACCGTTCACCAATTTCTCCTTTTTTTTACCAATTACTGCAGTGTTGTCCTCTTCAGCATCCAGTATACCCGAGGATAAATTAGCAATAGTCAGTGCGAAACAAACACGGCTGTGGACCCTCGCGAGGAATATCGGTCAGCCCGCTTAAACGGAACTCCCTTCCCATCTCGCTGCCCTTTCCTTAATCGTTAACCTTATCCCGTCTGAACGCGGGGGCTTCGAGCAGCCGAGAGCCACACGTGGGTCAATTCTATATTTAAACGTGGCAGAGAGCAACCAGTGCACAGTCAGCCTCAGGGGTTCCGGGGTCCCGCCGCAAAGTCAATTGATGGTCTCCAACCTCGGAACGAACATGAGTTGGGGAGTGGTGGAGGAGGTTAATATGCTGTTATGATTGGCTAATTTCCACATTCGCTAATGAGTCAATTTACCGTCGATGTCTAGCTCTGGCATCAGTGGGGAAATGTAGCTCTTATTGACGGGCAGGGGACTCATTCAAATGGTACACAGAGTGATCCACCGCTCGATGTAGAGTTGCCCTTGCATGTGAAGGCCAAATTTGGTAGGAAAGCGCTGTTGATTGTGTTGTGCGTCGTGCGAAAAAATGCATTTGGGGACCGACCTTGACAGCGAGTTCTGAAACTATAAAATAAAGTCTAACCCTGTATTAATACCTATCCGATACACACGCCTCACTTGTTGAATATACAATTAGTACGCTAATTGGCCAGTGTCATCTCTAATTATCACAGTTCGTACAAACACTGTAATGGGATTCACATTGCAAGCAATGGCTCAATGCAGAGACAATGGAATGGGATAGCTGAGTTTTAATTTCCAATTTACCAATTCAAATGAACTTTAACCTCATGGAATATATATGCAAATATGTTTTACCGAGTGGATTGGGAGAAGTGGGCACAATTGTCGACACATTCTGATGTAGCTGACTTATCCAAGCAAAGCACGGATTATTGCAGTAATATGCGTTATACAACACGACACCTCGAAATTAATAAAAATGCACAAATGTTGTTGACCAAGTATGATAAACAAACAACACTTTTGACTGAATCACTCAGAACGTACCCAAAGTTAAGCAGGTTTTGGCCTGGATAGTGCTTGGATAGGGGATCACCATGCACACGTAGAGGTTGTCACATGGCTTGATGGGTCAGTAGAGGGCGGAGTAGCAAAATCCATTGTTGGAGATGTTAACCCCCTCGCTGTTTTGCAGGATGTCTTGCTTTAGATCCCGACCCTGACGCCTGTATATTTGGAGTTTGCATGTCTCTATCCCCGTAGTCGCGTGAAATTTTCTCCGGTTCCTCCAGTTTTTCCCTGCAAATTTAGAAACATGCTTTTAAGAGTATTTGGCAGCTATAAATGTCCATATGATAAGCCACTTCGTTAAGCTATCATTTGTGGCCAGGTCACTTCGGAAAAAGAGCTATATAGCTCAGTGGGCCTTACCTGGTAAAATAAAATAAAAAGTTTAAATAGTTTAGTTTCATATTCTGAATACCATTACCAACCAACACTTACCACTCTGGTGAAGTATAGTCAAATAATAAATCGCACAGATGTGGAGAGGTCATAATCCAGTTATGGACTCGCATGTTCCGTGCACAAACAAAGGAATAAGCAATTTAAAAAAATGTGTGATAACACTTCAAATTACCAAACACTGTTTTAAGGATTCTTTAGACCATTGTCGGTTCCCAAACCTGACGTCCACGGTCCACTGGTGCTCCACAAGCTCGTGGGACGTAGTCCATGGAACTGTTTCAGAAGCGATTTGCATGGTGTTCCACAACACTTTTGGTTGACAGCGGTGTTAGGGTCCACAAATTTTGGAAACCACTTCAGCAGACATTAACTCGAGGCCTGATATTGCATTTGAATGTGGTCCTGGTGGATTTGATCAGCATGGTAAAGTATGGCCAAACATGATAAAATACACACCAGTATTTCAATTTAATTCATGAATCAAAATGTTTGCTTACCCAGTTAAATGTAGATACTCCAGAAACGGAATCATAATTAGAGTGATACGGTGACAGAGAACGTATTCGTGCAAACCACAGTCCACTTATCCAATTATTTTCTAGAGTGGACAGAAACCTGAGATTATACTTCAAGTTTTTGTCTTATCTTGGTCTCCAGCTGCTATCCAGACCCGCCCCACCACGAACCAATCCATCCCACCACATATGCTACCACAGCACTATCCACTGACCTATTTCTCAACACGTATCTACCAACAGTCAGTGAGGCACCCAGTTAAACAAAAGGAAATCATAGATGGCAAATTGTTCAAATATGTATTTACCGTTTTACATATATATGAAATAATGGCACGCGTTTGTTTTAGGCTTGCACCACGTGTTGCTTGGAATGATGTCGGATGTTTCGCTCCACGTGGACGAGAGCTTCTTCATTGACCTGGAATTGAGATTGAAAAAAATCCCGTCATGCCAAACTACACGCGGGGTACGGCCCGAAAACACAACAGGCAGGCAGCCGCACGGCACGACCACGAAACCCGTACCTGGTCCTCGTCGCAACAACAAAAACATGTCCCCAACCTTTTTGGCACCAGGGACCGGTTTCGTGGAAGACAATTTTTTCACGGACCGAGGGGGGGTGCATCATTGGGTCTTTCCCCCTTTTCAAAGAAGCTCTCCAGCGACGTTTGTTTTTTACTCATTTTGTCTAGGGGTTAGCAGCTTGTGGGCTTACCAAAACAGTGCAGGGAAAGAGGCGCGGACGGAAGTGGTAAATAACAAAACAATGGGGACGGGTTCCACGCGCGGACTCACCGCTCTCACCTCCTGCTGTTGTGCGGCCCGATTCCTAACAGGCCACGGACCGGTACCGGTCCTCTATTTTGCAGCCGTAGACCAGGGGATCGCTGCTCGACGGCATAACAGCCGTCTTAAAATGTCAGGGACAGAGGCCGAGTGGCAGCTGTGCTCCTGGGCTCACCCCTTGGGTGCACCTCTGCCCACGGTGTAGTTAATATTTCACATTCTTTACTTGAACGGTCAACATTTTTGTGAGAGCTCAAATACGTGAACGTGAAACAATAGCTTCAAAAGCTCTCTGTTTTTGCAGCGTGAATTATTGAAGCTAAATCAATATGCACTGTAATACTATGAATGCATTGTAACCGATCTCGCAATTCCATGTCTTTGGCAGACGGATGTAGATGTTTTCGTGGAGAGTGTTGCCTCAGTAAATAGGTGACACTTTATGGCTTTTTGTCAATCTACTTCTGGATGGAGGCTCGCAACATTGTGCTGATCATGGGGATTGTTTGGGGAGTGGTAGTGGAGCGGTTAGCAAGCTGCGCTAGGAACCCGGTGACTCGAATGCAATTCCCGCTCACGGCCACCACCAGTGGTGATCATCTGAACCGGTTCCTTGGTCTCCACTAGGTCGACTCAGCCTCAAATTAGTTTGAAACGTTGCCACTAGGGAGACAAAGGCAGCCGGGCGTGGTGCTGGCCAGCCACCCCCTCGTGTGGCGTTCCTGCCTTCATAGGTGCTACTCGCTAACAGCACTTGCCCCAACAGTCTGTTAAGTCTACACAGGGGATATTTGTGTTTGTGTTTGAGCATACTTCACCGCATTGGTAAGTGGGGGTTGGGGAGGGGGGGGCGTAGGGTGTGGAGCGGGTAAGCACCCGCTCAGAGTGATGTTTTCCATTGCCAGGAATTGAACTTGAATAAACTGGGTTCGTCGTGCAACACACTAACCACTATAGCTAAATACTGTAATGAGTATGATTTAGGTAACAGTGGTTACCTAAAAAATGGTTATGACCTAAATAATGAGTATAAGCATATATAGCAGATATGCAGGATACATACAGCTTAAAGTTTAGCGTTTTTATATTTTTTATTGTAAATTGCTGGATTGCTCACTTCAATAAAAACTACTTTGAATGCAATGTGTCACAAATATGAGTGATGGAACCTATATGGATATTCCAGCATTGTACGTACATGTGTGAGCGTGTGTGCACATAACATATGACAATAAACCCACTTGGTTTCAGATTTGATGGAATCTTTTTTTCCGTTGCTCATAGTTTAAATGGAAATTGATTTATTTGCCAAAAAGTGTGGCATGTTAGATGCACGAGAAGAGATCTACATATTCTGTTGTAACCAGAGAAAAAACTGATCATAACAGAATAATAGCGCAGGACCAGAATGCACTTCTGTAGAAAGACCAGAATGCACTTTTGCAGGAAATTAAGATAGCTTTGCATATGCATAGAAGCTGTGTATTTTGACACATTTTGTTTGTTGTTTGATAGATAGAAATTTACTGAAAAATAAAGTAAATTTTCCACATACAGAATTGTACAAGTGCAACATATATTCCTTTATTATGACTTTGTCATCTTGCGGTAAGCATACGAATTGTGTTTTGTAACCATAGCATGTATCCTGCATCTCAAAAAATAAAATTACACTAAAATAAAGAATCAGTTGCCCATATATTTGAAATGATTATAGCTTTAAAATGTACCGTTATTTTAATGCCTTCTTGCATTTGTGTGTGTTTTGTGGTGTTTAAATGTGCTGTTGTGTTGCATCACTGAGCATCCATGCACACGTGAAGGTAAAGGTGCGGCCCTGAAATGACTTTCTCAGACCCCTGCTATAGAAGGGCCGCCCTCTAAGAGAGAGCACCAGAGAGCCTTGGCCAGGTATCGTGGAAGAGGCGAGAGTACCGACACTTTACCCCACCATAGGCAACCTGCCGATCGACTACGGTGCATCCATTTATACTGCTGGGTAAAAAACGATGTATCATCCATACACACGTATGAGAAAGCGTAGCATAATTTTTTTTATTAATAGCTGGAATTAATTAATGAATTAATTTTACTTGTATATCTATAGATGTGATAATATACATTGAAATTATTCTACATGGAATACAACTGGATATATATTTGCTGATTCATGCTATATCCTCACATCAAAATTATTACACGGACGTTAATGTTCATCACACACTGGATTAATACTAACGCACGACCCTATTATGCGTACACAAACATGGAAGTTTAATTAGCGTTTTACGGCACGCATTTGATGAGTTAATTGAATATATGTGTTCGTATGTATGCATGCATGTTGAACTTCTTTCACGCCGTACGTAGCCAACCGTGCTAATCAGAGGAAGGACAACAAACTAAACACAAAAAGCAGTTCTAAAGAAATTAGTTTTCAATCTAGATTTATACACACTGTAAAAACATCCTTACAAAAACAGTAATCTATATCGGTGTGATTTTTAGGGGGAAAAATGCATAATGAGGAGGTGGTAGGTTGGCTGAAATGTTAAAAGTGTTGAGCTGGCACGAGTTGGAATTCAGACGGCCGCCTGTGATTTAACTGGCTTGCCAAACGCAGTGAGTTAATGGTTTCAGCTCAGTCACCGCACGGAACCCATCGCATTTCGTAGGGATATCCAAGAATTAAACGGTATTCGTTTTCGATACAATGATTTTGCTGTGACGGTTCCACCTGAAAACGGAAGCTCGTGTTGCCTCCGAAACGTCGTGATTTAATTTATTTAAAACATTTATCTACGTGACTTTACCGAAAAAACCAAAGAGTATGAATCCTTGCAGTCATGAAAACTTCAAATCTAGAAGTATTCGTTGTATTCTGAAGTGACGAACGTTACGTAGCAAACCACACTAATCGTAGGTACAGGGGAAGGACAACAAACTAAACACAATAAGCAGTTCTGAAGAAATGAGTTTTCAATATAGATTTTAAAAGTCCAATAGCTCCAGTGGCTTCCTAATATCGGAAGGAGGAGCATTCCAGATGGTCACAGAAGCGCATCTGAAAGTGTCCGATGCAGTGACCGTCTTTGTTTGATGGCTATACTAGAGGTCACTTGAAGGCATCTTAGAAGTAGTTCGGTGATGTCCACTTTCATAGGCCGCTTTTATACTCGTCGGATAGAGAAAAATGGCATATCGTGTAAAATTTGCAGGCTGCACGACTGCCACGAATGCAGAAGGTCAAGAGGAAGACAAAGATGAAAACGCTAGAATGACATCAAGGAGCAGATTCAGCTCAGTAAACATGGTGAAAGCTTGTACCAAGAGAAAGTGCTGGCATATGTTGACAGTCAACCTCTGCACCCAGAGCTGACATTGATGAATAGATGGATGGGCTGTTCTCTAACATGAAGGGTTGCACTTGTTTGCACGAGATCTAGATGGATACTTCATCTCATGACATAGCACAATCGGGATACAGTTTTGGAGAAAACGACAATATATTGCATAATGAATTCGAAATAACCACAGTGGCATTTCTGCGTAGAGTTTTATCAGATCTTTCCACTAGGTGGCAGATGTATCACATGATCAAAAGGTGGTGGTGCCCTTGCACAACTGCACGTGAGAAAAGCAGTGAGCTACTGTTAGGTTTCCAACCTTTCAGGGTGGTAAGACAAGTTTATTCAATTGATTAATGAAACTGCAATATGCTGAAAACTATGAAGTGCAGTAATGACTTCAAATGAATCATGAAAACTGCTGTCAGGACTTGCATTGAGATGATGAGTTTGTGTTAAAGGCTAATATGAATAAATGCATATAACCAAATCACCCAGAATTTGCCCGATATTGTCAGATCTCACAAGCTAAGGACAATTTCAGCCAGTTCAGTGCATATGTGGGCAACGACCACTCACACAAAATATATGTGTAATTGGTGTTGTGGAAAAGAGGAGGCAGTTCAGCCAAAGGAATGAAGCACAAATCAGTGGCTGTAGGGAAAAGTGTGGAGTGAAGACTTCATTTAGTAATCCATAAGTTGCATTTCCTGAAAAAATCGTATGCCCATTGGGGGCCAAAAATGTGAGCAGGAGACCACAGCGCAAACAAGATAAATGTGTTGTGCATTATTGCCAGATGCATACATGAACACAGCACATTTTTGCCTCAATGGAGCCATTCCACTATATTGTAAACATCGTCATGATTCATATAGTTGTCACCCTATTGCAGCTTGTATATTAATTTAACTTGCCTGTGCACTGCCAGATTAAGAAAAGGAAGAACGTCGTGTTGTTCTTCTACTATACAGTTGGGCAAGGGTGCCACCATCTTTGATCATGTGACACTCCTTCCATTTAGTGGAAGAATCTGGATAAATTCAGGGTGTTTAAAAAAATGGACCCAATTTCAAAGCAGGATATTTCACGATGGCAACATGTTACAATTAGACAAAAAGTTACAATCGGTTTAATGAGTTATCAAGTTTTACTAATCATTTTATAAATGCTCTATGTGCCCTCCACCTGCTGCACGGACAACATCGAGACGATAGTTGAATTCGTCCCAAACGCCTCTCTTCTCACGTTTTCCTCTGAGGCGCTGGTGGTCGCCCTGTGCTCTTCCCCTTACAGAAACAGCCTGCTTCCTCAAATTGTCGGGACCAACGACGAATTCTCTTTGACATTGGCGGATCAATGCCAAAATGCCATAGAAACGCACGCTGCACCGCATTACGGATTCAGTATTGCTGAACTGCAGAACGCAAAACGCCTTGTGTTGCGGGGTCGCTATCTTGCGAATGACTGACGCTAGGGGCTGTTTGTGCGCTGGGAGAGGAATCTAGCGGTCATCATTTGAAACTCTATGCCCTGCCTTTTCAAGTGGTCAGAGTTGCATTCATGGGCGGTTCGTGGTTGCAGAGATATAGCGATTTCAAATCTGGTCCATGTTTTTAAAACACCCTGTATATTACAAATGGGTACCAGCGTCAACTAACAATTATACTGACGTAGTTTACATAATTATCAAGTCTCTTTACATTGTTTTAAATACCCTTTTACTCAACTTTGTTCCAGTTAAACTGTTTTTTTACGATTAAATTATGTTGTACGGCCCAAACATGACACTTCAGTCCCAAAAGGGTGCTTAATGGTATCCTTCTCATTCTATGTCAGTCTTAACAACAGAAGTTACTTTAATGAAAAAAAATCTATCGATTGTGTGTAAGAAAAATGTGAGTAAAAGCATCAGTATTCATTATTTTTAAAGGCCACCACCTTTGGGCAAAATGCTTTTACCACAGCTAAACACGTAGGCTCATTTATTCAACTGTAGGATGTAGATAACACCTTTGATTGCACTCACACCCACTTGACAGTTTACAGATATATGGACATTAAATTGTTTTTTCATATATATACATTGACATTACAATTGCTAATAGCATCGAGTAAATTGTAAGCATTAGATACATACACGATAGGCGTGACATTCACAAAAGGGGAATTGCAATGTCTACAGGAAATGAAAAACCCATGCAAGGGAAAAACACATCACGTTGGTCATCGTTTTTCCTTCAAGACTGAATAAAAAAAACAGCATTCGTACAAATTATTTACCCAGGGAAGCACTACTGAGGGCAAAGCGTGTTCCTGGTGGCCAAAGAAACTGCGCTACAAAGACGTCCTTAAAAATGCACCTCGAGGCAGCCAAATATCAACGTGGACACGTTGCGAGGAAATGTCAGCCGACTGTAAGCAGTGGAGAGAAGTGGCTGCTGTAGCCGACTCGTTCAAGAGGGTTGAAGTCAAATAAGTAATAGTTAAAATAAACGTTTTTTTAAACACGCTTTAATTAAATGTACCGTACTAGTAATGGAAGAACTCCACGACTCCAGGAAGTGGCCCCGAAGCTTGCCATAACGTAAGGGGCGTGGTCAATTAGAGCCAACGTCAGTTTACCGTGGACAATAAGACCCAAGCCGAAACATAACATATAAAAAAGATTGTTGAAAAAAATGGTATTCTATTTTTTATTATAGAATATAGTATTGTCGTCAGTATGACATAAGCATACCAAGTTTGCAGTCGATACCACATTGGGAAGTGGGTTAAAATTGAGTTGCAAGATTTGAGGATACAACGACAACAACAGCGTGTAAAAAAATGGAAAAATGCCCTATCAGCATCGACACCGCCAGCAGCAGCAGCGGCGCCACATCTCGAATCCCACTCAGCAGAATTACAGCAACTCTTTGCCCACAGCTCGGCCGATGCTTCCGCTCAAGGACCGGGGCCCTTCATTATACCGGCGCGCGAGGAAACGCTGCTGCGAGCTGTTCTCCGCAGTCATCGTTGTTCGCGACGGATAGCTCGAAGAACGAAGACCTAGTCTCAGCTATTTCCACGAGGCTTCTGCTAAGTTATCACGGTAGGGGCTGGCAAACTGCTATGTGTTTACCAATAAGTAATTTGAGTTATTTCTTGTTGGTATTCTTCAGCAAGGCCAAGGGCTTAAAATGATTTTTACACTTACTTTAACATTTTATCTACAAAATTACACCTTGCCATATTTACAACATGTTACCCTATTTGTATTTTTGTATTTTAGGATTGTATATTACGGCTAGTTTACATTTTATATTGTATACTTATTCTAAAATTTACATACTTTAGCCCCTGAGTATTAGTTAGACTTTGTAATTTTAGTATAGTTAGACTGTATACCACTTATTTAAGTTTTAAGATTCCTACATGTTGAATGTATGCACCTTCCTGCCATAGTAAATTCCTTGTCTGTGCAAACTTTCATGGCGAATAAAACCCTTTCTGATTCTGATTCTGACCTTGACGCTGGTGCGCAATGTCCTAATCTTTTTTTAAATGACGTTATAGGATCTTTAAAGCTCGCTGTACAGCAGACTGCTTGTATTTTATGGTTAATACACCCGCAGTAATAACCAGGGCGGCCTGCCAGGTTCAACCAGCGAACCTCCGCAATGAGCTGCCAACTCGCTACCGCTGGGCAGTGTCACCACCAGTATGAGGTTACCGTGCACTGGCCCAGTTCGCTGGTGCAATTCAACAGACTCTTTTTGATTACGACTGTCACCTAAATGCCATTCTTATTTAACTACAATGTTCACAAAGTGCACATGCCGTATTCGTGTCCAATGATTTTGACAGTGTTGAAACGAAAATGAATGAATTAATAAATGTGTCCTAGTGTAATGCAAATACATGCACTTGATGCAATCTTTTTAAGCGTCAATCATGAAACTCAGTTTCACACGTAGGCTTTCGTGATCAATATAATCCATATGTGTTTTTTTGGGGTTAGATCGCATAAATGTGTCGTTAAACCCGCCACCACCCCACACAGCCAATTAGTAAGGTTTGTCACGTAAACAGAACATGTCAATTCGTGACTACTACAGCACACCGGTGTTTTGGAGAGCAACTGATTGTAAATGTTGTAGATTGGCTGTGGCGGGTTTAACGACACATTCATTTTACGCGATCTAACCCCCCAAAAAATCTGTATTATGAATCATGAAACTGCTCCGTTTAAGTGTTCTCGATTGAAAAACTCAACCTCTTAGCGAGACACAGGATGCGCCGATGCTTTGTCGCTTAACTTTGTTTTGTCGTGTCGATATCCTTCGATGCGTATTTTTTTTGCTTAAAGATAAACAACACCAAAGTCATCAATACTGTTTAGGATTGCTTCCAGCTGGTTAGTACACCGTGAGTCAGACGAGAAAAGATCAAAGGTGAAGGACAGAGCGGAGCTATTAGAAGCTGGTTAACTCAAGTACATCACCAGATGGTTTGTAAGATTTTTTCCTCCCCTCTGGAGGAACGATGTGATTCGTTGTTGCTGCGTTGTCACGGGGCTCAACCGAGGGAAGAGCACACGGCTGTAATAGGTTTAAGAAACACAATGATGCTAAAGGCTGGAATTTCTTTCTTCGCATATCCACCTTAAGTTGCGAGATGCATTAAAGCATGACATTCTATTATATTAAGAATGTATATCGCGCCCTTTCCAGGGCAAGTATATTGGTGTTTCCCAAGAGGACGTCTACCAAGGAGATGGAGCGATACAATGAACTCATCTACAGCTGCGAGCTGCTTCACCGTTGCACCGCAGGATTGCGAGAGGTGGCAATGGAAGTGGATTGATCATAGCTGCTGATGATTGGCCATTTCAATTTGCCATTATTCAGAGCACATACTCTTTGGTTCGTTCGGTAAAGTCACGTAGGTATAAAAAATAAAATAAAATAGATCACGACGTTTCGGGCACAACACAAGCGTCCGTCATCAGGTGGGAAAGCATGGTCTGCTGCTGAGGCAGACTGTTTTTTTTAAAACTTGGCCTGCTGCTGATGCAGACTGTTTTTTAAAACTTTTTTAAACAGTCTGCATCAGCAGCAGGCCATGCTTTCCCACCTGATGACGGACGCTTGTGTTGCGCCCGAAACGTCGTGATCTATTTTATTTTTTATACCTACGTGATTTTACCGAAAGAACTAAAGAGTATGGATTCCTGCAGTCACGAAAGCTTCAAATCAAGATTATTCATGGCACGTGATATGCTCTGAAGGAGCATTGCCTGGAAACGCCTCTTATTATATGCTTACAATTCTTCCTTCTCAGGCAGTGTTATTAACAGACGGGTTGAGCATTTTTTTGTGCACGACTGCCAATGGAGCGTCACCAAATCAACTATTGTAGCTAATTGGCACAATCCATCACCCTCATCATGACTGTGGACCCCAGAGTTTCTCCATGTTCTGTTCGTAATCGTCAGCGGTCATGATCAATCCACTGCTGGATTGAAGGGCTTCCCAAGTAACCATCGTCTCTCGCAATCTTCCGATGTAATAACAACGACGGCAGTCGCCAATCGCCACTAAGTGACGATGACATCATCACGGCGCTTGTGCCAGGCCAGGTGCACTCCGAGGCCACGTGAAGTGTCGAAGGCTCGCTGACAATGAGGTCACGGGACAGACCCAGGTGCCGTGGGTTGACGGACTGTGCCCCCGACGGTGCCAACTTGCTGTGTTTTAGCCGCCCGGCACTCCGCTCGTTGTTTCGAGGGTCACTCCTTTGCCCTCCCCTTGTAATAAGACACGTAAGCACCAGCACACAAGCTGATTTCATCGCAGGCTACGGCAATGATTTTACGTGTCAAGTTATGAAGGGCTCAATAATTGTGCTTTAACTAAGATGCCAAATGTGTGCTCACCATTGACGGGCACAGATACAGCCCGTTTCGTCGATCGGCAGATCGGTTGTGTTTCGTCAGCATGGAAGAGTAGGCCAAATTCTTCGCCGAGTGGAGGCCCTTCTGCCAGCAGTGGCATCTGCAAGCAATTGCAAGGCTGCACCTTTACCGAGTACTGTACTCATAATTAATATTTGCTGCACACATATTGAGAGAAACGTAAAATATGCATATTATACTTTCAGTATATTATTTTTACGTCTGTCAATTACCCTTTGCAATTAAAATACTGTCTGTATTTTCGGTATATTCTCAATCGTGCTTTATTTGATGATAAAATAAATAAATTGCAAAGCATGTTGGAGTATGAATGCACATTAGTCGTTTGACAAATACAAAACCAAAATGTCACTTTGACAGAGAGAGTCGAGAGAGAACATATTTTGCAGTAAGAGTGAAATATTACCCTCAAAACAGGTATCTCTGATTCTATTCCAAGCATTTCAGCTCAAGCAGATCCGATCATTTCTCATACTGGACTGACAGTCACGGGCAGAGCACGTGAAATACGAGGAATGTAATTCGAGGACTGTGTGCTTTGCATGCCAGGCATACATACATCTATACATGAGTAATGCACGGATAAAGGTTGAGCGGTGTTTCACGTCACTCCACCAGAGGGAAGTCTACAGGGCTCGTGATTCTTTGAATCGATCTACGTGACTCCACAGGGCTCATATAGAGCAGTTGGTGCTCCGAGTGTGGTGCAAAGGTCGCAAACGGGGTTTGATTCCTTACCCGTACCCGTACCCGGCCGCACCAGGGTCGCAAACGGGTACCCGTACCCGTACCCGGCCGTACCCGTACCCTACCCGTACCCGGCCGGGTAGGATACGGGTATCGGGTACCTGATTGCGACCTCTGGGATGAAGCCATGTTGCAGGCGCGGGTGGGTTGATTCTAGGAACTAGAATTGTGAGAAGAGACAAGACGTTGGGAAATGAGTGACAACAGTTACTCACCAGTGACTCACGGTCTACCCGTACCCGGCCGCACCAGGGTCGCAAACGGGTACCCCTACCCGGCCGGGTACGGGTAGCCAGGTATCGGGTAGGGTACGGGTATCGGGTACCCGGTTGCGACCTCTGGTGTGGTGCCCACACCACCAGGGGTTCGGCTACGCTCCTCGAACGGCCGCTGATACACATGCAGGTTGATCCGGTAACAATGACGACGTTTCGGTCGTTAATTCATATTTTATTTACGACGAGTTATGAACAAAACTGAGTTAAATTTCGATTTAAAGCTTTCGTGACTGCAGGGATTCATCTTCTTGGTTTTTTCGGTAAAGTCATGTTTTATTTATTTTTTATTATTTCCATTCTACGTGACTTTACCGAAAGAACCAAGAAGAAAAAAACTGAGTTAGGTCCAGGAGCGGTGAGTTTGGGATTTTGTCCGCGGAGATTTTGTGCCCCCTCCCCCTTGTCACGGTTTGTGCTTAGTTGCGGGCTCGTGGTAAAAAAATAAAGTGAGGTAAACTACCCTGATGAAACTACCCTAACCCTATTTAAATAATAGAATACGACGTTTCGATTGCAACACAAGCAACCATCATCAGGTAAGAATGAATGAGAAAACAAACATAGTAAACTTAGAAATATAATGCAATACAACACAGAGAGTCGGCTAACACAACAGTCAACACCCTACCTGGTTGATTACGTTCTTCCAAAGATTGCTAAATTTGAGAGAGAGACAAAACACGGACACGGAGACGCATAGACAGACACACAGGCAGAGAGAGACAACACATCGACACACATAGAAATACCGCCTCTGTGTCGAGGCCTTAAATAGAGAGAGGTGGGGGCGGCCCCCAGATGGGGGGGGGGGGTAGAAAAATTAGCATGTCAATGAGAGAGTTGTGTGGAAATCCACCCCGTAGCGGCCGAGGGAGAGAAAGAGCAAATGGACCTCTACAAGCCTGGGAAATTTTAGAGAGAGAAATAGGAAGTTTGAGAAAACAAACTTAGTAATATTTTGGAAATGTAATGCAATGCAACACAGAGAATTGGTTAACACACAGTTAACGCATAGCCTGGTTGATTACGTTCTTCCAAAGATTGCTAAATTAGAAGTTAAGTGTGGGATTTGAGAGAGAGACAAAACACAGACACGGAGACACATAGACAGACACACAAGCAGAGAGAGACAAACAGAGACACACACAGAGAGAGAAAACAAACTTAAATCCACCCCGTAGAGGTGGTTTAAACCATCACGCTAACTCCCATCATCCTCCTCGCAGCGGCTTTTGGCTGGCCATCGAACAAAGATGGTTATCGCATCGCACGCTTTAAGATGCGCTTCTGCGGCCATCTGGAACACTCTTCCTTCCGATATTAGGAAGCCACTAGAGTTAAGCACTTTTAAACCTAGATTGAAAACGTATTTCTTTACAACTGCTTTTTGTGTTAAGTGTGTTGTCCTTTACCCGCACCTCCGATTAAACTTATTTCGCACGGTGGGAAATAAGTTTAACACACACACAGGAGGACACGTAAATTAGAAACACCATATGACTCTCGTATAAAGGTGTGTGGTCTTGAACAGGACACTTCACGAGAAAGGATTGTGGCTGATGGTCGAGACTAATGCAGGAGTTGCACCCAGAGGAAAGGAAATTGCGTGAGAGTAAGTCCACCCACTCAGACTGAACACGAAAATCACCTCTCACGCAGGGATCATATGGATTGTTACATAGTCGGACTCTGAGAGATGGCAACTGTTTTGTGGAGAACTTCATCCAGCAGTGCGTTGTTCATGATTGATGTGGAATGAAAGATATTTAAAAAAGATGTTTAAAATGTTCATGTTTATGCAATCAATGGGTCCAAAAACCGTTGAGAAAATGCTGCGCAATCATAAAATCGCTATGTTTAGTTTTGAAAATATAAAAAATATTAAAAACAGCCATACACTTAGGATTATTACAAAAAGATGGATATTTTAATTATACTAATATGTATATACCATACGTGCACATTATCATCAATATATTCACCAGTGTTGCATATTATATATTTTTTTAAATTAGAAAAGTACGCGGGCTTACTCCTTTTCAGAGCTAGCAACTGTTAAAGTAAAGCAATACACTTTGCGTCAAAATGCAATCAATTTAAATGTTTAAACGAATGGCATGATGTCTGTGTTGAAATCAATTTATGGAAAACAACATAACCGTTATTATTGAAATGAAACATTCTATGCATTTCAAACTCTCCCACCAGACAGGCCCCCCCCCCAAATCCCCCCCCCCCCCCTTGTGGCACGCAATTATGAGAAGCCATACTCATGCTTTGGATGAGTGACATGAGATGCATATTCTTAATAAGCAATTTCAAAACCTCTGGAGACAACCTCTGGCAGCTGCTGGTACATTGCAATTGGGAGCGTAATGTCCATGAGGTCACCTTAACGGTGGTTTATTAGACGTCTCTTTTAATCTGCCTCACAAATAACATGGGATGTGGGAGTGCCTGGCCAGCAACTTAAGTTAGACAAAACAGAACAATGTGTGCAGAAAAAAATATAATACAGTTTTTTTGGGGTTAGATCGCGTAAATATAGTAATGTGTCGTTAAACCCGCCACCACCCGACACAGCTCATTAGTACGGTTTGTCACGTAAATAGAACATGGCAATTCGTCTGTTTACGTCACAAACCTTACTAATTGGCTGTGTCGGGTGGCGGCGGGTTTTACGACACATTTATTTATGCGATCTCACCCAAAAAAAACTGTATTATGAATATTTTGGAAAAATATAAATTATTCTACTTTATCGCTGACAGCAAGGACCTCTTGGCAATTCTGCGGACTTGTATCCTTGAAGGAAAAACTTGGGCTTTAAAGGGTCACGCAGTACATTACCGCACTTCAACCTTCAACTATTTAAGACTCATACGTATGACATGATCTCTTATTCTTGGTTCTTTCGGTGATTTCACGTAAAAGAGAAATAATAACGACAAATTTACATGCATTCATATTTACGCGATCTAACCCAAAAAAACCCTCTATTGTGGAGAGGGATTCATGGTTCAGTGACGCGAGGAACCACAGAGAAGCGGAAAAGTCAGCCACGTCGTGAGCCAGCTCCAAATTCCCCCCTAAGCTCCTGAGGTCATCTATATAAACCGCGTTCGGGAAGCCCTCGCCATGGCTTTCATCAGTCTCTACCCAGGTGTTTCCTATCCACGATTCCAGCACTCCCACCCTGCTCTGTAGTACAACTTCTTGCCTCTCGGTCTTGGGTGCTTGAGACCATTCCTCAGCCTCAAGGTTGGCCCGAGGACATTCCTCAACACGCGTCTTTCACCTTGGCCTCGGTCCCAGGACTTGGCTTAGTGGCGCCGGCCTTGATATTGGCCTCAATCGAGGGGCTCTGACCTTGATACTGCCCTCCAGCTCAAAAACTCTCGGCCTCCACCTCAGCCGTGGCCTCGTTAGTCCCGTGGTCTTGAATCCAAAAACTGCCTAATTTCCACATGCAATCAATCAATAAATCATTCGTTTAATCAAGGCCTTTTATTTACAAACAGGCAGGAACTTTTTTGGGAAAAAAGGGCCCCCTTTGCTATTTTTGTCTCACTCAAGGTCTCGCTCTCCTCTGGCAAGAAGCTTGCCAGGCTTCCAACAAGGCTACCTTACAGCTGTGCACAATATGATCTGACATAATTTACACATCTTCCATTTATGCTTAAAAGTACACAAATTCAACCTTCGCATCTGTCCATTCGACATTGCATTGCTTTTGGAGCATTGATAAAAAGTAAGAATTTTACAGCTCTTCCTTAACTGCTCGATGAACGACTCTCCACGGAACCATTATCCCTCTTGGTTTTGCGATGCCATAATCTATCTCGCAACTGCACATGAGCTGGCTGATCTCATCGCTCCATATGTACGGTGGTCCTCCTCCCTAGCATGTGTCCTGCTTCATTTGACATCACCAGTGTTGTACGTGGGAAATGAAAGAAAGAAAGAGACCTTTATTTACATCTCTGCTTTAACACGTAGAAAGAGAGTGAGTTTTTGTCCACCAGCCTCTTGTATTCCTAAACCAAACTATTATCCAGAACTTTAAAAAAAAGCAAATGCTAGACCAGTTTTGACCTTTAGGGTCTCATCAGCATAGTTATGCGTGTTAAACAAATACTGCTGGGCTACCAAATGTTGTTGGCCAATGCAATTTCCATAGCAAAAATCAATCATGTATTAACACTCATTATGCATTGGTGTGGCATTATGGGTAATGGGATATAGAATTAGACCGTCAATTTAGAATTATTATTTTTGTCTTGCTATGCAATTTCCTGACCAAAATTATCGAGCAGAATATGTTTGAACAAGCACACACTTGGCGAATTTTGACCCTCAATGTATCATTAGCAGAGTCAGAGATCTATATACGATTTATCCCTTCCAAAGTAGTTATTAATGATGGATTAATACACCTCTGCTTCAGATATTTAAGCCCTTTAAATTGACCTCTGACTTCGTGTTCGTCCTTCTCGTTTATCAGACCACTCAAAGGATCTTCGACCAGCTGTCATATCACCACGATGCTTGAGTTACACCAAGGTATCAGGAGCTACTATTCTGGTGAACACAATTTAAATGCATTTATCCTGTTAAAATATGCGTGTTTACATGCCTGGGAAACGACTGAACCATCTATGGTGTGTAAACTAGATTTGTACGCCAGATGATGTTTACTTTTGGTTATGACTGCTGATCAGTGGCCACAGGGTCGAGCAGAAGTGAGTTTGTGGATGCTGTAGAGTCTCTCGGTTTGAGTCCAGCAAATGTCGCGGTCAATACTCCAGGTGTACTCCAGGTGCATTAACCATAAAATCATATCTATGCTGTCTCCTTCGCCGTGCACGCTAAATATCATGTGATGTGACTCGAAAAATAGTAGGTCATGCACATCAGCATCTCGGTTCAAACTTTCCAATTGGAACATTATCCGCAAATTACTAATATGGGTAAAACAACACAGCGGCATCAGCCCGCTACTGCAGACTATACTTATCTGTGAAACAAAGCACCTTCGTAATTGATTAAAGTCTTGCTCTGCAATAACGTCACGAATACCAATTATTTATGTTGGTTGTTTACAAGACATAAACCTGGCTCTATTACGATTTTATGTAGAGTATGTGATACTTTAATAGACCATACATACGTACATCGTATTTCAATTTTGTCTTTCCTTAATGTGGTATTGCTTATCTTTTAATAATGAAAAAAAAATTAGAATGTTTAAAAAAAATCCTGAAAAACTCCAAATCACAGTAACATATTTAATATTCCCAGGTGGAAGTGTGCAATTGTACACACATTTGCCTTTGCACTAAGTCATATTGCATGCCATTTATGACCACATAATTAAATGCAGCTCATAATTAATCGTCTAAGAAAATTAAAATCCAATACTTTAGCCTAGTTAAAACAATTACATGCCAATCTCTAAACAATACCTTAACTGGATTGAAAACTGTTTGGTGCACATTAATGAATTCCAGTTATATGAATTCCACGCTGCTGCTGTGTAATGGTTAGCACACTGGACTTGCAACCCAGAGGTCACCGGTTCTGTTTCGTGGTGTGGCGGTTGTAACCATTTGCACGTTTCTCGAGTCTCAGGTTGTCCCTCTCCACACAGCGTTGATTGGCAGGTCACGTGTGGTGGGGTAGAACGTGGGTACGCCCACCTCTATCTATCAAGACATCTGGCGAAGCGTGGAAGAGTCAATCAAAAACAACATTCCCCGATGAGTTATCTCAAATCTCCTCTCGTGGAGTCGCTTCTGCCAGCAGTGGCATGAGCGAGGAATTTCAGGGCTGCACCTTTACATTGTAAAGACTCCATTACTGTCTTACCTCCTTACTTTGTATGTGCGTATTTATGTTGAACTTCTTTCGCGCGGCATGTAGCCAACCGTGGTGCGCTGTTAATGAGAAAAACACAGCACGATAGCTGCGCAGACCTCACCTGCTTCACACCCACCCCCCTCCCCACCCTCTTCTGGGTCAACTGCACCGCGCGTGACACTGCACAGCTAACACCGTTCGGCAATTTCATCTTGAAAGATAACACAGCGAGCGGCACATGAAGGCGAACAGGTCTTTTCAAACATGCAATGAAATTCATTATAAATCAGGTGTGAAAAAGTGTCGACTTGTTTAGCTAACAAACTACAGAACGTTTTATTTTATCTCTGTAAAATAATCTCAGTGTTACATTGAGATGATGCATCCTTCAAGCAGGAGACTGAAAATCGTGACGGTTGAATTGCATCAATCAAATTCGTTTTTGTTTCGCCAGTAATAGTAATTTTTAAGGGTAATGGGCAATGTCCTTTTATATAATCACGGTTGTGCAAAATAAATAAAACCTTTAAAAAATTAAATAAGCAATGGAAAAAAAGTTGCTTGTCGCATATAAATGCCCCGCACAGCATCTGCCAGCGATATCAAGTGTCACTTATGTTGCAGTGTTTGCGTCAGCGAGTTGTTTACTTCGGGCTATATCATTGATTTGCATCACAATTGTGGGTCTCACAAGTAAACATGAAATTGGTGAGATGATTGGATCATTGTGATCTGATCAAGTGCCATTGTAAAATAACGGTAGATGAGTGAGGGCGCAGCCCTGAAGTTGTTTGCTTGTGGTGGAAGGGCCCCCAACACTCGACGGTATTTGGCCTACTCTTCCACGATGACCAGGCATGTTGGAAGAGGTATGAGTACGAACACGTGACCCCACCAGACGCGACCTGCTCATCCCCTGTGATGTACCCATGTATACTGGTGTGTGGACAGAGGTGGTTGATATAACATTAATTGCTTAATGACATTTAAACACTGTTACCAGTAGTGCACAGTATTGTCAAGTTAAAAACATCCTATTCGTTTATCAGTATTATATTTTAAAAACAGCCTCTCGTAGTAGCCAAGATCACTCTATAACGTGTGGATTCGCTGTCCCTCATTGAAATAATGCAAATGTTCAAATATAGCCATGGTTCATGTCATGTCCAAGCACCACCCCTTCCCCCCAGTAATATTTAAACAATTGTTGGTTGGAAAAACATGCCAGTAATATTTAAACTGAATTTTTTTTTACCAAGTAAGGCCCGCTGAGCCATACAGCACTTTTTCAGAGGCGACCTGGCCACAAATGATAGCTCAACGCAGTGGCTTTTCACGTGGAAATGTATAGCTGGAGCCAAATACTCGAAACGCGTGTTTCTAAATGTGGAGAAAAAAAGATCGGAGGACCCAGAGAAAAATCCACACGACCACGGGAAGAACATGCAAATTCAATATATACGGGCGTCAGGGTCGGGATCGAATCCATGACCTCCTGTATACCAGGCGAGGTAGTTAACATCTAGCCATTGTGGTGCCCCCTATATTTAGTCGGGACACAAGGGCACAGTGTCGTGACAATACAGCAATCCGTTTACGTTTCTGGACATTGTGGTAAAGTGATCACATATTACAAATGACGAATGTATTGTGCCCACACACTGATTAATTAGCAGACAATAAAACACATTACAAATTAAAATAAGCTGATAATTAAAATGTTAAATGCTTCACAGCTCCTATGTTTGAAATGTAAACTATATTACGATCTTAATTGCATCGCATAGTGCAATATTAAATGGCGCGTCTATGACTTGTAAATGATGCGCAGGCCCTTTCTTTTTTGCATTTACTTGAAATATAAGCGTCAGAATGGTCAGAGTGTGCCTTGGCCATTTTAATGCCATCACCTTAATTCTTGCACACAGGCTACACAAATGTTTGTTTTAATTAAATGATAAAACGGTGGTTAAGTACACGTAATATAGACGATTAATGACAATGACATTGTTAGCATACATTACATAATAATTAATTTTATTATGTTTTATTTTTATTATTTTATTATTTCCCTTCTACGTGACTTTACCGAAAGAACCAAGAAGAATTATCAATCATCAGAGATGAGACAATTAGATCCCTGTGCGGTTCCATATAGGACGTAAAGTCAGATAATATATGCTGTCACATACTGAAGAGTTGGTATGTAATTGATGCATTGCATTGGTTCTATACGTATCGTAAAATATAACAAATAACATATGCTGTGAACAAGATTTATAAGGAATTATTGTCATAGCATAATTTGTGTAATGTAATACATTATTAGAGCTGACAAGTGATGAATAGGACCAATTCAATTAATAAATTAAACCCCAGGTCCCAAATATTTCTACAGTGTAATATCTATTTTAAATCAAGCTAAATATAACTCTCAAACGTAAATCTGAAACACATTGTCAAGAGAAATTATAATATTCGAAATTCAGGGTTAGATTTTCGTTTAAAATCAGAGCAACGTTTGGTTATTGCACAAATTCCAACGTTGATGTTTTAATTCCTCTCACGTCATGGGCATCCCTTACCACATTTCATCGCTCTTAGCGCGACATTTAGTCATTGAGTGTTAAGCAACACCGAGAAGCGACACTGGTACCTAATTATTTCACTGAAATGATTGAACACTGGCTCTGGAGGCTTAGCGATGCATCCAAGCTAAATGCTCTGGGCACAGCACCAATGGGACTGACATTTAGTCCCCCATCTCTTGGAAAGTCTCCATGCATGCAGAAGTGGCATTATCAGTAAAAAAAAAATACGTTTAATATTTCAACAGCAAGGAGCAACAACATTCACCTTCAGGCCAGTGGGTTTGTGGGCAGTGTTTTATTTAATAGTAATTAATTGTAAATTGCTCACCGTGTTTTTTTGCCATTGTTTGACTTTTTTTCGTACGAAACTGATTTTTTTATTGTGAATGCAAAATTAATAAACAAACGTGAAAGTCTGTTTTCACAAAATTAAATATTAGCTCTCGATCAACTAGACTGTTTTTGAACTGTTCTTAAGCTGACAAAGGCTCGATGCATAATTCACTGTGCAAAACAGTTGTGCAAACTAGATTCTTAGTTTTAAAACAAAGTAAACAGTTTGGTCAACACAATAGACACAGTAATACAAAACATGTCTACGTTAATAAATTAGTTCAAAATGCTTTGCTATTTAACAATGGCTGATGTTTGCACATTTTAGAATCGTTCTATCAACACAAATTACACATACTGTGTATAAATCAACAGTCGGCTTTTTAGAACAATTACACATACATGTTTCACATTTTTTTTACAACGAATGGAAATGTGCTTAATTTCAATTAACATTTCATCATCATAATAATTTAATCAGCATTGTATTTCAAATCCACTAACTCCACTTTATTATATTTTAACAAGCAAATGTCTCACGTGGCACACAAGCAGCGCTGTGCGATAAATGTCGTGACTTAGGCACCCATCGCTTGCGACTCAAGCATTTAGGTGCCAGGGAAACCAAACCTCTTGTGAGCTGCATGCACGTGTTGAGAAGGGGAGAAATTATAAAGCCAGTGCAGAGTCTGGCATCCACCTAGAATGCAGTCAGGGCTGCACCACGGCTAAAGCGTTTGTCAACATACCTTTATCAGAGATTAACCCCCATGCACTTCCTTTTTTGCCATCTGGTGAGATTTGCAGAGGGTTCCATACGAAGAGTATATGACATTTATACAGGTTCTTAAATATTTCCTTTTTGAGATTGTGATCGTGTTCATTTATTTTTTGACGGAATAATTTTATGATCCGGGATTTTTTTTCCCTAAATGTTTTCTTCGTAATTTTGAATAATACATCTCTACGAGCTTTACGACAGCTATGACATTATGTTGTAGGGCGTAATGCTGTAGTTCATCATTTCCTTAAATAATTAAAACTAATAAATAAATTATAGGCCTTTGTCAATCAACTGTTGGATGAAGGCCTCCTCGTGCCAATGTCGTTGAAGGGGGTTATTTGAACATGCTTCATCATAATGGCGAGTGTGGCAGACCTGGTTCAGATCACCGCCTTCAGCTTTTATCCGCCACGGCCAGTAATCAAACCCCGGTTGCCATGGTTACCGGTGCCCTAACCATCTCACCACCACTCCACCCCCATCATTAAAAACAACGTGTCCATCGAAGGCAAATGTAATTAATTCATCATTAATCTGTATCATTCTAAAATCAATAGCATATATTATACCATGAACAGAATACGTGCACACATACAAGTAAAAAAATAAACCCTCATTCGAGGGCATCCTTCCTCTTGTTGACTTCACAATGGTAAAACGGTGCAATCCTCATTACACTACAATAAGGATGTAGTTATTAATATAAGTGTAAGGATTCGATGATAAATTTTGATACAAACATCAAATGACCCGAATATAAATCGATGTTTCCGATTCAACAGATGTTGCATGCAATGGGTTAATGAGTCCTCTCCAGCCATTATGGGATGCTACGTAAAAAAAGTTACAAAATAATAGATTATTAAAACCAAGTCATGACCCTGAATCGTGAAAATGTATTGAACCACCAGGGTGTGCATTGTTGCACTCCTCGCCGTTACTATTTCTGATGTGCATTAATGGCGGGTATTTGTACGGTGCACTTTAAAACATGTGACAGAGGCACTGATTGTGTTGAGAATGTAGCCTTGATACCACATCCACACAGTGTCCACTCAAACAGTTGGAGACGCTGCTTGTAGGAGGCTTAATGTAAAGGGTTACAAATGGACCCGCACACTATACACTCCTCGTACAAATCCGGATTGACACCATCAATAAAGCGTTATTTGATTTTTTTTTCTTCCAGCGACCAACAATGGGAACAGATTTTTATCAATGCGTTAACACAAAATTGCTCAGACAGAAGTCATCCTGGGAAAAGGCAAAAAAAAGAATGGTTATGAACATTTGGTAAATAATTTTGACAGTACCAGCACATGAGTATGTTATGCTAGTCCGGAGAAGCCTTATTGCGATTATTGTTGAATGTGCAAATGTGTTGCAATGATTAGATACGAAATATTCGGTGTTTGTTCATGGTGAACATTTCTCAAGGTCCTGTGCAATATGTTGTCCTTGTATTTAGTAAGGGTTACGTCCGTGCTTTCCAAGTATATTTAAATGTTATATGCGTTTTCATGCATCTCCATTGTCTCCTTAACGTGTAAAATGAATAGCATTCAATCTACGCGCTGCCGGCAGTAGTGTGGACAAAGGCAATAATACATCACGGGTAGTGTGGATATTCATTTGGGATAATTTACTTTGAGCATCCAGCTCTTTCCCATTGTCGGTGAATAGAGAACCAATACAGATTACATTTTCCATTTGCTGCTAAGTCAGTTGATAGCCATGATTTTTTTAGAAAATAAAATGTGAGTGTGTTTTGCATTTTTGGCATGTTCACTATTGCGATATGTGATATGAATTTGCATTTATGTCTATGGAATAACATTTCGTCATCACAGCTATTGACATCTTTTCACCTACAGCAGCTCGAAATAAGGACGGACTATATCCATGTTTGGTTATTGAGGGTAATATATTTTATTTATGTATAGTTGATTGAATGGAAAAAAAATATGCATCATTGAGATAATAAAAATGTTGTTGTTGATCTGGGTACAGAAGGAAGAGTTGATTGAGGAAATAATGTAACAAATGCATACCTATAAATGTTTCTAACATGCTCTCAATAATTGTGACAATTCCTCACATGTATTTATTATGTTACATTAATATTATGGTGCTGTGCAATGGATAGCACACTGCACTACGAATCCAATGACCTGAGTTGGATTCAAATGCCATGGTTAACATCAGTGGTGCTAATAGCTCCAATGATCCTAGGCAACCCCCTTTATCGACTGGCACTGGCCACAATGGTGAAGTATGGTCCACTAACCCCAATGACCAACACAACGTGGGAAGAAATCTTCATCCAGCAGTACATTGACAATGGGCTGGATATATATATTACTAGGATACTGTGTGTATTTTTGGACAAAATATATATTTGTAAAAAAATGCCATTTCCTCTATGCAATTCATCACTTATTTAGGAATGCCACTGTTACTCGCTGCATACGATACACCCCAAAAGATGCTGTGATTGATAGAGGCACAGAGACTGTTTCCACAGCTGGGGTCAGGATTCATATAAAAGAAGAAAAGACCAGTACAGAAATGTGTACGCAGAGATTTGTTTTTGTTACAAAACAGACATTGATAAACTGATATATTCAGGGAGGCCTACATCAATAGAATGATATTAAACTATCGTCAATATCCAAAAGTACGAGATAGCTCTCACGATGCTGATGCTGTTTTCAACTGAACACGAAAGGAAGCATTATTATGTCTGAAAAAATGAACAAGTGACAGCTGGGACAAGAAGTGTTTAATTAAAATATATGAATATACATGATAGTGCGTTCAGGCATTACGTTGTACTCATACGTTCTTGACTTATTTTTTGGCATCATATGCAAGGCCAAATCATAAAAGAAGCCTTTATTTGTTTGTCAGATGATATCAACATTCCGTAAATGTTTTGTGGGCAGCTGGATAGCATTGTGGTGGCTGCTGCTGAGTCAGTTTCATGGAATATGACAGTTCAATCCCTTTAGCCACTCAGGAATTTCTGTAGGATATTAAACAAGCACACCATCTGTCATAGAGTCGATGCTAAACTCAGTGCCATCATATGGAATATTAGTGCAGATAAAAAATATGTTGACATACAAATGCGGCATATAAAAAAATGCAATGATTCTTATGCAATTGCGAATAAAACACAACTAATTGCGATTTAGCGTTAGCAGCAGTGTACAAGCACCAATGTAAAAAAATCGATGCATTTGTCAAAAACGCTGCGAAATGTATGTAGCAGGTGACACGTTTCAGGCAATTTCCTTTCTTCATAATAAAGCAATTTTGCTCAAAACGTCGGCCATTACATGAATTTTACCTCTTTAGGGCAGTGTAATTGACAAATGTGTTGAGGTTTCCCATTACAAGTACGAATTAAATTTAGTGAACAACTGAAGTAGGCCTGAGGATGTGTAAAGAATGTTATATAAACACTTTTCCTTCTGTAAAATAGCGACCAAATGTACAAGTTTTAGTGAATATCGTGAATGGTGTGCTCCTGGAAATGATTAAAATGCATTGCTTAACAATACCTTGGGGCATGTATGGATTATAACGAGCTTTATTAGACACTGGCAATGCATGCTTAATCGGAAGTATTTAACATAACTGGTTCAACTTAGGGTAATTGATGTATGAGATCATGACTGTGTGGTAGTTAATTAGAAGAAGGAAAGTGTAATTGTACAGGTGACATATAGCTTGTCAAGTAGGCATGAAATGCTCAGAAAATTTATAATTAAACAGATGAAGTCCACAGCTGTTAAAGAGCTGGCCAGTTAACGTAATGAAATGATATGTTGCATGTTTTTTTTCGTAACATGTGTACTCGCTTATTGCGATATTAATTTTCAAATCATTGTCATTGCCATTTTTCAAGAGGTAAAAAAATTAACCCGTAAAAACAAAGTTTTTCACTATAAATCCTTTATATGCGTGGCGGCTAGAGTCCTCTCGTCCTCTGGCTTGAGATGGCTGCCACCTATGGGTCAGATGATTGCATGCCAGCATTAAGCAATTGGTAATTAAATATCATATTTTTGTCCTAAAAGATGTAACATTTTGGAAAATATTTTTCACGAACATTAATTGTCACGCACAACGAATCTGTTTGGAAAATGTCAGCTCGATTGGATCACGGGAAGTGGGTTAAAAAACGACCGAAAGATTTGCACGGTCGTAAGCAAGCAAGCAAGCGCGCAAGTGAACTTAATATAAAGGATTTAAAAAGGGTCCCCCTCTTTAACCTGCATGCGTTTAGAAAGTGTACATGAAGAAAGTACAGCCAATAATGCCATCTTCCAATTGTATGATAAAAGTAACGAGTGCAATTACAAATTGGTCGACTGTGAATAATTATTCCACATATTTTAAATGTGTTTCAATACGTTTCTACTTTGCAACCTCTGGACATGTTTTACTTTGATATTATAAAACAATACAATGAATAATATTGTCATAAAAATAATTCTCAAGACAGTGCGAGGCAATCGTATAAGCAGCAGACACAAAAAATATAGTGTTTGTAATGGTTCTCTACGAATATTGTGGTCTTGCATGTCTTGTCACTGTAAAGATACAATAAATGACATCCTCGAATCATTCCACATCATTGAAATAAATTGTTATTGTTTTACTTTAATTCCAATGCTTTTAGTAAAACAACGTAAAATTAAGTAGCACAATACAAGGTTTCATAATGTAAAAAACAGAAAATTGGAGAGCAAAATTTTCACAGTAATATTCAAATCTACTGGACGTGACTAAAATTTTAAGGAGAAAATATATACATTTCTATGAGTTGTTAAAATTAAATATGTTACATTAATCTAGCCCCACCGAAGGATTGTAACCATATCATGGTGATGGGGTGTGTGTGTTCCAATGACCCTTAGAGCTATGTCGCCTAGAGTCTTGTACTCCTAGCAGGGTCTCCCTTGGTGAACAGGTCCGTGGGGAGGTTCCAGATAAATAAGGGTAAAAAGAGCCCCTCATGATTTGTAAAATACTAAAATCAGAGAACCTCGCCTGGACAAGGCATACCGGGACACCCTCCTGGAGCCAGGCCTGGGGGTGGTATTCACCGGCAAGCGCCTGTTGGAGGGGTGATCTACAAAACCTGGTCGGGCCCAGCTCAAAATGGCTATGGGGTGCCGTCCTGTGGACCCACAATCCACAGGAAGAAGGGTGAGCGCCGGGTGTGATGCCAGTATGGCAAGGAGAGGGATGGTCTCAGAGGAACTGAATCTTGGCGATGGACACTAGCTATTGGGATATGGAATATCACGCCACTGGGGGAGGAAGGAGCCAGAGCTGGTTGAGGAAGTGGAAAGGTACTGACTAGACGTAGTCAGTCTCACCTCCACACACAGCATCAGCATTGGAGCCAAACTTCTCGATCGGGGGTAGTCTCTCTCCTATTCTGGAGTAAACCCTGGTGAGAGGCAGGTGTGGGGATAGTCACAAGCCCCCAGCTGGGTGCTGTTAAGTTGGAGTTTGTCCCAGTGGAATGAGAGGGTCACCTCAATGAGACTTTGAGTCTCAGAAAGGAAAACTCTGACTGTTGCCTTTCTTTATGCACCAAACAGCAGTTCAGAGGATTCGGCCTTCTTGGAGATGGTGGGTGCTGTGTTTGACAGAGTGCTGCCTACTGACTCCATTGTCTTACTGGGCAACTTTAATGCTCACGTGGCAAACGATGGAAATACCTGGAGAGACATTATTGGGAGGAATGGCCCCCCTAATCTCAACCTGAATGGTAAGATGTTGTTGGAATTCTGCACTAGTCACGGAATGTCAATTACAAACACCATGTTCTAACAAAATAATGCTCATAAGTGTACTTGGTACCAGAGCACCTTGGACATATTTGTATCATCGGACCTAAGACTTATGTTCTGTACACTCAGGTGAAGAGAGGGACAGAGCTGTCAACTGATCACCATCTGGTGGTGAGTTGGATCCGACACTTGGAGTACCGACCAGATAGACGTGGAAGTCCCTAATGAATTGTGCGGGTTTTCTGGCAACATCTGCCGGAAGATCCAGTGCAGAAAGATTTCAACTTATACCTCCATTACAACTTCTGCACTCCAGGGGAAGTCGTGGACATTGAGTTCGAGTGGACAATGTTCAGGACCTTGATTGTGAATGCAACTGCAAGAAACTGTGGCCTGAAGGCAGTTGGTGCCTGTCTTGGCAACAACCCTAGGACCTGCTGGTGGACATGAGTGGTGAGGGAAGCAGTCAATTTGAAGGCTTTCCGAGATATGCTTGGAAAAAGGTCTCCCGACTTGATTGAGATGTACCAGCTTGCCAATAGGGGAACAGCTGCAGCAGTCGCTGAAGCGAAAGCCTGGGCATGGGAGGAATTTGGAGAGGCCATGGAAAGGGACTACCGGGCAGCCTCAAAGATGTTCTGGCAAACCATCCAACACTTTAGGAGGGGTAGATGGGACATGACCAAGGCTGTTTTCAGTAAGGGTGGTGTAACATTGACCTCAACTAAGGAGATAGTCGAGAGGTGGAAGTAACACTTTGAGGAATTCCTCATACCCAGTGGACATGCCCTCCTTTCAGGAGGCAGCTGGGGGGTTGGATCGATCACGATTACTGAAGTCGCTGCGGTGGTTGAGGGATTTCTTAGCAGCAAAGCTACTGGGGTAGACGAGATTTGGCCAGAGTTGTTGAAAGCGCTGGACAGTGTAGGAGTGTCGTGGTTAACACGCCTCATGAATGTTCCATGAAAGGTAAGAACAGTACCTCTGGATTGGCAAACTGGGGTAGTGGTTCCCATTTTTTTAAAAAGGGGACTGGAGGGTGTGCTCCAACTACAGATGGATCACACTCCTCAGTGTTCCAGGTAAAGCCTATGCCAGAGTGCTGCAGAGGAGGTTCTTCCCAGTGATCGAGGCTCAGACTCAGGAGGAACAATGTGGATTCCATCATGGTCATGGAACAATGGACCAGCTATTTTCCCTCTCACAGATATTTGAGTGGTCATGGGAGTATGCTTCTCCAGTCTACCATTGCTTTGTAGACATGGAGAAAGTATATGACACAATGTCTTGTGGGAGGTGCTGGACGAGTATGATGTACCAGTCCCCGAGTGAGAGCTGCATCTGTATTTTTGGTGTTAAATCAAAGTCGTTCACTGTGGGTGTTGCACTCCGCCAAGGGTTCATCTTGTCTCCACTGCCTGTTTGTGATTTTCATGGACAAGATATCAAGGTGTAGCCGAGGTATGGAGAGTATCCAGTAAGGGGGCATAGAGGTGGCGTCGCTGTTTTTTGCAGATGACGTTGTCCTCTTTGCCTCCTCAGTCCGTGATCTCCAGCATGCACTTGAACGGTTTGATGCCGAATGTGAATCGGTTGGGATGAAGATCAGCATCTCTAAATCTGAGGTCATGATTCACTCCTAGCGGACGGTGGATTCTTCTCCCCAGGGGAGCGGGGAACAGCTGCCCTTAGTGGAGGAGTTTAAATACCTCGGGGTCTCTTTCGCGAGTGATGGTAAGTGGGAGCGGGAGATCGGCTGGTGGATCGGTGCGGCGTCCGCTGTGTTGTGGGCACTGTACCATTCCATGGTAGTGAAGTGGGAGCCGAGTTCTCGAACAAAGCTGCTCTCGGTTTACATGTTGATCTATATTCCCACCCCTACCCATGGTCATGAGCTTTGGGTAATGACTAAAAGGATGAGATCGTGGGTAGAAGGGGCCGAAATGAGATTTCTCCGCAGGGTAGCTGGGCTCACTCTCCGTGATTTGGTGAGGAACTCTGTAATCCAGGAAAGCCTCCGAGTTGTGCCGCTGCTCCTCCGGATCGAGAGAAGCCAGTTGCAGTGGTTCAGGCACCTATTAAGGATGCCCCTCGATAGACTCCCCCTGGAACTCTACCGGCACGTCGCACTGGGCGAAGACCCCGGGGCCGGCCCAGAACATGCTGGTGGGACTATATTGCTCAGCTGACCTGGGAACGCCTGGCAATTTCCCAAGAAGAGTTAGTCTGTTGCCAGGGAAACGGAGATCTGGACCACCATACTCAACATGTCGCCGCCGCGACCCTCACCAGGACAAGCGGATTGAGAAATGAACGAACGATAATCATCTGGTGAATGTAAGTTAAGTTAGCACTCAATTTAAAAGGGTATTCATATTTGATTTTGTAAGTTAATTAATTGCAACTTTGGCTAGTGTGCAGTTAATTTAGATAGGAATAAGAGGTTTAGTACTACTGTAGTGATGTCAAAAGAATCACTAGGGCGCGTAGCGCCAAGTGCCATAGAATTGGGCGCTGAGGATAACACGCTGTGCAGTACCACTCAGTATACCACTAGGGGCATGTTACTGGGTGCTCGCAGAAGAGAGACAGATGAGTCCTACCGGCAGAGGAGGGGATAGCAGCCTCTGCCAGCGCCGCAGGTAATTGCCTCAGAGTTGGTCACTGGGGAAATGTGGTGGGGGCGGCTGGCGGGAGGGGGGCATGTGAGGACGAGTCACCCCGGCACTGGGTTAAGCACGTGATGGGCCGGGGCAAGGAATGTAGGCCAAAGGTGAACGAGGGGACACGGGAAGAGTAGCTGAGAAACGTCTGGAGAGTTCCCGAAGGGGGCGTGGTTAAGGGTGGAGCCAGAGAGGGAACAGGTGTAAGGTAGCCTGGAACCTTCAGGAATATTCCAGAGGTAGGCGCACCCGGCGATGGAGCCAGGCCGCGCCGAGAGGGATAAAAGGGAGGCTCCGATAGTATATTGGGGCTGTCTGAAGGTGAAGTGGAGCTCAAGTGCTACATCTACGTCGTCGACATCGTGAGTCAGACAGCACGTTGGCTGCTCTGATCCGATTATAGTTATCCCATATGCGAAAGAGATAGGTGTATTGTAGTCCCGTGTGTAACAAGAGTGAGAGATAGGTGTATTAGTCCCATGTGTAACGGTGTTGCATAAGTTTAGAATAAACGTTGTTGCTTCCTAAATAGTGCTTCTGAAATGACTCGCTACACTACTATACTGGGTGCAATGTTAATCTACGAGTCAATGTAAGTCTATGGGGTTACATATTAATATTTGGATAACTGTGAATCTATGGGTCCAGTCTACCTATAGACACCTTGCACATTGATACATTTTCCACAAATGTATGAACCCGATTTAAGTCTATGTGGACATTTTAAATCTACGTGTTATTTTAGCGTACTTGGGTTCAGACCAATGTACACCGCCGGTCATAATTATAAAAATAGACTTACCAATTATCCATAGTCTTTCCTTAGACTAATCTACATACAATTGGGACAATATGCTCCCATAATACTCATATACTTACACAGAAATTCTTCAATTTTATAATGGAACCATAGATGACATCGGCACCATATATTTGCAAGAGACCGATAGGAGAGACGAACACAATGGCCAATCGTTTTAGATCTTGCAACAGGATACTGGGCATTGAAGTAATCATTATAAAAAAAACTTAGTACAATAGATGACTGTGCCACAGGATTGGGCTTATGCACTTAAATCCCCACCTGCAGTTGGAAGTGGATTGTGAAGGTACTGGTTTACTTTCTGTGACAATGCAACCAACAACGACATTATGAAATGTCACATTTGGGAGTTTCTAATCCAATTCAAGAATCAATTATATTTTACGTAAAATTTTCCATTTTTTTTGCATTGCTTTTTCATTATCTCGTTTGTATAGTTTCGTGTGCTGCATTAGATGATAGATATAACAAGAGCACATTTAATTTTCATACAATGTAGTCTCATTTGCATAACCTTAAAAACAGTAATATTACACCCCTCAACTTTACGCATGTATACATGGTTGGATTAAGTTTGAAGGGGCCAGGAGCTGTTCTAGCTTTGAGTGTTCCTCTTGTTTAATATTCAATTCCTTTCTTTTATTGCTTTATAACCACCCATACGTGATGCCGAAGGCTCTGCTGTTATTCACCTCGACTAGTTTTTAAACTAGGTTGTTGGGGGGCGTTAATCACAGTCACAGAATGACAGATTTGGGCTATTATATACGTGTATGTAATATACGATTCTGAAAGTGAAATCCAAAGTTAAGATGAGCAATACTATTTCAAGTTTGGCACGCAGCTGGTAGTAATACACGTATATATGTTATGATTTTAACCACCAACTGACGTAATTTGCCAACAATATATCATGCATCAGCATTTCTTTTCAACCGTGATTAATCAGGATATTATATTTTTGTTGAGATCCCACACAAGGCAAAGTGCAAGGCCGCAGCCCCTAAAGCCCCTTTATTAACCCGACCATGCACGTCTTGTGAGCATAACAATTGATTTTAATGGATAAATTGATGCATGGTTAAATGCAGAACGTTTGGGTGATCATGGTTGTGAGAAGGAGAACTCGAGGCATATTCAATTAAGGTGGGGATATTTTATGCACTACATCGCAGAAATTAGAACAAAATATACAAAAGGTGCATGCATAATTTATATATGGAAAAACATACCTGATTATTAATTTGCTCTAATATTGTAGCGGCAGATGCAATTGTGGTTTTAATTCACTGAGGTGGGAACCTGTATGTAAAACAAATACAGAAATTTAACGTAAAGTATATTATTTTAATTGTCCAAAGCAATTGAGTGGTTGTGGCTGTATAATGTGAGAAAGTCTCACAACGAAAATGCATAATTTCGTACTTCAACATTTTATCTCGATATAAAAACTGCTCCTCCCAATGTAGCCCAACATTTTCGATGATATTCTGAGGCACATTTGACCAGCATTTATACGAGGCTGCAATAAAACCAGGCAAGGCAGTGTTTGCGTGGCTTTCTTCAACTGCTGAGAGGGTGGCCGCTGGTAGACTGCTTCATGATGTGAACAAATGTGGCTCTGGTCAGGCATTGTCTAAGGGGAGAGGAGGGATCGCTGGGGGTGAGCGAACGAGTGAGCGCGCGTGTGGTGAATGCTGCTGCCCTACGGGTGTTGCCCTTTCCCACGCAGGCCTTTGACGAATGCAAAAGCGCATGCTGGACAAGTGGAGATGGGGCAATGGTTCCCCACCTCCCCTCCCTCGCATGCCGTAGTAACAGCAGCGAGTGCTCGGTATCAATCAAGACAGCCAAAGCCACGGGTCCCTTTTTTGCATGAACTAAAATACACCTGCAAGCGCATTGCATTAATCAGATAAAGTCGATTTGCTGGGATGCCGGATAAGCTGATGGCTGGAGAAAATACGCAGGCTCATTTTTAATGCATTTGGCTTCGAGCAATGGAAGCACGCCCACTCGTACATTCAAACACCCACATACTTACACAATATATATACTCGTGAGAGTCCCATTGTCTTCGGATTTCATCACGAAAAAGTATATTTGTATGCGTACACGCGGCAGAAACAGACACTCTCGATTCCTGATTTAAATGCTGCAGGCATCAGATATTTCTGCCATTGCAATGAAAATGCATAGGCTTAATTTTGAGAGAATGAGAATAATAATTACCTATTCACACAAGAAAGCCGCACTGACTCCATAGACTCTTTCTCACGAGGGATGTTGACCAACGCCAATGGCATTGCTTGTTTTTAGCTAAGGGGGGAAACCCATGCAGGACAGAGGGATTAGCATACAAACTCCTCGCAGAAAGGTACCCAGTCAGGAATGTAACCTTCTTTCGCACCGTACACAGTCAACCGATGATAATGATGATGATGCCATGATAACATGGCACGATAACATGGCATCACGCATATGGAACTATTGAATATATATGCATACGGAAATACATAATGTTTTAAGTATCATGCAGAAAGATGTATCGTGTATATCAGCACTTTCCTTTCCAATGATTGAACGATATAATTTGAGTTGCAAATGCTCATCATGATATGGACGCTTCAGAACCAATTCTGTGCGGGCAGGTGAACTGCAAAGTGAACGCGTATGATCAGATGAATTTCAAAAATTACCCCAGTAAATAACTTGAATAATTA
Source organism: Entosphenus tridentatus (assembly GCA_014621495.2). NCBI lineage: Eukaryota > Metazoa > Chordata > Hyperoartia > Petromyzontiformes > Petromyzontidae > Entosphenus > Entosphenus tridentatus. Next base: position 8,323,032 of record CM025619.2, on the reverse strand, counting down.
ATATGTAAATGTCATAAGCCTATTAGTGTGCACACACATTAAATATATCGTAATTGAATTGTCCGCAGTTTTGAATAATGGATGTTGTTTGTTCTAAATTAATTCCAACCATACCCTGCAATTACAAGTCATGGGAGTACATTATAGATTCATGAGGAAGAGTTACAAACAATATTTAGAGGGCATATTTGCATATCTATACTTATTAAGCCATGTGTACGTTATAGTCCCCACTGCCATCGAGGTTAGAAGTTAAATGTGTCGATGCCCAAAGCACTATAGGAGGAAATTCTACGTTGGAGGGAACTGAAATATGTATAGGATGACCACTCATGATTTCCAACAAAACTGTAATCGCTTATCACCCCCAAAATTACATCGGGATGCAATTTACCTGTTCTGAATTTAAACTGTTGCATCTTTCCACGATACATGCAAGTCATAAATAACCTCTAAAATGTATCCTTAATTTTTTAAATAAATCAGATCTTATAAAATCTGAAATGCACCCCGAACATAAATATGTTAAAAATAATACAAAATAGTAATTATTGGATAAAAAGTGGGGTTTGAGGATCGACCTTTGCATGTGCATAATAGATAAAATGGTTGCGGAAAACAGAGGAGTTTCACCGAATGGGTCATGTTCTTGAAACATCGTGACCTGACGGCCACATACGGGGCACTTACACAGCCATTGTGACAATACTGAAGTGCCTTACTGCTGAGGTCTACTGCGCCGCCCTTGAACGAGAACGAAAGTGAGTCCTTCGTTGCTGTTTTAATGAGTTCCCGCTCACGAAACCTACAACCTACGAGCTGGTCTCGTGCAACTGCAAATTTTGTAAAAAGAGTAACACGGCGAAAAACACTGGAGCGTACGGTGGATGAGCAAAACATTCAAAATTCTGTGCCATCAGCAATTCAGTGACGTTACCCTTGCAATCAGAAAACCACATTTTCACGTGATATAAATTCAAAGCAGTGTTGTAAAACATTTTGACAATACAATTTGATTTTATATGGCACGATAATGCGTTTGAATCTCTAAACAATGTTCGGTCACAGCAGAAATATATGCAGCGTGTAAATCAGCTTTCTCTCGGAAATTCGTATCTAATTAGTATGTGATTGCCGTAAATATCCTGCTGCGTTTGTATTGTGCCTCCTTTTAGTGCGCTGCAGGGATTATGCTATTTTTACGAAATGTCCTGCCTCCAAACAGCAAATGTGCATAAATAAATTAACAGTCGTTAATTAACCTTTGCATGCATACAGTGTGGGAGTTTGGAAATAACAATATCCATACAGCGTGTGATGACTGACCACTGAGCCAATCGTCGGGATGCCTTTGTTCACATTTCAGTCAGGACAACAGCACAGCGCAAATTTTAAATGCTGTGAGTTGTTGTGAAAATAAAATCACGTGCTGACATACCAACGGGGGGGGGGGTATAATGCCCTTTTTCTGTCTTTCTTTGTCTCTCACACAAACACACACATGTCCATTGACACACAGCACATACACAGCATGAACAGAAAATAAACCCTTGCGGCTAAGAGGATACCAAAGTTGGAAGATAAAACCTACATCCCATGTGACAGCAGCCTCATGTGTATCGAGGAAATTGCTCCCTCAACACCCCACCCACCCGACCCCAGGCGCTTCAGCCCCTCTCTACTTCTATGCCTCGTTCAATATTTCCAGTAAAGTGTTTCGGGGCCTCCGATTGGGTGGGTGGACATCGTCACTGGGGAGACAAAGGCTTCCGGGCGTGGTGCTGGCCACCCCACCACCTCGTGTGCCGCGCCGGCCTTATAGGGGAGCGGCAGCGGTGGTGGTTAGCGCGCTGCGCTACAAACCCCGGGCCACCCGAGTTCGAATCCTGCTCACAGTCAACACCAGTGACGATGATCTAAACCGGATCCTGTGCCTCCCCTAGGTCGACTGAGTCTCAACTGAGTATCTGTTGCGGTGTGTAAGTGTCGCGACAAGAGAGACAAAGGCGGCCGGGCGTGGTGTTGGCCACCCACCTCTCGTGTGCAGTGACCGGCCTTCATAGGTGCTCGCTAACAGCACTTGCCCCAACAGTCTGTTAAAGTTTATACGGGGGGGGGGGGGGGAGGCTTTACCTGGTACAAACCAACCTGACAGAGCACAACACAGCATTCCCAAGGTATCCCAGGTGAAAGGAAGAGCAGTATTGCCAACCTCAAACCTTTGTGCGGCTGCCTCAGGTTGGAGTGAGCGAGTGAGTCCTATAGCGCAAAGGGCCCCCAAAGGAACCACGCTGCCTCTCAATGCTGATTGAGAACCTGCGCACTTCGAGTCTGGTGCAGCCTGTAGGTAGATCGCAGAGGCAATGACTCTGACACAGCTGGGAATGCTGTGATGCATTATGTTGCCAGAACCTGTTTCTCCTCTACTCGGGAGCCCAAGATTAAAATTGCTTTCTTCAAACATCCAATATGGCTTTTACATTTTGTGCCCTTCCATCACAAAATGCCATTTTAATTTAAGTGTATTTTTATCAGCAAGTTGACAAGGCACTGTATTTTGAACCTGACCACACACACATATATATGCTGTCAATGTATATTCATGCATTTAAAATCATGCATAATGAGATTACAAAGCAACTTATTTTACAGACGGTGTATTTCGAGCTGCTAAGCACGCGAAAAAAAATTGGACTGAGTTTAATATTTTCACTCGAAATACGCTGTCAGCAAAAAAACGTGTCTCACATCTTCGAGAGGAATCGTGTGTGTGTGTGCACCACTGCATGGTGCTTTTTGCACTTGTGCTGTGTAGCTCTGTGGTGTATTTTTGGGTTGTGCCACCACGCTGTGCAGGAGTGGAAGAGGCTCCCCATCACGTGGAGAGAAAAACATCGGACACACAAGAGCACGTGGTAGGACGAGAAAAGGCACCGTAGAGAAGGCAAGTGTGTTCACCAGTTGCTGTGGGATACAAAAGCAATTTATTTTGCCGCGTTGAAATGCATTTTACACAAAAGAGCCAACAGTCCCCACGTAATAATTGCACTTGGTAGAATGCTCAAAAAGAAATAGCTTACCATTTGACGTAATTATTGTCCGCTCTTGAATAGCACTTACTTCATATTTGCTTCAGAAGCAAAACTTAAGAGCAATTTTGCAGCTTGTTTGTGACTAAAAGCATCAATATACAACACATTGACCTAGCATGGTGGGACGTCATTATACTTTAAAGAACATCTAGAAATGACAACTAATTTAAATCTTAGAAAAGGACATGTTTTTGTTATTATATTAAACAGATACTTAGCTTCACATAAATTGCGAGAAATGCTGCAAAGACATTGCTCTTAAGCAAGAATACAGCGGAAACTTGACAAATACATATACAAACATTGCACAATCTCATGAGTCTAGCGCATTATTTTTTGCTTAAGTTTTGTTTACGTTTCTCCCACAGTCTTTTAAACTTATCCAGGTAACATTTGACAGAAGAGATGAGTGCTGCTCACGAGAGCTTGAATAAGGCTTGGTTAAATGGATGAGAGCCGGTTGCAAAATGATGCAAAATGTCAAGCAAAATCCTGCATTCAGGTCGACACGACCTTGATATTGACATTACTCGGTATGCAGAACAAAAATAACAGGCAATTACAGACGTGGATTCAGCGCTTTAATATTTGTTTTAGTTTAAATGCGCTCGCACACAATCCTACAATAAGTGATACCGACAGTTGTAGTGTCTCCCGACTCTCCACGGTTCTTTGTGCACTTTTCAATTGTTTTTCTTCCATTGCCATTGGGTTTTTTAAATTCTAAGATGTTTCAGCCAATTAATGAGAGCTCATACAAGTGGGAGGAAACCAGAGTACCCGGAGAAAACCCAAGCGCGTGACGGGACAACACTCTATATCCCCGTAGAGATAGAAACGGATGCCAATCAGTCCACTGACTGCACTGCCTTATACTGGTAGGAACCTCCTGGTTACACCAGCCCACAGGGGATTATTGTGTCCGTCCGTCCGTCGTGCATCCAAAAATGGGAGGGGTGGAGCTGGGTCGAGAGGGGAGGGTGGGGAGGGGCTGGGTGGGGAGGGTGGGGAGGGGGCTGGGTGGGGAGCGGCTGGGTGGGGAGGGTGGGGCTGGGTGGGGGGTGGGAGCGGTGGGGCTGGGTGGGGAGGGGCTGGTCACCCCGCGGTGCCCTTATAAAACTCAACGTTTAACCTACTCACGCCGGCTTGTGCCCGCCTTCACAGTCGGCCATATTTGCGGAATACACCACGCCGCCGTTGACCCTGGCCATTGACCGAGCAACCCAACGTTCCTACCAGCTCCCTCCGCAGGAATGTGTTCCTGGTAAGCCAGTGTATGGCGCCCACAGGAAATGAGTTTCGCAACGTTTGTGGGATGATCCACTAACCCTCGCTGCCTCCACGGCACTGGATCACAGGCATGGCCAGGAATCAAACTCACCAGCTTGATACAATAAATAGCGTCTAAATATATATACACACACTTCACATTTAATGATGTTATTTGTGGTTACAGGATGAGGGATGTCAAGTGTAGGTGGTGAAGAGATGGACTGGTAAGAGAAGGAACAGCAGCGTTCGCCGGAATATCATTTGTGATTTTCACAACCATTTCGGGGAAATAAGTGGTGAGTTGCTCACCCTTGCAACTGTCAGAGTAGTGTAGGAAAGAGAGTTTTGGTGATGCAGGAGGAAGTTTACAGTGCTGAATATAGACTTAGGGTTTCTAGGACCATTGGCTATCATAGCAGAATAGAAGTCTGATTTGGAACTTACCAGATCTGACTGATAAAATTCGATATAAACCCTACAGATCTAGTGGCATATGTAGTGCCCAACAGAAGGACTTTTGGGATCTAATAAGCAGGGTTGAGTGAATGTGGGAGCAGAGATGTGACAAATGTCGGGTGGGGTGAAAGGAGGTTTGGGACCTGCAAGGAGATGGCCAAGGGAGGGATGTGAAAAAGTTTACGAGGTAGTGGTCACTAAAAGTGACAGATACAATTTTGTTAAGAGCGATAGTATTGGTGTTGGAAATAATGAGGTCAAGAGTGTGGCCATGGGAAGTGAGAGCCAGACGATATTAATTGGGAAAGGTTCATGGATTCCAAAAATAACTGGAAGGTGGATGAGAGAGAATTATGTATGTATGTTGAACTTCTCTCACACCGTACATAGCCAACCTTGATAATTGGAAGCACAGGGGAAGGACAACAAACCAAATAAGATATCAGATGGACCATCACCATGGATGTTGAAACGATCAGTGTTGATAAGTGGAGAGGGTGAGAGGTCTGACTTTGAGTTGTGATAAAAGAAAAACTGGGCATGAATATGGCTTTAGCTTTGGTGAACAATAAACAACATGTATAACTTTAGTTTGGATGGATGGAGGTTGAAGGGGAAACGGTTCGAAATAGGTAAAACATTGGGAATGTAGAGTACAAAATTATTTATTTAAGAAATTACAGCAATTCCACCAGACCTGCCAGAGCAGAGAGCATACTCATAGAATAAAGTTGCATCTGGTGTGGGCCAATCAGTTTCAAACACAATGCATATATTACCACAGCATGTTTTTTTGCATGTTCACCACAAGTACGTGGGGTTAATGCCGACTTGATACCTTGAAAAAGGTATCTATTTGGTGTTTGAACATGTTAACACTTGTTTTATTGCCAGAAAAGGTGAAACCTATTCTTATTTTTCATACTCATAGAGTTCTCGTCAGCGGGACAGCTTCAGAGAGGGAGCGGAGCTCAGAGGGGGTGTGCCGAGACTCAGTGAGACAGAGGATGTCGGTGATGGCATCTGGCTGGAGAATTTGGATGAGGATTGATTGTGAATTGATCAGGCGGACCTTTCTGTGCACAATACCTTATGGAGATGAGGTCGTTGAGGCAGGCAGAACAATTCTGACCTCAGGGCTGGGGAGGATGCCTTGCCACAGTGGTTAACATGGGGAGCGAGTAGGAGGCTCCGGATGGTGCCCACTTTTGGTAGATCCTGGTGGTAGAGTTGGAGAAGTGTGCACAGAGCGGAGTGCTGGGTGGTATTGCCTTGGTAGTGTGTTGTGGGGTGGGAGTACTGGGGTACATTGGCAGGGCTGGCGTGGGGGTAGAGCTCTCTTTCTCCTTGGACCCTGGTGTGAAGATGGTGAACATTCCTGGGTCAGAGCAGAGGGCTGTAACATTTGGAGGGACTGGACCAAACGTGACTACTGTGTCTGAGAATAAGGAGGGTGGCAAGATGAGTAAGTGACGGTGAACAGTTTCATTGCCAATGTTTCATTAAATGATGAGCCAGTGATGAGGACAGAACCAAAATCAGCATTATGAACAGGACAATATAAACATGGCAGAAAGACTCACACGAGATGCACACTCGAAACAACATGGCTATAAGAAAATTACAAAGTAAACACATGGGGAGGGAAATAAAACGAGACAGCCAATGGACATGAGATGGGTAAAATGGTACAAAATGAAGAGAACATGTAGGTCAGAGGCGATGTCGAATTAGACAGAAATTGACATGTAGGCTGTCACAACCAATATTATCCATAATAGAGGTTTTTGGGTTAGATCGTGTAAATATGAATGTGTGAGAGATAATTTCTGTGTGGGGTGATGGTGTGACTGCATTCAGATGGGCGCCTGATGATGCTCGTTGTAATTCCTGGCAAAACGTGGTACTCGAATTGGAAATGTTGTGGATTTGCTCTCTACTAGTACAGCACACTGGTGTGCTGTACTAGTAACGAATTGGCATGTTTTGTTTAGGTGACAAACCTTACTATTTGGTTGTGTCGGGTGGTGACGGTTTTAACAACTTAATTATATTTACGCAATGTAACTCAAAAACCTCGATTATGGATGTGTAGTGTGTTAACTTAGGCGCACACTTGTACTTGAAGGCAACACGTTTATTTAACACAATGGGTAACAGGATAACAGCATAGGGTGGTGACCACCACGGCTAACTAAACTGGCACTCGAAGAGACAATTCTAAAGTCGGATCCGGACAACTAACGGGCTGCCTGGTCCACACGTGGAGACCGGAGATCGAGGATCGAGGACGGCGACTTCATTCCCAGAGTTGAGGGCGCTATCCCTCTCGGGACCCCGCTTATAACTCCCCTGGCGTGGCTGGCTCCGCCCTTGGCCACGCCCCCCTTCCAGAACCCTCGTGGAGACTCAGGATCCCCATCACGTGATCCTCTCACCCCCGACTGGGGTCTACTTGCCCCCCCCCCCCCCCTTATAACTCCCCTGGCGTGGCTGGCTCCGCCCTTGGCCACGCCCCCCTTCCAGAACTCTCGTGGGGACTCAGGATCCCCATCACGTGATCCTCTAACTCCCGACTGGGGTTCCCCCCTCCCTTGTCCGGTCACGTGCCCTTCCGGACTCCCCCCTTACAGTACCACCCCTCACACGGCACAGTCTCTACACTGCAGTGGCCCCCTCGAGGCCATCACAGATGGATCGAAATTGTACAAACAAGAAAGGCAGCACACTTAAGTGTGTCATAACAAATAAGGCAGTAAATACAACTGACAATACAAACATGATGCAGACCTTATAAACGATACTGACTGAACAAACACAAACAGTGCGGACAAAACAATAGCAGCAAATTGACTGTACGAACACAACAGCCCAAATATATTGGGCAAACAAGGCACAAGACAACAGAAGGTACAAATTTGACATCAGTACCTTTTGTTGTGCAAAGAATGGAAAGCTGAAAACAGCCCCCCCCCAATCCCACGTTCCACTCATTAACTGATGTACACAATATTACCTGGGATTCTTATTTTTAAGGTTTATTGGATAATTTCCACAATGCCATGTGTGTCAACTGTCATGACAAATGTAACTAATATACAGCATTGCCTAACTATTGAACTTTGTTGACCAGCTAAGAAAACATATTTGATGTGACAAAATAGGCCGTTTAAATACGTTTAAACAAGAGCATTGACATTTGTTTTGCGAAGTTCATTTTTGTGGGAATAAATCGATTAACTTTGTATGGAAGCAATTGAGTCAGGCATTGCTTCCCTACTACAATTAAGGTTTAATAGATCTATATAATCTATTTCATCTGCATTTCACGGCACATTGGTGCAACATTACCTCCTAGCTTTAATAGTCATATATATTGTTACCATACTGACATAAGCATATTTAAAATGATGAATCTGAACCCAGTGGCAATTAAATGTCAAGATAACAAATAGGATCACGCATAAATAAATTAAATGTGTAAGTGCCAGACGTGGGGCCCACAATTTTCCATTTCATTAAAGCGTGCGACTATTCTTTGGGGCCGTCCATAAATGACGTCACGCACCTAGGGGGGGGGGAGGGTCAGACATTTGTGATGATGTGTGACGAGGGGGAGGGGGTTTGAGAAATGTGACGTCACATAGAAATGCGCAACGTTAAATAGATTTAGAATTGTTATAGCAACACTAATTGTTATAACAACACTCCTACAATATCAGAGTGCAGCGCTACTTTAAATACGCACTACGATGACAATATTTTAAAGCGATTTGAAGCATGTTTTATTTTCAAAATGGAAACATGTTTTTTTTGGGGGGGGGGGTGGCAGAGCTTTGTGACATAATATTTGAGGCGGGGTCTGACTTTTTGTGACGCCATGATTTAGCTTGTATGCCATGAAAATATGATTGGAAGCCCTAGGTTTTACTGTACTTTTAAAATCCTTGTCATTAGCGACTTGGATTTTTTTGATGATATGTCAATCAACCTCAATATTAACAAATGGAAAAATCAATACAAGTGACCCGACATTGAAGGAATACTGGTTTTTACTTCATGCAGGTGGCGCTACAATTGCAAATACATTTACATTATATGAGCATCTACACAATTTTCCAGCTTGCATTTTTAAATACACACTAACATGAATATTAATCACACGATGAAATAGTGTTTGTTAGTAGGTTACTGTAAAATAACAATAAACACAATGAATTTTTTTCAAAAGCGATATTCAAAATCCATTTTGTGTAAAGCATATGGTTATGTTTAGACCGTTGTGAGTCGAGCTCAATATGGTCACGGGGAAATAAGTTTACTCTGGGAATCTAACTTTAATGAGGCAATGCATGTTGAGAATACAATCCTGGGGAAAGTCTCTGGTGGATTTCGAGTTATAGCTTTTTCAAAGAGGTTGCGTTGACGTTTATTATGATTTTTTCAAGCAAGCCGTGTGCTAAGTATGCAGAGCCTTTCCCCAGAAGATTAACCAACTCCCAAGGAAGGACACTGTATTTAAGGCCAGTCATCCACCCACACACACACACAGCTTCAGAGATGAATGCCTAGCATTGAATCATTACGCAGTCCAATTATATGTTAGTGTAGAGAGAAGACAATTTGTAGGTTATATATCGCATTTTATTTCAGATTGCTTGTTTAAATGTCGAGTGTAAAATGACACAGGGTAATTTGATTTTCCACTGTTTCCCCGATATATTGTAAATTTTGTTTCATTTTCATATATTTTGATGAAAAGAGTCATATCCCGTACAATGTATGAATCACCTGCTTCAAAATTGGGCAAATCTCCACACAGGAAATGTACGTGTAAAATATACAAGGTCTTTGAAATCATCTTATGATGACCACACAAAAAAATGGAATAGGCGCACGCAACGGCAGCAAGTGAAAAGTGGTGCACGGTTACTACTGTGAGAGATGCAGGACGTACGACTGATGGTAAAGTAATAGTTAATGAGAAGTCTTTCATTCTCTTAGTTTTTTCGGTAAAGTCACGTAGTTAAAACATTAAAAAAAAAATCACATTTATTTTATTAATTTTAATTTCATTTTTTACCTACGTGACTTTACCGAAAAAACTAAAAGTATGAATCCTTGCAGTCACGAAAGCTTCAAATCTAGAATTAAGTCTTTCATTATTTACGCGCATGGCTCAAAAACCCCCCTCCCAGAGGCCCTCTGTGGCAGACACGATGGACCACAAACACATCTGCGACAGTGGACAGCCCAAAGAGTGTAAGTCATCAACAGTAGCAGGAGCAGCAGGAGCAGCAGCTGCATCATTGGCAAACAATAGCATCCAGTTTTAAAACTGTTCCATATTCATACAATTAATGTACGTATAAATTTCGATTTAAAGCTTTCGTGACTGCAGGAATTCATCTTCTTGGTTTTTTCGGTAAAGTCACGTAGAAGGGAAGTAAAAAAAACATAATAAAATAATTCTCACGACGTTTCGGCCACAACGCAAGCAGCCGTCTTCAGGTGAAACCAGGTCTGTCGAGGCGACAGCGTCTGAATGTTTTTATTTATTAATCTTTTATTACTTCCCTTCTACGTGACTTTACCGAAAAAAACAAGAAAATGTACGTATAGGTTAACAGACAGAAAGTGAAAAAAAACGCGTCTTCCCATCTGGACAAGTTATACAAGTTATTTAATATATCAGAAGTTTCAATATTGAAATCAGCTCACTTATAATATGGCCCCAATGACAAGCGCATTGTGTTACAAATAACGGCACGCGTGATGTTTTTTGGTCCAGGCCAATTTTCACGCTGTCTCGTATGCATATAAACTAAGCTGGTGTGTGAGGCAGTCCTGTTCTGGTAAGATAAGAGTCACACGCAGAATGGTGAATGCACGGACATGTTTGCTTTGTTTGATAAATTTATTTTGGTATTACCATTCCTAAATATTACAGGAGTGCATTATTCCACAGCTTAGATTTTCTTTTCCAGCCAAAAACTGCTACAATATGTCGCTTACCGTATAGACAATGCTTAACATACAGATGACATTTATAGATGGAATTGGTACAACATCGCAAGCCACGAATGTCCTGACCAAGGGACTTGGAGACTCAGCGAGGCTTTAACATATAGAAAAAATGAGCATTTTAAAATAATAGTTTGGATTTAGTTGTGTGCTAGATTTGAAGCTTTAGTGACTGCAAGGATTCATACTCTTAGTTTTTCGGTAAAGTCACGTAGGTAAAAAATGAAATAAAAATTAATTAAAATAAAATAATAAAAAATCACGACGTTTCGGAGGCAACACAAGTCTCCGTCATCAGGTGTGACCGTCACAGTCAGATCTTGATACAGCAAATCTGGCTGTGACGGTCCCACCTGGTGACGGAGACTTGTGTTGCCTCCGAAACGTCGTGATTTTTTAATATTTTATTTTTATTAATTTTAATTTAATTTTTTACCTACGTGACTTTACCGAAAAAACTAAGAGTATTAGTTGTGTGCCTTATAAATTAGGTATTTGTAATACTTCCCATACATTGGTAGCACTACAAACGGTAAGTGATTATACGCAATTGATCCACGGATAGCTCTAAGGTACACGGACATTAAGGGGCAATGATTAGCACTGGTCTGTGCATTCATTAACTGTATCCTCAGTCTCAAGAAAAGGCAACAGCCTTGGTATACGTCCACATCACCGGTAAAGTTGCTTCTTGCTGCGTGGCTTGTAGCAATATAACTTCGCGTAAATATTTGACGAGAGAGGGAACACATCTTTAATACAAAATATATGACTTTTTGAATGAAAAACGACAATTGACTGTTTTTTTGTTCTGTATATATTTCATGGATGAGCTGAATCAGCCTCCTTTATTTTGCAGTGTGCTGACAATGTGAACTATTCAAATCAAGATGCCATAGTGGAGTAAAATATGAAGCATGAAAGAGTAAATTAATTGCTTATGTGAATCTGCAATGTAGTATTTTAAACGCAGGTGTGTATCAATGCCAATGTAAAATGTACACTTTGTCAAACTTGTTTATTTTTTTTATTGACCTGTCATTTCATGTAATATGCATGCTGCCATGATGAAATGGTTAGCACACTCGTTTTGTTGTGTGGATTTCACACCTGATGATGATTGCTCGTGTTGCAGTCGAAACGTCGTGAGAATTTTTTTGTTTTATATTTATATTATTGTATTATTTCCCTTCTACGTGACTTTACCGAAAGAACCAAGAATATAGGTGAAACAATGTTGAAAATTGATTAAATCCTCCTGCCTCTTGTTTAGCCAGCAGTATAAATGGGCACACGACAGTTTGTCAATCCGAGGGTTGTGTGTGGTGTCGTCCAAAATGCCCTCTCGAGGGGCTCCCCAGAGCTTCCTCGAATAAGAGGTCCTTCAACCAGCAGTGGCACCAGCAAAACATGTCGCGGCTGCACCTTGAATGTAAATAGGATACGGAAAAATAATGCTCGACTCCTGCCGTTTGAGTCATTGATTGTTTTTTTTACAGGCAGAGCCTCAAACTGAAATGGTGCTAATGTGATGATCGCGTTGCCTCCTGCTGTACTCATCGCACTCTCGGCCACCACGGCGACTGGCTCTATTTACCTCTGAATTTCACAAAGCACCACGTGGTTATTGGTCCCGCAGCGTTCACAGAGTGTTGTGATGTGTTCCCAGCAGCATAAACCAAAACAAATGATTCATTGGAAATACTTTATTTTTATATATATAATAAATGGCTTGCAACTGTTTCGTGATTCCTTCTTTTCAGAACTAGGAGCCTAAAACATTTCGCACGAATGGATGAAAATGGACAATCTTTGATTTGGTACTTTTCTAATGATTAACAAAAACACTTGCGGCCAGATTCATGTTATGCTTATTTAGGCTAAAGTGATTTGGCCCGATTCACCGTGCCGATTGCGTGCAGCCCCCTTCATTGTGTCCACCTCCGATTGGTGCGGTTGGCTACGTACGGTGCGAAAGAAGTTCAACTTACATACGTACGTACATCCCCCACAGCCATACAGCAGACGCTCTCCACCAAATCATGATCAACGCGTTTATGCACAATGGTTGAACACGTTCCTTCGGAGTGGGCAGGTAGGAACATGGTTGGACAGCGCATTCGTGCACGACGGCCAGACAACTCATACCTGGTGGGCAGTGTGGAAGCTGTTACTACCTGTATAAGTGTAGTGTATCGTGTCGTGTATAGTGTAGTGTGTAGGTTAAACGTTGAGTTTTATAAGGGCACCACGGGGTGACCCACCCAGCCCCCTCCCCTTGCTTAGGCCCCTCCCATTACCCCTCTCCCTTAGGCCCCTCCCCTGACCAACCCCCCATATCCTTAGACCCCTCCACCTGACCCCCCACCCTTAGGCCCCTCCTCTGAACCTCCCCCCCCTCAGGCCCCTTTCATGACCCCCCCCCTTCCTTTGGCCCCTCCCCTGACCCTCCTCCCTTAGGCACCTCCCCTCTCCGTACCCGGCAGTCGGTCTCCACCAATCAAAAAGCTGTTTGTAAGGTCTCCACCAATCAAAGAGCTGTGTGTATTATATATTTATTTATGCACGACAGACAGACAAACAGTCAGACAGACAATTAATCCCTGGTGGGCAGTGTGGAACATTGTTCCTACTTGTAAAACTTTCTGCTATCCCCGGCTCTGCCCTTACCCCAACCCACAGTTTCGTCTTTAGAGAAATGGTGCTAGAAGCAGTGGAAATGAGTTCATGTTTGTGCGGAATTGGTTTGGTGGCACGTGAGTTACAAAATGCATTTCCCCTCGACACCCCTACCCCCTGAAATAGCCAAATGAATCAAGGCCTTGGTCGCCTCACAAAGAATACCGAGGACATTTTCCATAATTGAGTATGAGCTAAATGAACACGAAGTGAATACATTGTTTTTCAAAATGTTCTTCGTGGTCTATCTTGACATTAAATGCATTAAGCCTGGCAGTGGGATGTTTCTACTGTCTGCCCTTTATTCATATACAGGTACTTGGGTCTAATTTATCTCTCACTGTGACAAATACTTAGATTGATGTGATGCTCATTCCAACGGTCATAATCATCCAGCAAAGCCGTCTTGAAATAAGAGCACTTCTTTAATGTAGACGATATATCATGTTTCTCTCTCAGATACGCACTAGTTTCATTGCAACTGTGCCACGTAATTGTAGTCTGATATCCCAAAGTGAATTAAGGATTGTTTTTCAACCACAATCTAAATCGTAGCACTCTCCCCAATCATACGATTTTAAAGAAAATTATGAAAAGTACTTATTTTTGTTACATAAACGAATGCACATTTACATAATCGGAATGAAAAGATGATGGAAAATGGAAAATGAAAACTGACATGTGAGCTGGGCAATTTATTCCAAGCCTGGAATTGAGGTTCAATCGTGACAGTCCCCCAATTACCCTCCCCCCTACCTGAATGCCAGAATCAGGGTCGATCTGGGTCCATTCTCAGGACTAGCCACCAGGAGTACATTTCAACGGCAAGTACGGCCACCTGGAATAAATCCGAATCGCCACGCTGTTTCGCTGCAATTGGTAATGCTGAGCTAAGCTCACCGTAGCCAAAGAACAGCTGAAACATATTCACAGTAGAATCGCAATAGAATCCCATGCTATTGCATTAATGTTAATATGCCAGTCAATAGAAAAGTCGTGATTCCTTAAAAAAAATCGTCCACTTTGGAATTGTAAGAATGATTCCTGCAGAGTTTACCTAGATTTAGCAACACAAGCGTTTTGTGTTTGCAGTCAGATTAAGCTTGAAAAACATATCAAGATGGTTACATATTAACATTACGCAACATTATTCAAAGCTATTATAGCATAAAACAAATATATTATCGTTCTATAATATCTGCACGTGTTATTTAAATCGTTCATTCATTTACTCGACAATGCATTTTTCTTATATTTAAACAATCAATATTATTACAAAGCAAAGCAGGAAAATGCATTAATATGTTTTGGTATGCTTCCTTGTCACGGCATTATTGATTACTCCAGTTGTTTATAAGCAGATGCACATGCAGGCTGTATCGATGGTCATGCAGCGCAAATGGGAAAGTGGATCGATCGCCCAATGGAATTTGCCACCTCAACACTCATAGGCTTGGCTTGTAGCACAAAAAAATTACTGCCTGCTTTGCTATACACAGACATGATATATGGAAGAAATATTGATAGTTTGAGATTTTGATTGATCAAATGTTTCGTGCTGATTGCATATTGTGTGTTACGAAGGGTAAAACATTACGATGGTGCCAGAGCGCTGAGGATTTTATTTAGGAAAGGACAATTTGATGGCCTGATAAGAATATTGCTTGGAGACGTCAGACATTAAACTCTCCTCATAATCCTGCCTGAGGCAAGGCCTTTAAGCCAAAATAATTGCATTGGGAATCCAAATATGACAAAAACCTCCAACAACAACAACTTTATGGGACACGGCTCACGGTGGATGTACATCTGAAAACAATTGGTCAGGTCTTGGCTAATAGGTACAGGAAATGATGGTATAATAGAGAAGGCAGTCATCAGCCTCGTCCTTGATGGAGGTTGTACAATATAGCTATGAATATGTCAAGTAGGTTACCAGTGCCATCAATCAATGATGCTAAATGGACGATTTAGTGTCATTGGAAAACAATGTCCCAAAGTTATGAGGAGATTAATATTGACTGTGAAAATCCTAGCTGCAATTAAACATTCTGAAGCAAAATCTGTAATTGGATAACTTAATAGTTTACTGTGGATACAGATATTCAGTCCATCAATTTAATGTCCTTTAACTGGATGGGGATGCAGTGATCACATAGCACTCTCAATCCGGTGACCTAAGTTTGAATTCCAGCCATGACTAATGTCAGTCAGTGGTGAGTGATATCCAAACTACTCCTGGCCATCTCTTCTTCACTCACACACACTGCCCATTGTCACGTATGCATGTACGTTGACCATCTTTAGACAACCATGCTGATGAAATATGGTAAAGAATATTTTCATGGAATCAGGAGGCCTGAAACCTGCAGCATATTGACAAAAGTTAATAACATATGCTTTAATTATAGATAGTTAACAGATGCCAGCCAATTAAAATACTCAATTTTATTATGAAAGCTCATTGAGATTAATAAATTCTGCGAAACGGCATTTTAACAGGGAAAAATATGTTTTGTAAATCTGCTGTGGCTATTTTAATAAGAAAGATTTTGACTACAGGCCATGTAAACAATGATTCACTCTTGCGAACGGAGCGAGAGAGTTTTCAGTCTTAGCTATTTACCTGCAGCAATGATTATGCCTTAAGAAACATGATATTGCAAGTGTCAACAAGAAATAAAGTTAAGCCCAATAGGACATGATTTTGAACATCTGCAATGAAATTCTAGATTATAGTTGACGAACATTCATTCAATTCACAATCAGAGCTGTGGATCTGACACACACTTAGAAACAAGTTTCTGTTGGGAGCAATGAATATTCAACAGCGCTTCGAATTACTCAACCATATATCTAGAGGACAACCCAGCACTGACCCACCTTCATTTAATATTCCAGATTTGAACATCCACTGCCCCGCAAAGCACAACCATAGCAATTATGTGAAACGGATACCGTACCAATATCACCGAAAATGGGTGGCATTTCAACGCAGTGGCGTCATTGTTTTTCAACGGTTTCCGTTTCTTGTGAGGACATCCTGGCTGTTACCACATTTCTCTCACTAGCTTAGATTTCCAGAAGATGTGATACCAGGGCTTCGATTGTACGTGGCCGTGGGCCTCACTTTGAAAACCCCCTTCCCAATGAAGGCTACACTTTGAAAACGATGCAAGAAATCTATTTTTTAATATTACTTGGGACGACTACAACATAACAATAGCAGAACATGTTTCTCCCTCAAACCAGCGTACTGGCACGTTTCCCAGACAGTCAAGGGATCAAACTTAACACATTTCGTCCAAAATTACATGTATTTAGTTAAAACTTTCAAGATTCGCACATTCACTCCAACAAGGCAGTACAATTTAGGGAGTTGAACCGTTACACAAAACATAACCCCTTCTAAAATCAGTGGGGCATTAAGCCACTAATTATCAACAAATGTTTACCTCAAGCTGCTCTGGGACGTGCAGGTGCTCATGACAAAACGGTAGACTAATTTCAATCTTGGTTTTTGAAACCCTGAGGAATCCACCTGACCTCACTGGCTATCAGAGTGCCGGCAACGAGGGCGAGTGCTTTATTTGTCCTGACGTAATTGTGAACGGTTGTCAAAACAACAACGCCAACGGAGGTGATCTTTCGCTTTTTTTTTTACCCACACTGTTTGTCAACCTAATTGGAAAGTAAAACAGGACCTCCCGCACAATGCCACGCCTATCACTCGCCTTTTCTTTTGTTTTGAAATCAATTTCAATTTGAATACAAAACTCAGCATGCGTCATCAATCAACCCCACCGGCCACAGCTAAAGAATACCCTCTCGTTGATTTTGATCAGATAAGTTATTGCACGATTGGTACTTTTTTCTTCTTGGTTCTTTCGGTAAAGTCACGTAGAAGGGAAGTAATAAAATAATAAAAATAA
>CM025619.2:8258662-8292480 GCA_014621495.2 Entosphenus tridentatus | reverse complement strand
AAAACACAAAACGATGTAAGCGCTCTTTTGGAATCAAAGAACGTGTAACTTGAGATTGCAATTCGAGCTTTTTATTAAATGTAGGGTTCCATGGTCATCTGAGGGTCGTGGTAACAACATCAGCGCGATCCCATCTTGTGATCTGATCCTGAATACTACCGCACATCTTGGCCACAATTTACTTCTTAATTACAGTGTGTTGTTTAGAATATCGTCCGTATGTATCTTTATTATCACTCTCCTACACCCCTACCACCGTGGTAACTGTGTCCATGGATGTCATTCATGACTCCCTTGCCCCTTGTTGAGGTCTCGGTCTGCCAGACCGCTTCGTCTGCTCACGTGCCGTTCCACCGCTGTCCCGCAGACCAAAACACTTACTCTGTTCTGCTCATTCCTTCGCAGCGCTCGGCTTTTCAATTCCCCCCCCCCCCCTGGTCTCTGTTTTCCCAAGTTACTATTAAACTACAGCAATTGCTATTTCACTTTTATTTTTTAGTTTACCAGGGTAAGGCCCACTGAGTTTTAATACGGACCTTGCCACAAATGATAGTCCAATGAAGTGTTGTATTATGTTTCAGTTCCATTTCATTTATTTTGTATAGCCCTGTGAGCCATGCGGCTCTTGAATCGGGTGCAACCACAACAAACAAAAACATGAACAAGAAACATCTTAAAGTGACTACACGCAAACAGAAAAATCCAGGGAAAAAACAGCAAAGTCTTCCAGAAAAAGCGCCGTATATCAATGCTGTGTGCAACAATCCAAGTGGGATGCAAGTCAAACAATGACAACCATAAGACAATTTAGATTAAAGTTATCAGTCTAACTCTGTACTACAACAAACAAATATGGCTAAAAAACAAAATGTGCAAATGTATAGCAGCCAAATATATGTTTCGAGTATCCGTCTAAACGTATGTTTACAGGGCCCGGAGAAATCCACGCGACCACGGGGAAAACATGCAACATTCAAATATGCAGCAGGCGTCGGGGTAAAACCTACGACCTCCTGCATATCAGGCGAGGGAGTTCACATCTTGCTACCGCGGGGCCCCCATAGCACATTCCTGCGGAGGGAGCTGGTAGGAACGTTGGGTTGCTCGGTCAATCGCCAGGGTCAACGGCGGCGTGGTGTATTCCGCAAATATGCCCGACTGTGAGGGCGGGCACAAGCCGGCGTGAGTAGGTTCAACGTTGAGTTTATAAGGGCACCACGGGGTGAACAGCCCCTCCCCACCCAGCCCCACCCTCCCCACCCTTCCACCCAGCCCCTCCCCACCCTCCCCTCTCCATCCAGCCCCACCCCTCCCATGTTTGGATGCACGACGGACGGACACAATAATCCCCTGTGGGCTGGTGTAACCAGGAGGTTCCTACCAGTAGCATAACCTTGCTCATTTTCAAGAAATGTTAACTCATATACATTACTCCTTCAAAGGTGCTGTGTGTTGCTGGCCACTGAGGGCTTTAGGCTCTTGGACCTGGGCGCAACAACAATGACATCTAATTTGTAAAGCCAATGTATTGTTCATTTAATGTCCGTTGTCAATCCACTTCTGCATTCGTGCACTCCCACGCTATGAGGATCACAGGGTTTATTTGGCCATACTTCACCACGCTGGTCATTGTGCGTTGGTGATGATTGGGAATCTCGGTGTCAAAATATAGGTACAATACAATGGACTTTGCTGTGCTGCTCTCTCCTGCCCACATCGTAGCTCCAACGCCTGTGATGCATGGGTGATGGTTGCCCATGTAAGCACTATCCAAGCCTCAGCCTGCTTAGCTTATCATATCTCATGAGATGAGACACATTCTGGGTGATTTGGTCGTCGGCGTAATTGATGTTACGTAGACAAAACATTCTAGATTTGAAGCTTTCGTGACTGCATTTATTATTTTTTCTATTATTTTTATTATATATATTTTTTTACCTACGTGACTTTACCGAAAAACCCTAAGAGTATAGACAAACCATTTAAATAAAACATTTATCATACGTGATATTCTACATATTACGCATATGAAGGAAGCATATTCTGTGCGTGTTTATTTGCTCCTTCATATACAAGAGATCTGAAAGAAGTGACGGAGAAGTGATGATTTTTGACCCGCAATATAAAGTTACAAAAATGTGTATTTAAATTAATTCCTAAAAATATTAATATGCACATCCCTGCAAGTCTCCATGTGAATAACCGCATGGCGATAACAATCACAGCAACATCATGAATATGCGATGGTGTAACTGATATGCAATTGCCTAATTAGCACACAATGACGCACGCAATGGTCAAACGCTACGAAACACAGTCCGTTTTCCGAGTACAGCGCGGTAGTTGCGTTCCCGCAAAAACACCGCGTTATGGAAAAATCGCGTTATAATAAATAATATAGTGAGTGAAGCAAAGTCCGCGAGAACGCGCGAGAGATGCGCACGCAGGCTCAACAAAGACTGAGCGCGCGTGGGTAGCATCTAGAAACATCCAGCGGCATCCCAGTTCCTTGTGCGATGCTAAGCCGAGGCGGCCACACGACCGCTTATTCTTACTCGCACGACGTCGTTCCGCTCACTCGATCGCGTTATAACAAAAAATGTGTTCCTTTGTACATTCATCACGTTAAAATCTATCCATTTCGCGTTATGAAAACATGCCTTGCAGGTGAACAGACTGCACATTAACAGCACAATCCCCTACACTGGCAATGAGACTACTCACTAATAATGCAAACCATTGCTATGCATATTCTTGGTTCTTTCGGTAAAGTCACGTAGAAGGGAAATAATAAAATAAAAAATATATAAAACAACAAAAAATTCTCACGACGTTTCGACTGCAACACAAGCAATCATCATCAGGCGTGAAATCCACAGCAAGAACATTTTTTAAAAGTGTCGGTTTTTCCTAACATCAGCACCACGGACAGCGATTTGGTAGTTGGCCAGATGGACGAGCCCATCTATGTTCGGAAAAGAGGAGGGGGGAGCAGAAAATGGAATGTGGTCTGAAAGTCACCGTAAGCGTGAACACAATCAATCAAGACCCGAAATGGTTTATCAAATCCTTCCAATGATTGCTAAGCCAGAATCCATCTTATCGGTTGAAATTGTCTCTGTGTTTGTATATGTGGATAGCCTCATGAACGAATCTCTCATGGTAGCCAGATGGTTTGCAGAGACCATCTATGCAATTATATTGATTTAAATAAATGTCCTTTATTTACCCAGAACAACTTCATTGAGTCTGATGAACTTTTACAAGAGGCTTTGTACAGGGGTGTTTGGGCAATGGGTTTCTGCCACATGGGAGGAAACTGGGGTAGCGAGAGAAAACCCATGCACCTAATAAGGGGAAACACTCAAAGTTCCACATGCACCACGTGAAATAATTCGTTGATGCATTAACACCCTCGTAACCACCTCACAACATAAGTCTACGAGGTAAAAAATAAAATAAAATAAATGAAAACAACTAAATTAAATCACGACGTTTCGGGTGTAACACAAGCATCCTTCTTCAGGTGAGGACAACGTAGTGAAGTGTTCACACTAAAGCGGTTGTGCTTTCGCGACGTTGTCCCCACCTGAAGAAGGACGCTTGTGTTGCGCCCGAAACGTCGTGATTTAATTTATTTGTTTTCATTGATTTTATTTTAGAGTTTTTTACCTACGTAACTTTACCGAAGAAACCAAAGAGTATGAATTCTTGCAGTCACGAAAGCTTCAAATCTAGAATAAGTCTACGACTCATGGTCTATCCCAGATTTGTCTCCAACCTAACCAATAACCGGGATAAGCAGAATTGCTTAGAATCCAAGGGTTACGACACATTTATAAATAACGCGATCTAACCCAAAAAAACCTTTATTACCAATCCAAGATGTAATGGAATCCGGTGCATTCAGATTGATTTGGCTGTGGGCAGGAAACGAAAACATGTCCATAAGTGCCATAATTTTGTTTCACGGAGCATCCTTTAAAACTATTCGTAATTCTTGTAATACTGCGAGCTGGAAGTGTTTGCCAACACCTGCTTTGGTATAAAAAAATAAACATGCAGAATTGCAATGTTACCCGTAATTATAGGCCTCCTGGTGTGACTGATGCTTTCATAGGCTCCTAAGTGACCCATAAATTAATATGTATGACTATGCGGAGAGCATGGGGATTTTTTTTCCCCCGCCGGCTGAAAACACATAGCTTAAAAAATAAAAACCTAAAAACATTATTTCCATGTTTAAGAGAAATAAAGCTCTTATTGTTCCGAATGCGAAATAACGTGTGTGGATTGCTTAAGCCCATTAAAATATAAGTGTTAGGGCGTCGCGTTGGATTCTATTCTGGTGGTCAATACCCATGTGGGCGAAGAGAGCCATCTGAATTCCCAGAGATCCTGTGTCTGAGGACCAGGGAAAGCAAGCCAAAGATGAATGCTGATTTATGACTTTGAATGGGTTCACACAAAAGGCAACGGTTTCAGCCCAGTTATGCAGTGATTATTGGACAATTCTCCTCGTAAATATTATTATCCAAACACATTAAAAGTGAAAGACCAGAAAATACAAAACGTGTTATGTGTCAACTGATTTTTTGTTGTTGATGTAAATAGCGGTAATTTTTTTATCACTCTTACATTCATGAGCGACGGAGATAGTCGAAGATGTAGGAAAAATAATAGCAATTATATTTTCACTCAAATGGAGGCAAGGTACTGGGTTATATCAGTATTACATCGACAAAGACCTGTTAGTGTAAGCATCACATCTATTTGTACAGCCCCAAGAGCCAATTATGGCATACCTTGTAAATATGCAATGCCTGTGAAGCATTCATAGTAATGTTAGTATCAGAACACAAATGCCCGTGCTAAACAACAGAGGAATATAACCTGGAGCATGCAACCTCGTGGAACAGCTTTACCAAAAATGTAAACCACTAAACGATAACCAAAATATGTCAATATTATCAAGTGCGTTGATTATTTCCATTTTGACCCCACCTTGAGGACATAACCTGTGCATTTGAATTCCTACTCAATGCTGAATTTAACGGATGCCAAAAGCTGTTGTTTTTTATTGTAGAATTAAAATTCACGTAATTAAGAGTATTTTTTTCCTTCTTCAAAAAAAGTATGCACATTGCCCTGAAAAACAAATGCAGGTGGTAAAAACATTTGTCCGGTGGCTCCGTGGTAGAGCGTTCGACTTTACCATCTGAAGGTTGCAAGTTCAAATCCTTGGTTGGGGGTTGCATAAAATTGGTAAATCACTTTGTGAGCCCACAGTTGGTTGTCCAATGAATATACTCGCCCGAGCCAGTGGAATAAAAAATTCCCACCACTATCTGAGGGCTATAAAGAGGAGAAGAGGACTGCCTCAATGATCATTGAGGAAAATATCACTGACACTTTTAAAGCTATTACACTCAAAGGTTATTTTATCCCCAGTGTGTACAAACATACTTTGATCTGGAACAACACAATAATAATTCAAAGCTATTGGTCAACTCACCGCTAGATGCAGGCCTCCCCATATTATGTCAAGGTAGCGATATGTCAGCTACCTCGCCTGGTATGCAAGAGGTCGTGGATTCAATCGCGACCCTGACGCCTGTATATTTTGAGTTTGCATGTTCTCCTCGTGGTCACGTGGATTTTTCTCCGGGTCCTCCAGTTTTCCCCTCCACATTTAGAAACGTGCATTCAGAATATTTGGCTGCTATAAAGTTCCACGTGATAACCCACTTCGTTAAATTATCATTTGTGGCCAAGTTGCTTCTGAAAAATAGCTATATAGCGTGGTGGGTCCTACTTGGTAAAATAAAAATAGCTTAGTCATGGGAATTGTTTACCCATACTTTACCATCATGTTTAGCATAGGTTTTTGAAATAGGGGCCCAGGACCGATTCAGATATCACCAGTCGCTCATGTTGTCCATACCCAAGAATTAAACTCAAGTCGCCTGGTTTATAATACAGTGAGCTAACCACTGCACCACCTCAACATGTCCACACTACGAATTCCCATATTTTAACTAATATTACCATATCACTACATCTAAGAGGCTCACTTGCGTTTCAGTGGTCAATTGCACGAAACGCTTCTTTTTCTTCACCCATTAACAACTACAGTTTTAAAATTACATACTCGGGAGAAAAAAATCACGCCTTTGTTGTCTTCTTATAAAACCGGCAATTGCCATATTTCCCATCATGAAAGCCACCAAATTTCTGTCAGGCTCAACTGGGACACGTGTGAGCTGGGAGGTCATCGCTCTCGTCAGTTGCACCCACGTTTCAAAAGCAAACGCGAATCAACCACTCGCATCGCCCACACAGCGAGTGGCCTTTCTCTTCATGACATTGGCCCTGCCTACTGCTCATAAGCTCTGCCTATTCATCTTCTTGGTTCTTTCGGTAAAGTCACGTAGAAGGGAAGTAATAAAATAATAAAAATAATAAAACATAATAAAATAATTCTCACGACGTTTCGGCCACAACGCAAGCAGCCGTCTTCAGGTGAAACCAAGAACATGAATTCCTGCAGTCACGAAAGCTTTAAATCGAAACTCTGCCTATTCCTTTGCCAACCCCTTTATCCGCTATCATGGTTAGTCGATGACGAGCCCAGAGCATGGCTTCAACTGGCATAATAAAATCCCAATTTTCACAAAACGCTTCAGCACGCCGATCGAGAGAGAGAGAGAGAGCTTTTCTCGATCCGTTGGCAGCCTTAACATTCACATCACGGCATTTTCACACACTGTCAAATGCAACAACTTGTCATGCGCTCTCACACATACATTAAAAATGAATATTTTCGTGAAAGCAGTGGCTCCTTGGTAACACATGAATGTCACCGGGTACCATGTGTACACGCAGCTTAGCCATTAATCCCTGGAATTAAATCGAAAACTCGTGTCGAAATGCATTGCCTGCTGGGTATAACTCGCATTCGAACTGCGTTGCGGTATTATGTCGTGTTGTAACTGCAGCTGTCAATGTTGCTATGGACAGTTAGAAATGCAGCCAAGGTTATCTGGCTACTTTCAACCCCAAACACTGGCGACATTCCATTTTGAAGGTTGTTTAATTGAGCGGGAGTCAACAATGCTGATATGATTGTGTCTGCTCATAGTTAGCATTCCTCGCAGCTTATGCAATTGACGTTTAAACAATAGAAAAATCAAACAAATTACCAAAAAAATAATGCCTTCACAAATGTGATTACAATTAAATTAACCTCCCTATATTTATACATTTTAACAAGACCACCATGAATATTAATAGGATAAATGTGTATATATTGTATGTCAAGAAGACCTGTACTCGTGATGGTCTCCATTACGATGAGAATTGACGGAAAAAAACCTGAAGATTAAACCTCCAGGGCCAGATTCGCATATTTCTTTAAAATGTACGGATCTTACCTTTGGCAGTGCAAACAATGGAGGCAATCACGGCTTCAACCACCAAGCACACGTCCACACGTGGAAGTTATTTTATCCCAGAGCTTATGCGACAAGATCAACGAAGGTAGATATCAGTTGGCTGCAGACCTAATATATAATGCATTATCCCATATGTTGTGTTTTTTCTGCTTGTGTATCGCTATATACAGTAGATAAGGTGGATAGTCTTTGAAACTGTGGGGTGGCTGGCTGCGTGTATATTGTTACGTGCAGTAAGTCTCCACAGAGCAGTAAAATAATATTAGTGGTACTGCTGATAAATAGGTGGAGCAAAATGGTATTGGGGTGGCGGTCTGAGTGTAATCATCCACCATCCTTGTCCTTCTCGGTATATAATTTAATATCCACATTTACATAATTTAACATGCCGTGGGAGCTGCAGTGCACTTTTTCATGCACCACGCGATGAATCTAGTGACCGGGTTCAATTCCCGGTCATGGCTAACAACAGCAGCGCACGATAATCGAACCGGTTTTGGGAGCGCGGCCTCGTTCACCAGCCCGCACTTGACCAGCGTGGTGAAATATGGTGAAAGAACGCTACGGGTGGTTGCGTTTGTTTAGAAGTGGATCGTATAAAGAGCTGCAAAAATAATATTAGTCAAGCTATTACAATATGTATGAGGCCATTCTTATGATAATATTGCTCCTAGCCTCACGTCCCCATACCGATATTTTCGGATGCTGCTGTTGAAATATCTAAAGAAAGCTTTCCATATATATAATGTTTTTGAATTAAAGCCAAGCATACTGTCAGCACAATCAAATATTCTATTGCACGCATGCGGCTATAACAAGTGAGTAATTGGAGGATTACATACGGCTACGGTTGCCTGCTTGATATCTGGGAGGCTGGGGGAGCTGTGAAAATGTTTCTTAAAATAGGCTGAATTGCAGCACGTTGCGTGTGTGGCCTTAAGTGGAGCTGCAAGAAATGCAAGCTGAAGAGAAAGAAAAAAACACGACACTTGCATAAACGAAAGTCAACACGAAGCGTCCAAGAGATGGCACGTTTTAAAAGACGTGACGGAACACTGTACTTGTCAACGAAAAGACCCAAAACTGCTTTCACAATACGAATTCACCGCTGTCTGAAGCAAAAAAAAACAAGTTTAAAAAATTTCGATTTAAAGCTTTCGTGACTGCAAGGATTAATCTTCTTGGTTCTTTCGGTAAAGTCACGTAGAAGGTAAATAATAAAATAATAAAAGTACAATTATTCTCACGACGTTTTGGCCACAACGCAAGAGGACGGCTGCTTGCGTTGTGACCGAAACGTCGTGAGAATTATTTTATTATGTTTTATTTTTATTACTTTATTATTTCCCTTCTACGTGACTTTACCGAAAGAACCAAGAAGAAGTTTAAAAAGCACAAGTCAATGCAAACGCGCAGCTCTGCAATTTCATTCTCAAGCCACTGTTGGAATGACCTCCACTCGGAGGCTCTTTAGTGAGTCCTTCTAGTGGGTAATTTCCCTACTCTTCCACACGGGAAAGACGTTTTGGAAGAGGTGCACACGACCTACCGATCGAAATAACTGCACATGCATCGAATTGATAACACTGTGTAACGCATTTTTCTTGTTTGAGCCTGAGTAGTAAATGTTATTTCCTAATTGCTTATCCCTCAAAAGTATAGAAAACGGCTATTATTCTCCGCAAACTTTGCTTTTGTGACCAGGACATTGATATTTAGAAATGCACCTATTTTCAATGAGAAAAGGGGCGAATTTGTGTATTTTCGTTCACATAAAGTCAGAAAAAAAGAACATGTGAATCAAAATAAACATGTTTATATACTAAAGTAATACAAAATTACTACTAAGGATTCAGAAGTGAGTAGTTTTTAGATATTTACGATTATACTGTTATCAACACTTCTAGTAATGTCATGCCTATGCCTAACTTTCTATTCTTAACAACGGCTATAATGTCTTTGATTTGTATTATTTTCCTAATTCATGTTTTCCTCTTTCTAGTCTCTCAGTATAATTGTAAGCTTCCAATGTTATTCAATGCTCATGAATCAATGTCCATGATTCAAGTCTGTACCATAGCATGTAATAAGCACTTACTGAAAACGTTCCTCTTGAGAAAAATGTATTTGGCTTTTCATTATCAAACTCAATTTTCTGAAAGCACTCCATCCTCCTCTCCCTCCCTTCTTAATTTAAGATTGTTTTTATTAAAACCTTCCTTCAATCGCTACCTTTGATATATGGAATATATTGCATTTTCCAGTCGTGTATTCCCATTAATAATTTTATTTCATTCATTTAAAAACTTCAAAACGGAGAATCGCGTGAATGCGTCGTTCGCGTGCAATTCATTTCGTGACTTTTCCTGCCTAAGGCCTAAATGGTTGTGAGGGACGCCATAGGTGACCATGAACAACCCCTAGTAGTATATATCTATGCATGCACTACAACATATTCCACTGTTGTGTGTTCCTTTTGCGTCTTTTCAACAGTAATTATTTTTGATCCAGCACCCTTGTTTTACATGAATTATGCATCACTCATTTTAATATTTAGCCTAACTTTGTAGCATTCTTTGTTAAGTCCCTTCAATCATTTATTTGAGTCTTTTTGACTGCGTTCTTATATGTCATTAATAAATGTTTGCCATTTTAGTACCTTTATTTATTTACTCCAATTTATAATATATATTCTAATGATATCGTGAATAAATTGGTGAGAGTGTACCTCCTAACATAACTCCTTCATTGATATGTATTTTCATAATAATTCATGATATTTTGTTCCTTTCATGCAATGATGTTCGTGAACAATATAAATACATGTCACAAGTGGCTAATGGGTCTGTAATTCTTGCAGCTTGAATAGAAAAATATATTGATTCATCATTGCACAATTGTGGGTTTTTATTTCTTTGTATGCACCTAGTAAAATAGTCCATTCACTTTGATCCAATGGCTGGCACTGCATCTCTGATTATATCCACTTTAAGTCCATCTGTTGTGGAAGTTTCCACGTCCTACACATTCAATTGGTATAAGGAAATGATTGTTGGAGGGACATAACTGTAAACACCAAAACATAATTTGCATTTTCAGGGAAATTGTGGAAGACAAACTGGGATAACCGTGATGAAATGAAGAGAAAAGTGAGAGTGGGTTTGAGTGCTTATGGAAAATGTATTTAATAATGAAAAGCAACCCGTCAATACACCTAAAAAAACGCTTTCAATCAGTGCATATTGACGGCTAAGACATGGAAAAAAATATTGACATCGCAAGAAATGTTAAAGAAATGAAATGTGGGAAAAGCATAGATAGATGCTGGAAATTACAGGGAAAGAAAAAAACAAACAGAGCAGGGAACGAATGCATACGAGAGACATCACACAGAAAAGTCAGTGAGCACGGGCAGAACAGATTGCTGCACGCAATGATGGCTGATGGACGAGCCTGGCGATGGAATGGCAGCCAAACGATGGAACTCACCCGAGAGAATGACCATCAAGCAGATGGAGTGATGAAGTAAGCTCATGTGAAAATAAGACAAGATGATTATTGCATCACAATCGATCATTTCTGGCGGTGACGATGCAATTTTAAACAATACACAGTACATCTTCTTGGTTATTTCGGTAAAGTCACGAAGAAGGGAAATAATAAAATAATAAAAATAAAACATAATAAAATACAATTCTCACGACGTTTCGGCCACAACGCAAGCAGCCGTCCTCAGGTGAAGAACAGGTCTGTCGGAAAGACAGCGTCTGAAGGAACACCACCAAGCTTGGCAGCGGCTGCTTGTGTTGTGGCCGAAACGTCGTGAGAATTTGATTTTATTATGTTTTATTTTTATTATTTTTTTATTTCCCTTCTACGTGACTTTACCCCATACTGTGTCTGGCGTGTAGAGTTTGACCATACTTCCCTATGCTGGTCAGTGTGTGTTAATTATGGGGGCGGGTTGCCCAAAGGTTTGTGTACATATAATTTACCACTGATTTTAACCACAAACTGAACTCGGGATGCTGGGTTCATATCAGTGTGCTAGCCACCGCTTCACTCCATCCCAGACTAGACAATAACAGACTAAATACAAACTATAAAACCGCGAGTCTTTCATTTGCTGCTGATGAAATGGTGCTAAAAGAATTCATCCATTATTCATAGATATTGTTGACAATAATGGTTATAAAGCTACGGGGAAAACCAATATGCAATAAATTAAATGCTAACAACTTCCATTACAATATGCCACAACACAACCTTCGAGTGATTCTTTTGATCCTTCTGTACCAGAACTGATATTTCCCGATGGTTTCAAATTAATATTAAAACGCATTTAAGGAAGAGTTCGCAATATATGTTGTGAAACTAATTTAGTTTTTTTCATGCATGAATAATTAACAAAAGAATTGAGTCGAATTACCCCCCCCCCCCCTTCCCCCACATATATATGTATTTGTTGTTACTATTCAGCACTTTCATCTGTCCCATTTATATTGCAATTATTGGGCAGCTAAAACGAAGTCAAGTTTGTTCATTTAGATACAAAAGCAGAATTTATTTCTCAAACTTGTCTATTCACAAGCACAATTTCCTCTATTAATAACACCAGCCATGCATACACAACATAGTTGACGAAAAATAGTTGACGAATTTATTTAGAACTGATTTTTGTGTTTAATTTGTCCTTCCCCTGCTCCTCCGATTAGCACGGTTATTAGCTACGTACGATTGCGAAAATACAGTATTTATTTTTTATTGACCTGTCTAATAATTCTTCACATTTATTTGCGCGTGAAAATATCTCAGCTGTATTTAGAACTGTGATTTTGGTTGCTTTTGGGTCAACAAATATTTCTTAGGAACGCATCTTTTTAGGTTATATAATTGGACCTTGTGAGGAAATACGTTTTGGTGTACGGCATTTCACTTTAAGTTCACGTTCTCAAGAAGGCAACCCAGACGCATATCGAGGGAAGAAAACAATGGCCGCGCATGTTGCGCGAGATGCACGCCCGGGATTGGAGGATGGGGCGTGACGTCACCACCATGCACGCGCTCTCGAGCGCGTGACACCCAGACGAGAACGCGTCAATTTCTCCGGCCAGAAAACTGATTTTCTTTTTTCTAAAATAGTTTGATACTGCGTTGTCATTTGTATTTTTTTCCGTCGGTAAATATTTGTTAGCATTTATTTGTCATTCAAAGTACATTTTCTTATATGACATTAATTTCTATCAATTACATGATATATTATAAATTTGAAGTTTTCGTGACTGCAAGGGTCCAAACTATTTGGATTGAAGACGGAAGCTTGTGTTGCCTCCGAAACTTTGTGATTTAATTTATTTTATTTTTTACCTACGTGACTTTACCGAAAAAAACCAAAGAGTACATGATACATACCTGATATAAAAAAACATTAATCTAATTCTAATTTAGTAATCAACATTACCTGGGAGACGTCTATGAAGTGTCACATTTACAATGACTTGCAACCTGGGAGTTGCAAGCCTCTTTAACTTCTTTCACTTAATTGAACACCATATTTACGTCAAGTCAAGTGTGGGAGCATATGCCGTGATGGTGGATAAGCAGCGTCCGCCCTCTGGCATCAAAGCTAATTATCCCTCCTTGCGCACTCTTCATATTCCAAAGTCTCGGGCAGTAATGGTTAATCTAATGCAGGCAAGAGATCACAGCGATGATCCTTAATAGTTTTTCTAGTGATATATTAATTGTAGAAATCAATGATGGTATTAATGACCATTACAAAGGAGGATGCAAAGATGAATTCAACATACATTTGGGCAAAACAAAATGCAGGCGCATCACATTCGATGAATAAAATAAAATATTTATTGGAAAGACACGACTGGAGAATGCAACATATTCCATATATCAAGGGTAGCGATTGAAAGAAGGATTAAATTAAAAAAACAATCTTAAATTATGAAGGGAGGGAGAAGAGGATGGAGTGCTTTCAGAAAATTGAGTTTGATAATGAAAAGCCAAATACATTTTTTCTCAAGAGGAACGTTTTCAGTAAGTGCTTATTACATGCTATGGTACAGACTTGAATCATGGACATTGATTCATGAGCATTGAATAACATTGGAAGCTTACAATTATACTGAGAGACGGTTGTTAAGAGTAGAAAGGTAGGCATAGGCAGGACATTGCTAGAAGTGTTGATGACTGATGGACAAGACTGGCGATGGAGTGACAGCCAGGGAAGAGATCGAGTCCGGACAGGAGACCACAGCAGAGGTAGAGCAATGAGATTGATTAATGTTTGTGAGCGAGATGGATTGCATCATCGCGGGACTGTGAGGATTGGTCGCGACATTGGGAGGCCATCATCCAGAAGCAGACAGAAAATGTCTGCTCGTGTTGATAAAATATTGAAATAAAAAACATTCTTACAAGGTGTAACGGGTGTATGCAATAGGAATTTAATAATGCGTGGGGGAAATCATTCTCCTTCATGAACAAAAAAAACTCAATTAGTTTGGGTATCGACTATTCAGCAGAGAAAAGTAGACATTGAATTATGTTTGACGTTTGTTAAATCGACCCATTCAACATGATCAACTTACACGCTCTCATCAAATGCACGGCGGGGTTCAGAAGCTGAGCACGGGCCACTCATACACCCCATCGAGAATGAAAGCAAGGCATGACATACATTCTCGTAGATTTAAAAGCTTTAACTCTCAAAGGAATGCTATCGAGAAACACATTTTTTTTGTCAAGGATATGTTCCAACTCATACAGCCCACTAGCTTCAAGATGTCACCATGCACTTGCTTGACATGTCGACCACTGCATTACAATGCACGTCAAATCTGTTTCATGTAGAGCAATAAAACATTTAATTTGAGAACATTTGATATGCGCTTGCAGATATATAATCTGCATTTTAACGCCCTCGTAACTGGTCACGTACACGGGGAGAAAACATAACCTTGGTGTACGGTGTTTTAATCAAACCAGCTCGCACTGGAAGTGCACTCCACGAAAAACAATTTCAAAATCACCGTGCAGCAAAATAGCCACCAGGCAAGCACGAGAGACGCTCACCGTCGTTGACCTTGTGCGTTGAGTCTTCGACGCTGCAAGATGGGTCAGAACAGGCAAGCGGGGAGCAAGCTGACGTTCACTTTCGGCCTCAAAAAGTGGGCGAGCAGCAGCCATCGCAAGAGCAGGGACAGCAACTTGAGCATCTGTATTGAATGCCTGTGGCTATCACTCACCTCACAAGTCACCTCACAAGTAATCTGAATTACTGTCGAACAAGGGCAGCAATAATGTGACTGTAGATAGAAGAGAGAGAGAAAAAAAAAAGAGGGATTTCTGTGGATTTCACACCTGATGATGATTGCTTGTGTTGCAGTCGAAACGTCGTGATAATTTTATTGTTTTATATTTTTATTATTGTATTGTTTCCCTTCTACGTGACTTTACCGAAAGAACCAAGAAGATGAATCCCTGCAGTCACGAAAGCTTTAAATCAAAATTTAAAACATATGAAAAGGTACATCTCTGCAGGTTTTTTTTTGCTCACACCACTGCTGGTAGAAGGGCCTCTACTAAAGGGAGTTCTCGAGAGCTTGTCTGTCGAGGGTATTTTGGCCTACTCTTTCACGCGGACCAGGTGGCTTTGTCGAGGCAGGAGTACCCACACTTCATACGACCACTCGCAACCTGATTATCGACTAACTGTGGGTGCACTCATTTATCCTGCTGGGTGGACGTACGTGGGGATATTGGAAAAAAAACTTGCATCATAATTTCAAGTACAGCTCGAGGAGATCAAGCTGGCAATAGGTCGGAGATAAAAAATGGCAATTTTGGATCGCAAGTCCAGTGGGTTAACCATGATTTAAACTGGCAACTAGGAAACCTCTTGTGATATTCGGTTGTAAAACAGTCCCCTGAAGGAAATCCATAATCAAAGAACGATACGTTCAAATACAAATGGATGGGTGGCTGGGTGAGTCAATGGACTGATTCAGCATCACTGTGATCCAGAATTTGAAAAAAAGAAAACCACTTGTGATGAAACTGGGTACTCAAACCACACGATGACCTCAGTTTATTATCTCAAATAGTCACCAAAAAAAAAATACCCTTTTCAATTATTTAACAAAAATTACAGCACTGATAATTAAATCAATGTTTTTGCTTGTTTGCCACTTTCATTTCTCACGTGCCATGTTGCACGAGGTAGTGCAGCACTTCCAGTGTGGATGAGAAGTCGCCGGAAGGTATCTTAAAAGTAGTTCTGTGATATCACCTTCCACGGCGTTACGAGCTGCTCTTGCAAAAGTTGAAAATTAACACTTGAGCCCGATTTATGTAGATATTTTAGCCATCAGTCTGTCGCTTTACGAACGAGCGATGGCCGGTTCCCCATTAAGATAGCAAAAAAAAAGGCATAATTTGCAATTCAAATGCTGCCAATTCTGCAAAATAACAGGACCATTCTGCCACTGCCACTACTAATGGCACATTTCCCGGGTTAATAGCATAAAATTGTGCTACAAACTTGGCAGGCTGAGTTTGATTCCTGGCCACTGCAGGAGTGACATGTGACCAGCATGGTAAAGTTTGGTCCAAAAAATCCCACGCAGTACACAAAGCTATTATTTTATTACCAAGATGTTGTGCCTTGGCTCTCTAACACACCCGTTAGTGCTCTACTCGTGACGAATTGGCCACGTTCTGTTTACGTGACATCCCTTACTAGTTGGCTGTGTTGGGTCGTGGCGGGTTTTAACGACATATATTTATTTTTCGATTTAAAGCTTTCGTGACTGCAGGGATTCATATTATTTTGTTCTTTCGGTAAAGTCGCGTAGAAGGGAAATAATAAAATAATAAAAATAAAACAATAAAAATTATCAGACAGCATCGCTGTCTTTCCGTCAGCTCTGTTCTTCACCTGAGGACGGCTGCTTGCGTTGTGGCCGAAACGTTGTGAGAATTTTTATTATGTTTTATTTTTATCATTTTATTATTTCCCTTCTACGTGACTTTACCGAAAGAACCAAGGACATATATTTACGCGATCTAATCCCAAATAAACCCTCTATTATCGACCAAAAAGGGATGCTGTCAAATCACTTTTATGATGTTTTATCTAGGATCTTCATGACAGCGATTCATTTCAATTCATTTGAAAAGTGACTGCCTTCGACCTTTGATGGTATATGTTGGGAGTGGTACAGCAGTAGTTCCCGTATTGTGCCATAAACCTAGCGAGTAACTTTTTATTACTGGACACAGCACACATTATTGGCTTCTGTTATGACCCTTTCATAAGGTGACTGGGCCTTAAATGGGTGGCTGGTGCAGTGTTTACTTTAGAGTCAAGTGTTTGTGGATCGACACAAAAATATAGGGGTTGTTGTGGTTACGAGATTGGCAGACCTTCAGTAGTTTTATAGTTCGTCATCATCAACAGAACCATTGTCTTCATCCATCATTAATATCATCATTTAATATTACCGTTGTTATTGTCATAAATACGTATAATAATATCTGTGATCATCAACATTGTCTTCATTTTCATCAGCACTAAGCCGCATGTGTATTTGGCTTGATACTACATTCCACACATCCGTGGAGGGTGGAGCAAATGTCAGGTACACGTAACCGTGTGTGTGGGTTGGGAGCGATTAGTGCGTTGCGCTGCAAACTCGGCGACCAGACATCGATTCCCGCTCACGGCCAACACCGGTGATGATGATCTGAATCGGTCCTGGACCTCCCCTAGGTCGACTCAGCCTCAAATGAATAGCTGGTACGGTGTGTAAACATTTCTACTCGGGAGATAAAGGCGGCTGCCGCATAATGCTGGCCACCCACCCCCACATATGCCGTACCGGCCTTCATAGGTGCTATTCGCAAAAAGCACTTGCCCCAAAAGTCTCTTAATGCAATACGGGCGATCTTTGTCTTTGTTGTGTTAATGGATGAGATGGACCGGAGCCTGATTGGCTACCTTTGTGTGTCAGCAGGGCGAGCATGGTGACCTCATCACACGTGACTTAGATTATCATCAACATTCCGCTGGAAATGGATTGGCTGCGGGATTTCATTGTGGAACGAGGCCGCAACCGTTCTGCACAGCACATCTACCTACGCAAATTAGGTGCAATCACTTTATGTAATCTTCACAAAATAGCTGGAAATGCTAAAAATTGTGTCGAAGCAAATTCTTCAACAACCCAGCAACTTTATCTCCATGACATGAGACCCATTGAATAGTTTGTGATATTAATGTTTTTAACCACAATAATTTACCTAAGAAAGCATCACTGACTCACAGCACTCTTTTTATAGAGGGTCCTGCATTGGGATAATTGTTCAATACCATTAATGATTTTTTCGAAGGCTGAGTTAAATCAATAAATAAATACATAGAGAGGGAGATAATCCTGTAAATAAATGCACATCAGCCCACCCAATATGCATCAAAATATAGCTTTCTACATCAACACACATGTAACTTTTGAAGCACGTGGGAAGAAATAAGCAGAAACACAATTGCATGGTCTCCTGCTTCCAACTGAAGCCATTTCTAATTGTGAACTGCCACATTGTGTTACAGCCACAGTAACAGAAACCATGCTGCCATTTGAATGGCTCTTAAAAAGCTGTAGTTAGCAAATGCTGTTTTGTGGATGTATCTGGACTAAACATACACTCCTTTCGCATGCAGAGGGTCGACAAATGCACCCAATCAAGCTTTTATATAATACGTAAATAAACGTTGTGGTAAACGGATCAATATTGTCGGAGATAGCGTTCATCGTTGTCAAATGCAGACCCCATTTGCGTTCCTGAAATGTAAATCAAGGTAACTTTGCATGCATCTTGCAAAGCTAATGTATTAATTGTAACAAATTAATCTGATGTTCACCGAGATAATGTAATTTAAAATCCTCCCCACCACATGCTGCACTGATGAAATGTAACGAAGTTACATGTCTTCTTAGAAGGGTTATTGTATTAGTGTGATGGTTATTGCCCACCTCCAATTCTGTGAACCTGCCTCTGTGAACACATATCAATCACACGACGTATTGAAACCTTCACCGTGTAAAAAGTAAATGTACTATAAGAAATGCCATAAATATATTTCCTGGTACATCATGGCTCTGTAAATGGAATTGCAATACTCATTCTGCTTTGTAAGGCCTCCTTAGTTTCCTCGAAGGCAAAGGCTAAAGCACTTAATCCTAAGAATCGGACATGTCTCTAGGCCAACCTTGAGCTTCTATGGTTATCAGTTGATGGAAAGCATTGCTACCCGAGCAGTGTTATCTTACACAAAGGGGTCACCCTTCACCTTAGCCAGGCACCGCTTTCTATAAATTGCCACGGACACGCATTTTTGTGGAGAAAATCTGTGTCTTTCGCGCAAATGACTTTGCAGGCTCAAAAAATTACACTCGCACAAAAAAATTCAGGATGTTATCAGTGCAACCAAAAGTTCAACAGGAGCCAGTCTTGATAAAGTCAGGACCTCCAAGTCACCCCACAGTGAATGATGGTATCACCTCGGCTCTGTGTTCCTGGGTTTCCACTGAACATAGACATGGAATGCCAATGTGCAAGGCATGCAATTTTGATGAAATTGGGAGTTTATGATGAACCAGTATAAATCTCAGCAGCGTGCAAGAATAGTTGAAATTATTTCAACACAGAGAGACTATCGCAGATATTTTAAGAGCCGAACGGCTCCAACCGTATTCGGGCGTTGATTTCCCGATTCCGAGAATCGGGGAACAATGATGGATGCAAGGCGTCGTGTTGGTAGACCTCGAACCAGTCGATCTCCGACTTCTATTGAGCAAGTGAGAGAGAGTGTCAACGTGGTGGAAAATGCTGCTGAAAGAGAGCTCGGATTTACCAACGCAACACAGGTGGTCATTTACAAGACGGGCAGTTACTTATGGGCCCTCCCTGTAGTTCTCGTTCATCGTCAAAGAACACCGAGTTTTGCAACAAACCTTGCAGATGCTTTGCCTGCGATTTGATTTCACCTCGCTCAGTAAAAACACGGTGAGCTTCGCAAACTCGCCCATTTTACCTGCCATGCCGATCGGTTGCAGTTTGGGAGTGTTGCAACGAATCTCTCTTCATTAGACTGTCAGAGGAATTTGTAAATGAGACCATGGTGGAGGTTATATAATCGTCTTCAAAATGGCACTATTGTGAGTTGGTTAAAAGGTCCTTTGAAATGCATATTTTTAAGTAGGTTTATGAATGACAATGCTTTTGTTCTGGGCTCTTAACACACTTCATTTTGACCATTTATGCTAAACTTCTGTACAACGAACTATTCAAATGCAGTCGTTTCTCTGCCCACATGTTGGCACTTTGAAGATTTTGAAGGGAAATTTCGAATTTTTTTTGTTTAGACCTATTCTATTATGTTGTACAATTATGAATTTGCATACTAACAAAAGTGACAGCAGCTGATACCACATCACGTATTTTTTGGCAGAAGCGATGTCACATTATTGACGTCACTTCCAATTTTTAATCAATCCGAAACAAACGAAAATTCGGAACATTTCCCAATTTTCACATCGAGGCCTGATTTTAGGATTTTGCAGATTCATCTTAAAATCGGAAACACATCACCAGTATGGAAGTGTAGAGGAGTTTCAGATGCATGGTTGTTTTTTGTGTTTCTTGAACAGACCAACGCATGCATGTAGAGTCGCCTGGAAAAAGGCGAAATCGAGTGTCATGCTTTTCCTACAACCCTGTTTATTCCTTTCCCTTTCAACTCTCTCAAAAATCACATTTCAGCCCTCGGCACACTCCCTCCACTCCATTCAGTTTGGAGAGCTTGAATCGCCGAATGGAGTTCAAAATAACTCACAAACACAAACCTTGTGGAAGATCCAACGTATAAAATCCCTGGGTTTGATTTTCCATGAAGCTCATGGTCCACCCTAAACCGCATCCGCAAAAAAAACATGGCAGATGCGGATACTTGATGCACAAATGGAAAATGAAAAACTGTCAAGTGTACGACTGTGGTCATCCAGACCAGACCACACAACAAATAACGATGCAAAGCCCCGATCCACAAACACGAGACATCACAGCGATACACTCCACGACTCCTGACACAGTTATCTGGCTTGACCACCTGAACAGTGCCGGATTATCCTAGTAGCAAAAGTAGCTACATATGCTACGGGCCCTACACTTTCAAGGGCCCCGCGCTAAATGCTTTCAAGCTTTCAATTTCGGTTCAGTGATTCTGCACTTGCTCTATTACTATAGTACTAAACCGCCTTCAACTTTTATGAACGACTGGGTGTTTAAGGTTAGCGATTTGTCGTATTATCTGGCTGTGTAGCAAATGAAAACATTAAATAACTTTACTATGCAAGTAAAAAATGTGTGTTTTAATATGTATGTGTTTAAAAAAAGAAAAAAAATAGGGCCCCTTTATCACATATGCTACAGGCCCCGCACTAGCCCAATCCGGCACTGCACCTGAATGCGAAATTGTCGGTGTTGCTCTGCATCTACAAAAGCCACACGAAAGAAGAAGACTCCCCCCGCTCAGGTGAGTGGTAGGGCGGTCCCATTGACCTCATCATCCAAACCCTCATGTAACGCGGGTGACGATGTTAACTATGAGTAATGCACACGTCCACCCTTGTGCTAGATTGGCGATGGCCAGACTGGTGTCCCTGATTATTGTTGTTGGCGTGTGTACCGAACAATCCTTTGTGAAGGACGGACTCGGTGATTCAAGCAGTTAACCATTTACTGTCACTGTGCGTGCTTGTGTACCAGGCTGAGCTTTTTTTCGGCCGAATCGAGGGGGCTAAACGGGCGCGGCACGGGCTAGAGAAGAGATGGAGTGATGTGGTGCACGAGGACGTGGAGCTGAGTGGACTTGCCGATGACTGGTACCAGCGATGTCCAGATCGGCCTCAGTGGAGGAGGCTCGTGAAGGACGCTGCTACTGGGCAGTTGGAGGCAGTCGCCCTCCAACAACAACGGAGGGCGGAGGAGCGACGCTCACAACAAAGAGCGGAGCGCCGGTTGGATAAAGCACAGCAAGTTGGCACAGTAGGGGGTACAGGTGGTGCATCAGCCAGTCGTCTCGGTCATCTCAGTCAGTCGACCCGTGGCACCTGCTGGGTCTGCCCCGTGACCTCCTGCCAGCGGGCGTTCGACACTTCGCGTGGCCTCAAGGTGCACATAGCCTGGCACAAGCGTCGTGGTGACGTCACCGCCACTTAGTGGCGAATGGCGGTTGTTGTTGTTGTTGCGGATGAGTTATTAAATGTAGTTCGAGGAGTGTTTTGCGACAACCATCCAGAAGTATTCTTCGGCCAACATGCACATCAATTGTTGCCTCGCCTCTCAGTTTGTTTATCAGACACCCATTTTGCGCCACCAGTCAGGATGAATGTAATTGTGCACGTAAGTGCCAGAAATATTCTCTCTGAACCATCAGCACAATGTCCAGTTGTTATCTACCCCTCCGTGGTTTTGCTATTTTAAGTTCTGCTATTTTTTAAATCATGAAATGATGCTTGAACATTATCCACTTAAAATTTTAGACAAATTGCACTTGCAAGAATTGCAGAGCAATTTTCTTCTATCACGGTCTTTTTATATACTGTTAGAGAAGAGGAACGAAGCCTCGGAGGGAATGGAGTGATACAATTATCTCACGTGGATTATGACATCGCAAAACTGTGCGACGTGATAACAATTTGGCGAGGCCTTCATCCAGCAGTGGATTGATCACGGCTGATTATTTAAATTTATGACAGCATTGTTCAAACCCAAATGAAGGCTATACCACAAGTTAATAAACTATGTACATAGTTGTTGAGATGTTAGATCGATTTCTAAAACGTTCATGATGGCATGAAGAGCAAAACAATCCACTATATAAATACTAAATGCAGATTGCCAGCAGTGATGTACAGATTAGAAACCCTCTAACCTAAATACAACACAATCTGAAAGCCACAGAGTGATCCATAAACAAAGATAATGAGATCATTCTCAAAATGGCATACAACATAATTAAGGTTCTGCACAAACACTATACTGTACTTATACTGGTAGGAACCTCCTGGTTCCACCAGCCCACAGGGGATTATTGTGTCCGTCCGTTCGTCGTGAATCCAAAAATGGAAGGGGTGGGGCTGGGTGGAGAGGGGAGGGTGGGGAGGGGCTGGGTGGGGAGGGGCTGGGTGGGGAGGGGAGGGTGGGGAGGGGCTGGGTGGGGAGGGTGGGGCTGGGTGGGGGGTGGGAGGGGTGGGGCTGGGTGGGGAGGGGCTGGTCACCCCGTGGTGCCCTTATAAAACTCAACGTTTAACCTATTCACGCCGGCTTGTGCCCGCCCTCACAGTCGGGCATATTTGCGGAATACACCACGCCGCCGTTGACCCTGGCCATTGACCGAGCAACCCAACGTTCCTACCAGCTCCCACCGCAGGAATGTGTTTCTTAAAAGCAAAATAAATGTCCTGTGTGTAGTTCCCGTTACTGGAAAGGCCAGAAAGTGATGCACAAAACAATTGAAGGAATAGGAACAGAGTGAAGGAGATTCAGAAGCAGGACATGTCGTACGCGGGAGTGAGAGGGATCAAAATTTGTGCACCAAAATGGACAATGGTGCTTCTGGAGTGAACATTTGCTGCTGCTGCTGCTGATCAATGTTACTTTCAAGTGAGAAAAACATTGTTGACCAGCTCGCAAGAAAAAAAAATACACAAAACAGTGGGGCAAGCTGGACATTGTATCTCCTCGTGCTTTTGAGATGGACACTAGATTCGAACACACGTATACACTTAATGCCATTATATTATTGCCTGATTGCACGTATTCTTGCTTCTTTCCCTTCTACGTGACTTTACCGAAATAACCAAGAATATGAATCCCTGCAGTCACGAAAGCTTTAAATCAATATGTGGTTGCACGTAGTCACATTTCGTGTTATTTTACAAATTATGCAAAGGTTTGCCAATTAAAACGTACATTGCGCAGTAATTTTTTAAATAATACAGTATCATGTATTTATGGTGAGGGGGTGGGGGGAAGCGGTGATACTGCACAACGAACTCGGGCTCCAATTAATGGCCAGGGTTAACATCGGTTCGTAAGTGGCATCTGAACTGGTCCAAATACAGGCGTGTTCCTCCACAGTGTTGACGTCAACTTGCTCTGTTTAAGATCGGAAACAGGTAGATCTCTGCACAATTCTTTCACAATCGCCCGATGATGCTGGATGTAAATTACATAATCTGCGAAGCGGTACAGCACTCAAATTGTAAATGTTGTGGATGTTACTCTCCAACACACACCGGTGGGCGGAAGTAGTCACTAATTGGCACGCTTTGTTTACGTGACAAAAACCGTACTAATTGGCTGAGTCAGGTGGCGGTGGGTTCACGACACATTTATATTTAAATGATTTAACCCCCCCCCCCCCCCAAATGAAAGCCTTTATTATGAAAACTATTGGTCGAGAAAGCCCACCTTCGTGTTAAGCCGAACTGATTCGTGTTACTTCGTTAAGCCGCGGGCACTAATAAGCGCAGTGAAGTGTGATCAAGCGAACCTCAATACTGACATGGCACGGGCAGTCTTCAGCAAGCGGTGGGTTGACGAAGAGCGGTAAACAATTCATGATTTCATTGTCATTATTTCATGTTATTGTCCTTTCACGATATGAGAGAGCCATTAAAATTACTGTTTTAATATTTTCCTCTTGGGAACATTTGAGATTATTTATGAGGACACCAGCAGCTTAGTGCAGTGTCCTGCTTTAATTGCATATATGAAATATGCATGCAGCGTGAACAAATACAATATTGTGAATTACTATGGAAGATTTAGCATCATGCAAATGTGGCAATATATAAATGCTGACATAAATGACTTCTGTTGCGTAATTGTTTATTAAATATGCCCTAGAATTTTTATATGGAAATTAATTCGTGCATTACTATTTAATGTTCCTTCATTTATTATATTTTACAGTGTTTACATTACAGGGATACTTTTCTCTGAACCCGCTAAGCTTATTACTTTTGATATGGACTTAATTAATACAACGTGAATGTAAATTTTCACACGGATTTTAAATATGAACAGATTTTTTTGTTCGTACAAGACCAATGAAAACTAAACCTTGAGTTTATTTTTTTATCTAATACGGCACTTTTGTTAATCCATTGGTGCATAAAGCCCTCCCCGAGCCGTGTCAGTTCTGAAGGTTAATTAAGCATATGTCACAACGCTGGTGAGTGAGTGAGGGTTCGTGAAGTGTGTTTGCGGCGAGCGGTGGTGCAGCGGTTAGCGCGCTGCACTAGGAACCCGGCCGACCAAGTTCGATTCCCGCTCACAGCCAACACCCAGTGGCAATTAAGTATCTGAACATCGCCACTGGGGGGACAAAGTCGGCCGGGCGTGGTGCTGGCCATCCACCCCCTCGTGTGTCGTGACGGCCTTCATCGGTGCTCGCTAACAGCACTTGCCCCAACAGTCTGTTAAGGCTACAGAGGTGATCTTTGTCTTTGGGGTGGATTGGGGGGATAGGGCCAGTCCCATATACCTGCGGTGTTTGCAACTGATGCGTTGCCACCACTTTACCCCCACAAAAAGGAAAAGTCAAGATATTTTTTTTACTCAAAAAAAAAAACACGGGCATTCGGTCATAACCATAACCATTATATATATAAAATAACAAGGACAGCATACTCAGAATGCATGCGAATTCACAAGGCCCTTGTTTCATCGACCTTGACTGACGTGCCAGTACGCTGCTACCGTAGAGCTTTCATCTGCATAAAACACTTGTGCAGATTAAGGCGAATGCGGTGAAGCGCCAATAAATGATTCCTAATCAAGGCATTTGAATTCCAAAATGATCTAAAGCTGCTGCTAATAAACCGCGGCACAAAGCAGAACAAAACCAAACGGGATTAACAAAAAAAAGTATGGCCCTGAATTAGAAATGTGGACTTAACGCTAATTGCAAGCAGTATGTTAGACAATTTGTCGCCACCCTGGGTTCTAATCCCAAGGAGCACGACAGTAACATGACCACTACTCTGCCAATTAAACAGCACAAAGCTCTGTTGACATTAAAGCCCTGCTGGTGTGCATAATATATGGGCGTTAGGGGATTTTTTAAAATGACACCAGCATTCTGGGTAAATGTGGATTCTCTCTACGTAAATTGTACGCGATGAGCACGTGTCCACGTGCTGATGCTAAGAGATGATGGGTGTAGTGTCGGCGCGTTGCTCAGCTGTGTCTCGGGCCGAGGGGGTACAGAGCTACTCAAGTTCAAGTTCATTTATTAGGTGTAGCCCTCTGAGCCATGCGGCTCTTGAATCGGGTGCAACCGCAACAAACAAAAAACATGAACAAAAA
The DNA here is from genome assembly GCA_014621495.2 of Entosphenus tridentatus. Lineage (NCBI taxonomy): Eukaryota > Metazoa > Chordata > Hyperoartia > Petromyzontiformes > Petromyzontidae > Entosphenus > Entosphenus tridentatus. The sequence goes on along the minus strand of CM025619.2, from coordinate 8,266,573 downwards.
ACATCTTAAAGTGAATATGTGACTGAGTGCAAACAGAAAATCCAAGAAAAGACAGCAAAATATTACAGAAAAAACACCGTACACCAACGCTGTGTGCAAAAATCCCAGTGGGATGCAAGTCAAACAACCAACAACAACCACAAGACAACTTAGATTAAGGCCATCAGTCGAACTCTGTACTACAACAAACAAACATGGCTAAACCAATACACTTTTCGAAGTCACCAAAATAAAGCCATGAAAGCAATTAAACAGTGATCATAGGAACTGTGACGGAATTTTCACAATAAATGGCATAAACAACATGTACTACCAAAACCCTGCAGCCATAGCTGGCTGCATGAGTCACTCCACAACAGCAGGAGCATCAATCGGAGTATTATAATTTTTCAATGAACCTTTAAGATCAGCACACTAAATCAAAACACAGATCATACTCGCTGCACGTCACCCAGCCCCGTGTGCAGCATACGAAGTGCACCCCGTTACATTTCCCCAGGACGCACAGGCAAAATTACTGTCGGTGGTTTAAATCTTTCGTGACTGCAGGAATTCATCTTCTTGGTTCTTTCGGTAAAGTCACGTAGAAGGGAAATAAAAAAAAATTAAACATAATGAAATACAATTGTCACGACGTTTCGGCCACAACACAAGCAGCCGTCCTCAGGTGAAGAACAGGTCTGTTGGAAAGACAGCGTCTGAATGAACACCACCAAGCTTGGCAGCGTATATTTAAGCTGGGTTAGAGGAGGAAGGGCGCCTTGACAAAGGAATTTGCATATCAACAGAGGCAATTTGCATATTTATGGGAAATGCAGATATGGGATTAGTCACTATTTTGTATTTTATTATGTTTTATTTTTATTATTTTATTATTTCCCTTCTACGTGACTTTACCGAAAGAACCAAGAAGATACTGCTGGTGGGTTTACACTTTCCACTTTGATGAGTATTCCTGAAAGCAAAACATTACGATAGCATTTTTAAACATGTTTGTTGATTTTTAAAAAGATGTGCTTATAAAAGAATACAGTTGAAACTTGATTTTTTTTTAAGAGCCTGCTCAAGTTGTTTTTTTTATCATTTAATGGTCACTATGAGCTGCATTCCTCTCAACTAGCAAGATTATATTGTATGTGTAGCATTGTGTTCAAGTCACTTAAACATTTGCATAATGCAAAATTTATGTCCTCTTGATGCCCTTCCATCTGGAAGCCACTGGAGCTATTCACTACATTTAAAACTCGTTTCTTTAGAACTGCTTTTTGTGTTTAGTTTGTTGTCCTTCCCCAGCACCTCCGATTAGCACGGTTGGCTACGTACAAAATACATACACATTTCTTTGCGCGTGACATTACTCTGTGGATCAAAAAACAATGCTTGCTTGACATCCTGCAGACACTTCTCAGTTTATTTACCTTAATAATGATTATTTTATACTTATTTTGTCCTGTACGTAGTCAACTGTGCTAATCGGAGGTGCGGGTGGAAGGATAAGAAATGAAACACAAAAAACAGTTCTCAAGAAATGGACTATATGTGATGAGAAAAAAAATTTCCGTACATATTTTGGTGCCATTTTCAAGCATTTATTGACAGCACCTGACATTGCTTGGTAAAAACAAAAAAGCACTTGCTATGTCTACGATTTCCAATGCAATGGCCCTTGCTAATGCAGCGTTACACCAAATGCAAAGCTTAATTAGCAGGGCATGTGATTTATCAGAGTATAATCCAAGTGCTTGTGCCTTCAGAGGTGACCATCTGGTTTGATGTTGAGAGCATGCGACGCTGTTGAACAACAAGTTGTTTGCACACAGCCTAATGGCACATGCCTCATTGGAGATGCGCCAGCCAAGCGGGTCCCTGTGGGCTTCTGCATGCCCCACGTGTTGCTTCCAGAATTTTCCACTCGAGTAATCACTTACAAAATAACAGGTGCGAATAAAGTCATTGGTCGTCGCCCCACTGTGCAAACAAATGCAGGTGCCCCCTCGTGAAATAAACATGCAAATTGTACGATACAAAAATTGCGAGTAAAGATACACGTTCGACAATTTGGTGTTTTAAACGTTTAGAGTTATGTTTTTTTTGGCTCACGGCGATTATTAATTCTTATAACACCGACCAGTCTCAATTTTATCTGGGCACTGCAAGTGACCTCTATTACTGTTGCACTCCAATGGGGAATTGCTCTGCTCTAAAGTAAGACTATCAATACAGTTTTAGTGAAGCAGGCATACTTGGCCATTTTGAGTCATCGCTCCCATTGCAAATGGTAAATCCACAGAGACTGTGGCGCGTGATGAAAGCGGAGAGCACTGCAAGGAAGTACTCTCAAACAGTTTTGACGGTGTAAAACATGGATCACCCTCTTATTACAAATGCAGGGGATGTGGTTCCATATGCTGGACATACACGACGTAGATAATTGCATTATTGCAATTTTAAGGTACAAGTCACCCCTTCGGTTGCACGTCAAAACATATCGATTATTCTGAAATTGATTAATTAATATTGTATTTTTGTTGGTAATTTACAGCACGACATATAATTTTATGACGGGGTTAGTTTGCTAAGTAAATCTTGACTACGCCATGTGTAACCAGAAGTACCACATCATCAGTCAGTTTTTACGGCAAATTCTATTCCTTCCAGATTGCTCTGCCTAAACCGCACACCTGGATAAGTATTAGCTAACATTACAGGGTAAATGTGGCCAGCTGTGATTTTTGATTGCTAAGCCAAGGATGTGTTTACACATCCAAATCAAGAGCTCCCCCAACACCTCCCTCGACCGTTGAACCATAAGAGCTGCAGTGCTGTTACCCCATGGCTTGTTGTTACCGACACTTATGTAGGTATGGTGGTTTGTGTAGGAACTGTTATTACCATTTACCGCATTCATCGTTCAATGCACCGAATTTTGCAAAACAATGTCAACAGTCTATTTAAAGCGTTAAGCTCTTTTGAGAGTGTGTTTTTTCTCTCCCAGTGTTGTAATTGTTAGAGTAAAAAAAATCCTATGCATCGTTAAAAGGTCATTTTATGGCATTAGTGATGGAAGTCTTGCATCAATCGTGTCACCATCAACAAAACAAGTCAGCAGTCAAGCAAAGCAGTTGCTATGTTGCTTAACAGCGTTAAGTTTGGATTGAGATTACCGATATACATCGTGACGGAAATGCGTAGGCAATGAAGGCCAATTGCATTAACCAGTGTCCATGTTTCACCGCAATTGTAGCTTGTGTTGTTGCTTCGGAGACCGGGAGATCGATGATCGGTGCTCCGTCGCCGCGTTGGTAGCACTCGTCCTGATTCCTCACCGAATAGAGTGGAGCCTTCCGTCTTACACTCCAAACCACATCCACACAAAACCATCGTAGATGCGGATACCTGATGTACACATGCAAAATTAAATACTCTCCAGTGCGCGATTAGCGGTCATCAAAAACAGGCCGTGCAACGTATAACGACGCAACGCCTCGATCCACAAACACGAAGGAGACATCGCAGCGATACACCCCCGCTGCTCTTGACGTGGTTGTCTGGGGTTGACCACCTGAATGTGAAATTGCTGTTTGTTGCTCTGCATCTACATCAGCCATACGACAACAAGAAGAAGAAGACCACATTGTAGGGCAATGTCACGGCAGAGCCAATAAACCCACGAATGCCCTTGGACGGTCCACTGGGTGGTCTTTTTCTTCTAGCGTGTGGCAGGCATGTGTAAATTATGCATCCAGGTTTAACTTTGTGAGCCGTGTTATCGCTTCGGCAGTAGCTGGACTAATACCGTACAGTCCGCCAGAGAGAGGGCATACAATGCAGTTGTTATTTGATGCGATCCATCGGTCTGCAACTCTCTCCTTCGGCCTGAGATAATGGGTTCAATAGTGCACGAGGTATCTTGAAACTGTTGGAGAACACCAGGGTAGTCCTTGGGTGTGTTGACGAGGAGGGCTTCATCGTCGGTGTCACCCAGGTTCCTACGTGACTCTTTTCTCCTCCCGTTATTCGGAATGATGTAGAGGCTATTTTCACGATCCAGTCAATTGCTGTTAATAAAAAAAACAAGGATGGAGTGAGGATGCGATCATTGGTGCTCTCCAGATGTGCTTGCAAATCTCGGGAGACAGGCCTGGACCCACATGGAGCCGTGTTGCCGTGTCAGTGTGAAGGTCTCAGAGAAGGTTCATGAAGTGGTGCCCGGGACACCTATGGCCTTCAGCGCTATAAGAGCAGTGGGTTTAATCTACATCTAAATTCCATCGAATGTTTCAACGCTTGTGACATTTCTTTCGCTTCAAATGTATGCACGCACACGACATTATTTTAGCCACTCGATTTCTTCTGATACCTCTGTTCACACGTCTGTTATTGTTGCATTTTCCAAATATTTGTAGTTGTTTAAAGATTTGACTTGTCACTTTTCACTTTCATTCAAGCTTCTGCAGTATGTCTCTTTGTGACTTGGGGTTTATTACGCTGGGCAAAAACTATCGCGATAACGACGATGATGAGGTGTTGTGTTTGCACGAGAGCTGCATGTCATCACTTTTAGCCCAATAAATAAAGCCATTTTATGCAGCTGATAAAATTTTGTTTCATATATATATATTAATTAAATATCAATTACGCCACGGGACAGCTTGTATATGTGGTGGTGACTGAATTGCACAGAGCATTTTTGTCAATGAGTCATCTATGTGGGTGATTGTCGCACCTCCGATTAGCACGGTTGGCCACGTACTGTGCGAAAGAAGTTCAATATGTTTACATACATTGCCAAAATAATGTGCCCAGCATAAATTTGGATACTGAACACCCACTGACATCATTACTATTCTGCAGTCAAAGCTGAATTAGATATCTAAAACTTACCCACAACTGATGTAGATATTAATGCTGCTTTTGTCCATGTATTAGTACAACTTCCCACACAACCATTATTAAAAAGGGGCAATTAATTTCCAAACATAACATTCGAACAACTCAACATTCATGTCAATAGTATGTTGAACCAATTCTGCACCGTACCTATGCAACCGTGCTATTCGCAAGTGTGTCTGTGCATCTGAAATCACTAACACACGAAAAAAAACATCCTCTGTGAATCTGAAACAATCTCAGTTCTGTACCATTGCATGGGAAAAAAACATAGGTATACATAATGCTGTAAATGTGATAATTTTCTAGCTCTTTAAAAAAAAACAATTCTTCTGTAATACAGGTTTTTTTCAAATCTAGAAAAAAAAAGATTTTTTTTGGGTTAGATCGTGTAAATATTTAAATGTGTCGTTAAACCTGACACCACCTGACACAGCCAATTAGTAAGGTTTGTCATGTAAACAGAACATGCCAATTTGTTACAAGTACAGCACACTGATATGCTAGTTGTAATTACTGGCAAAACGTCGTACTCAGATTGTAAATGTTGTGGCTTTGCTCTCCAACACACTGGTGTGCTGTACTAGTAACGAATTTGGCATGTTCCTGTTTATGTGACAAACCTTACTAATTGGCTGTGTCAGGTCGTGGCGGTTTAATGACACATTTATATATTTACGCGATTTAACCCAAAAAAACCTGTATTATGGATGATCCATAATGATGTTAAACTGACAATTTCTTCCCTTTGTGGCACACAAAATACCCAAGCTGTTCCGAAAAGATCGTCATTATCGAGCATAATATTGTGCAACCATTCCCATTTATTTTAATGCTCACTGTACCCAAGTGTTCAATTTTTGTTACCACGTGTTTCTAAAATGTCCTGGTAGGCTGTCTCACAAAAACTAGAGACGATAACCTAACCTTGAACAAACAACCTCTGTTAACATACCACATGAAACGTCCTCGTTACATATCAGCAAACCGCTTTAAACTAATTTTTTATGATGATGGGTTGTTCAACAGAAATATATAAATAAGTAAACTACAAATGCAATTTAACGTAAAAATTACTCGACAATTTTTGTGGTGACAATTAGCAAAGTATTTTAAGGCATTGGTTTAGGGGATCACATTTTACTTCTCTAAATTTACTTGAGGGTAAAATGTCCTTGACCCAGTTATAACTAATTAACACTGACAAATGGGACTCTCCATTCAATTCAATTGCCGAACAGCATTGCTCCTCATTAGGAGACTCAGAAACACATTTGTACGACACTCTCGTGCCACACAAGTGTTTCTATGACACACAAATCACACCGTAGCCCCGAGCGCTGATGTGATGCCGCAAGGATTGCCATGAGAAGTAGCGAAGGTTAGACGCTTTCAGCTTGCACACAGAGCCGTGCAGCTGGAGTCGACAACAAAAACCGGCATAAATAAAGCCGTGGCTTTGCATACGACCGACGCTCGCTCTAAGGGTAATAATATTCAAATGCCACCGCTGTCTGTCATATTTATGAACCCAATAACTGCAATCTTCATAATAAGCAGGAGGAGATTAACTACATATATCGTGAATGCAGCCGATACTAGGTAATAAAATAGTAGACAGGGAATAGATGACATTAAAATAAACATAAATGTATGTTCTTTGCATGCAACAAAAACGTGTACGTCTGCTGAAAGAGCACTCTTACGGATGATGGTTTATCGGCATGAGAATACTGTCAACTATAGGGGAGTCATGGAGGTACCTAATTTAACTCTGGAATAATTGAGAGATATGATAGACCAGGCCATCTATCGCCATAGATATGTTTTTTTTGTCTCCTCCTACATTTGCTGTTGCCCTCGAATTAGTGATCGTTGCATACAATGATGCTACTAAGGGCCAACGTCAAGGTGCGCACGCATGCTTGCTGAGTCCACTCTAAAGCACCATCTCTATGGGAACCTTTTACAGCAGCGCTTTCAATTTTTCCCATTAGCCGCCATCAATTAAGGTGTTGTTGAACCAGCATTTTACACAGCATTCAAGCATTTATCTTCTTGCCTCATCACACCTTAATAAACACACCTACGGTGTGAAAAAAAAATCATTTTCACAGGTAGCGAGATTGTTTTTTAAAGCATGCCCTTTCATCACCCTGCATTGAGTGATTCAATAACCACTTGAGTTACATTTGGGAAGACAATGAGAGCAGTATGTGTTTCTGGATTACAGACGTCTTTTGCTGCTTCATGGCTATACGTGCACAGATGCACGTATATCCATGCACTTAAACCAGACAGACTTATACCTATAAAGGCATATATATATAAACGTGTTAAAAAAAATAAACAAATGTAGTGCTATTTAGTAAAGCATAAATACAACTATGATGTTTGTTGTCAGGCTTATCTGTGGATTTTTTTTTACAAAATGTATACACGCAATAGACTCAATTATATGAATACAAATTCAAGTCAAGTATCGGAATATACACCGAGAAAGCGCGTAGCAGCAACTACCTTCTGACGCTAACCTCGAGGCTCACTCCTGGCATCCCCTCGAGCAATCTCAATAGGCAGCAAGTAAAACACATCTGTGGACAGCAACATTTTGCGTGTCTCATATATGGTGTTAGTTAAAAAAAAACATGGAAAGGTAACTTATAGAAATGACAGAGCACAAAGTGGCAGATCACATTGTATACCGACTTGCTCAAGAGTACGGGTTCACCGATTGGATCAGTCTATCACGTGTTCTTCTAGTGGTGAACTTTTGCTTTATTATGAGAGTCCGTTTGTCACAAATTTCACTATGAGGCTATGCGAATGTAAGCTGATAATTGGAATCGAGGGGGAAAAGTCTGTCAGCTCGAGCCGACCGCCACTTATCTCCAATATTCTTAGGTTTTTTCGGTAAAGTCATGTAAGTAAACAAATTAAATTAATAAAAGTAAAATAAAAATAAAATAAAAATCACGACGTTTTGGAGGCAACACAAGCTTCCGTCTTCAGGTGGAACCG
>CM025619.2:8228341-8242691 GCA_014621495.2 Entosphenus tridentatus | reverse complement strand
TGCTGCTGCATTGGCATTGCTGCTGCATTGGCATTGTTGCTGCATTGACATTGCTGCTGCATTGGCACTCGTGCACCGCCCGTGCTCCTGGTGCTGCTGATACACTTGGGATACTCCCATCCCCAGACCCTTATAAACAGTTTGCCTTTAGAGGCTGACTCCTTTGCCTGATGACGACCGCTTGTGTTGCGATCGAAACGTCGTGATTTGTTTTATTTTATTTCTAATTACGTGATTTTACCGAAAGAACCAAAGAGTAAAACACAAGAGGCAGTTCTAAAATAAATGAGTTTAAAATCTAGATGTAAAAGTGCGTATCTCCACTGCGATGATGACCAGAATTTGCATGATGATGGTTTATCCTCCTTGATGAGAAAATGATGGTCCATGAAAGGATGATGTAGGCCAATGGTTAAGAATAATGATGGAGTGGTAGCCAAGTAGACCGCATTCAAGAGGACATCAACCATGGAGGTGATGTAATGAGAGGTGGATTGCAGGATCATGAGAGATGGCAATGGATTATATCTAGCAGTGGATTGACTATGGCTGATTATCATGATAAGAGTTGGCGTTATTGTTGATCCCAAACTTAATCTACGGTGCGACAAAAAGTATCTTTTTCTGCCTCAGAAATATTGATGAGCTCAGTCACAGGCTCTGCCTTTCCTCCTTTAATGCTCAGAAATTGATCTGCACTTTTATTTCATGTTGAATTGATTACTCCAATGCTATTCTCAAGGCAATATCTGCAATGGCATAGGAATAGGTTATACCCTTTCTGGTAATAAAACAGGTGTTAAGATGTTCAAACACCAAACAGAAACCTTTTGCAAGGAATCTTGTCTGCTTTAACCACATATACTTGTGGTGAACATGCAAACAAAAAACATGCTCTGGCAGTATATGATGCATTGCCTTTGAAACTGATTGGTCCACACCAGAGACGGCTTTCTTTAGAGCCTAGCCTCAAACAGCGTTAGACCAGAGGATGCCGAAAGGCGAACAGCACAAAGGCAATGCACCATCAGGGCATTTATAGCTCGGGGTGAGCAGCTACATCATGGGACCTCCTTCGCCAGTATCAAAATCTAAGAATAGGTTTTTACGATATCTGGCAATATAACAGCCGTATGAAGATGTTCAAACACCAAAAAGAAACCTTTTGCAAGCAATCATGTCTGTTTTATTACCAGATAGGGTAAAACCTATTCTTATATTTTCATACTGGCAGGGGAGGTCACACGATGCATCTGCAATGGCATTTCAACTGCCAAATTTATGACACGGTATTTTAAATGTATTTCACATTATTAAGTTTTGGCCTCACTACACTGGCTCCCAGTTCTAGTATGTGTTAATTGGATAATTTTTACATTAAAGGCTCTAAATGTTCCCACTTCTGGAATGAACTCATGTAATGTACTGAATCCATATATTCCATGTTATTTTGCTATTTAAATGCACAGAACAATTAAGGCTACCTCGGTCAAACACCCTTTATTATGCTGTTAGTCTTACAGCACTTAGGACCATTACTGAATCAGTGTATATTTTTAAATAACACACAGTTGTTGAATAACAAACAAAAACATCAAAGTTAAGCAGTAAATAGCTGCGCTTTAGGTGAAGGCGCAGGGCTGCAATCACTTGGTAACACCACTGCTGACAGAAGGGGCATCCACTAGGGGAAAACCTAACGAGGCCCTTTAGAGACTATTTTGACCAATTCTTCCACGCTGGCCAAAACATATCTTGGAAGATATGGGAATACCAATATTTTACCCTACCACACACGACTTGCCGATCGACTATCCACGACTATGCTAGCGGATAATGCTGGGTGGACAGAGTCGGTATGAGTGGGTTGGGGGGTTTAAGAAACTTGCCCATTGTTGCAACTGAGATCCAACCGGTGATCTCTGGATTTCGATTTAAAGTTTTCGTGACTGCAGGGATTCATATTCTTGGTTCTTTCGGTAAAGTCACGTCGAAGGGAAATAATAAAATAAAAAACATCAAACATAATAAAATAAAATAAAAATATAACATTTTTTATTATGTTAAATTTGTATTATTGTATTATTTCCCTTCTACGTGACTTTTACCGAAAGAACTAAGAATATGGATCTATGGATTGTAAGTACAATGTGCTAACCATTACACTGCGGTAGCAACATTGCACCACGGACAGCTGTGCTTCATCTAGCTGAGAATTATTTCTCGATTAGTGCTTGAGATTGAATTGCAAGCCATGGATGGATTGAGTGAATTATTGATGTATGTTGAACTTCGTTCGTACCGTACGTCGCCAACCGTGCTCATCGGAGGTCCAGAGAGGTGCTGTATCAATGTGTAGCTGCTGTATTCCGAAATAGAAATTGTCTTGAGGGTCATTCCTCGTATAAGTGTGCGAGCATAGGAGCCATTTTTTTTAATATCCGTGAAACATGCAATTTACCGATATTGTTTGTGAAAAAAAATGTTCTATGCTCAAGAGGGTGCAGGAAATCTATCTTGTTGGATTCCTAACACATCTTTCTCTTTTCCATTGTTGAGCCAATAGTCGTAACACCGCCTTAATTACAAGTTGAGGTTTCACAAATCCACACGTGCTCTGTCTATATGGTGGGCGTGTAAATGTGTGCAATTGAAATTCAAATTGAAGTCACGTGGAATGTGTTTCATCAGAAGCCTATCCACCGACTGTAAGTACTGATGACGCAATAGCTTGTAGATGTTATTCAACTGCTTACCAACGTGGGCACAATCGGCATGTGCGTAAGCGTACACGCCGGTATTTCGAATTAATTGACTTAATCCCAATGGTGATAGTGATTTAATAAGCTGATTAATTAAATATTCCGTGTCTCTGTACAAACATCACGAATCTAATATAATACAACCACATATGAATTAAAAGTAAACATTTGTCTTGTTTTTCGGTGAGCAATTTATGTATATATTATTAAAGAGCCCTGCTTACCGATTTTTTTTTAAAATCTTCAAGTACACACTCTTCTATCTAGATGCATTTCAAATCAAACCATTAGTACATTGGGCATTCGTGCCATTGTTATAGCATAGGGCTAACGCAAATGCCACGTGGCCATTTAACGGATTGCCTTGCGACGGAGGCGTAATCGTGTTTGGAAAATCCGCGGAATTGTTACAACGTTTCAGTGGTCCTTAAAAAGTCCACGCGAGGTGGGAAAGTCAATTGCATGCGCTGGGATTCCGTGCCTCCCACACAGCGGCAATGCTGGGATTAGGTTTTAAATCAGCGAAATCTTTACTCGAGAGGCAAGCACAGCATGTCTAAGTGGCCCCGTATGTAGCATACCCTGCCACCTTGTGTTTAGCCACATGCTGTCTTGAGGCTTTAATTGCCCACCACAAAAGAATTGTGTTTGCAGTAAACCAATATTTTTTAATACCCGTTCATTTACATGAATTATAACTGAATTAGTCTGCATTATTTATAACCTTAATGGATACGCAATTATTTTACTCGGTTATTTGTCTCATAAAAACATGCGTGGCACGTAAATAACAGGTGAGGTAATTGTATGGCATAGTCGTTATTGTCGCCAACAAATCCCTGACATGTAATATAGAACATAATCTGAATCAAATGTCACTCTGCAACCAAACAATGATCCAGTGAATGTCTAATGTATAATTAAATTGTATTTATTTTAATACAGTTTATATTAAGTGGCTGTTTACATTACCTGAGTGGAGACACACTTGAAATAAAGCTACAATTGAGGCTGAATGTGACAGTACCTCTTATTAGGCATATAGCGATTTAGGCTCCAGATATATTATAAACACCTGCAAATGATATTCCAAATTATATGCTTGCTACATGTAGGCTAAAAATAGTGCAAACCACTGTACAGATGAGACAAAAACAATAATAGCTTGTTATATTTTTTATTGTGGCCGCGAAGCACATGTAATCCTCTGTGTGGGTGGAATAATAGTTAGACCTCTGTTATATTTACTCAGTATGAATCAACGTGGGGCATTATGGGCAAAAGCAATATTAAGCCAAACTCCACTTTGCAGCTCCACGTATTTTTTTGTCTATTTTAGCCAATGGGCTGATGTACTAAAACTAGGGGTGCCGTGGTGGAGAGATGTTCACTACCTCGCCTGGTATACAGAAGGTTGTTTGTGGGTTCGATTCCGATCATGATGCCTGCATATTTGGAGCTTTCATGTTTTTCCTGTGGTCACGTGGATTTTTCTCCGGGTCCTCCGGGTTTTCCCGTTCACATGTATAGAGATAAATTTAGAGTATTTGGCTGTAATACATCTCTACGTGATAAACCACTTCGTTGAGCTATCATTTGTAGCGAAGTCGCTTCTGAAAAAGAGCAATATAGCTCAGTGGGCCTTACCTGGTAAAATAATAATAATAACTTAGTTTATTATTTATTCATAGATACAGAATTGACGTCTGCTCTGTGTCGACTTTCTCTTTTGTAATTACCTGGTGTCATCCGGGCATGTATTCCTGAGGTGCAAAATCAGTGCACGAGTCTGGTTCGTCAGTTGAAAATATATTAAACAGTATCAGCAGTGACTAGGCAAGTGGCCAGGCAACAGATGCGAGTAATGGCAATCCCTGCTGTACACAATGTAATAAGGCAATTTGTCACCATAATTTCTGGTATACGTGTTTCATTATTCAGGAAAATAACAGGGTAAGAAATACCCAAGAATAATTTAGGATTGTCTCCTGCACATTGTGTGTTTCCCTCGAAGAGTGTGTGCGTGGTAGTGAATTGCATTGGGAACATAGCAATCTACGTTTCATTCCTGGCCATGAAAATTTTAATTTGGCAAAGGATATCTGAACCTGTCCTGGGATTCTCCCTACAGAAACAGAGTGGAAGATGGCAGCCTTCACATGACCCACTCTGTTAAGTAAGAAATCACAATTAATGCCATCAACCCGGCGACCGAACATTGATAATCGGATCTGCCGGTCTCCAGAGCAACAACTCAAGCCACCATAACAGCCCTTTCGAGGACCAAACAACACGCCGAATGGGTCCTGGAAGAATGATCCTCCACCTCATCATTGAGAGAGATTCTCGGATGAATTGCGAGGTGTCTCTTGAGCATGTTGAGGATATCATATTCTTGGTTCTTTCGGTAAAGTCACAGCCAGATTAGCTGCATCAAGTGATGCAGCTAATCTGGCTGTGACGGTCCCACCTGATGACGGAGGCTTGTGTTGCCTCCGAAACGTCGTGATTTTTATTGTTTTATATTTTTATTAATTTTTTTACCTACGTGACTTTACCGAAAGAACCAAGAATATGAATCCTTGCAGTCACGAAAGCTTCAAATCTAGAATTCATGTTGAGGATGCACAACATCAACATCCTCATGCTCCAAGACATCCACGTGTCCAGTAACCAACAGACCCAGTCGATATTGTAGCCATGGATGCACCCTCACAACTCGCCACTACCTCCAAAATTATCGCCTGGTCACATACGATTTCCACATCTTTCCCCCAACCGAAGATGAAGCCACCTACACCACCGCCATCAAGATTAGGAAACCTGCATATTACCAACGTGTGCAAAGCCCCGACTTCGAAATGGCTTCAGCCAGCACTCTCAAGTACACCAATCCTAGCCCTATATTTTAACGACTTAATGAAGAAATGTTTACGTATTTTATAGCTTATTTACGTATTTACTAAAGGTAATTCCTAAAAAAATAAAATTTGTAGGCCAATATCATTATTCGCGAAATCTGCTATTCATTCTTGGGAACGTATCCATCGTGAATAACGCGGGGATACTGAATAGAACCCATTTACAAGCACCACCTCTCCACATCGGCCGTCTCCCTCATGTCTCTGTCACCCTCACAGAGCTCGTATACTTATGCAATATCCTTCTCCAATATCCCCTCTCAGCACATACACGTATGCCTTTTATCCACACAAATCCCTCAGTCACTCCTCCTGTCCATCCTTTCCAAATGAATAATACATTCCTGATTATTCAATCTCACAGTCAGGTCTTTAATCCTTTTAAATTGACCACTGTGTGGTTGTTTACCAAACTGGTGACAGCCTTACAAAAAAAAACCTTCATGATGCCATAAGTGAACCACGACACTTCGATGATCTCACTATGGGAACCTCATTTGCCAGTAAAAATATGATAATTGTTTTTTTACCCTTCTATCTGGCAACAAAACTGACACCTTTTTACAAGGCGTCATGTTTGCATTGACCGCAATACCTGCAGTCATAATACAAACAAAAGACATAACTCTGATAATGTGCACTGTCCTTGAAGTTGATTGGTCCACACCCGAGACAGCTTTCCTTCGAGCCTAGTCTCACATGGGTTGGACCAGATGACGCCAAAAGGCGCACAACTCAAAGACAATGCACCATCAGAGTATGAGAGCTCGGGGTAAGCCTTTACACTATGGGAACCTCATTTGCCAGTAAAAATATGATAATTGATTTTTACCCTTCTATCTGGCAACAAAACTGACACCTTTTTACAAGGAGTCATGTTTGCATAGACCGCAATACCTGCAGTCATAATACAAACAAAAGACATAACTCTAATAATGTGCACTGTCCTTGAAGTTGATTGGTCCACACCCGAGACAGCTTTCCTTAGAGCCTAGTCTCACATGGGTTGGACCAGATGACGCCAAAAGGCGCACAACTCAAAGACAATGCACCATCAGAGTATGAGAGCTCGGGGTAAGCCTTTACACTATGGGAACCTCATTTGCCAGTAAAAATATGATAATTGATTTTTACCCTTCTATCTGGCAACAAAACTGACACCTTTTTACAAGGAGTCATGTTTGCATAGACCGCAATACCTGCAGTTATAATACAAACAAAAGACATAACTCTGATAATGTGCACTGTCCTTGAAGTTGATTGGTCCACACCCGAGACAGCTTTCCTGGTCAAGCAACATAAACCATCTCGTCAAGCAACATAAACCATCTCGTCAAGCAACATAAACCATCACGCAGACTCTGGTCATCCTCGCAGCAGCGGTCTTTGGCTGGCCATCGGCCAAAGGCGGTCGCCGTATCTCGCGCTTTCAGATGAGCCGTCTGGAACGCTCTTCCTTCCGATATTAGGAAGCCACCGGAGCTATGTACTTTTAAATCATCTAGATTGAAAACTCATTTTTTAAACTGTGTTTGTGTTTAGTTTGTTGTCCTTCTCCCACAACCTCCGATTAGCACGGTTGGCTACGTACGGTGCGAAATAAGTTGAACATACATACGTAAGATTTACGAGTCACTTAGATTCACGAATTTCACATTCAAGTCTGGCTGCCAGAAGATGTGTATTCCGTCGTCGATCTCATTCACACACACACACCCACGCCACCGCAGCAGCATACGTGAACGAGTTTGTATTCATGCGCACACGCGCGCACACAGTTTCCCTGGCACCCATGTCCCAAGCCACCACATATATGCTGTATCTGTGAAATCCAACTTGAACGTGTATGGGCATACATTTCTACCGCGAAGACTTACTACGCGAACAGGTGTTCTATTGCACATGGAGTAAATAGAAGCTAAATTTGATCCACATATGCACATGAGCACTGATCTGATCCCTCAGTGTGAGGGTATATGATAAACATTGTTTCGCTTAATATAAACGCTTTAATTTCAATGCATGTTTTTTTCACATTACAAGAAGTTACATGTTGCTTTGCAACATTATTTTACGTCCGTTACATTATCGTGACACGATTAAAACGTTCTGATCGCAAGGATTTGAAACTAGAACGATACCAATTCGAGGTGGAGAAAATTCACGCGTATGAGGGGACGAAAGTCAGTGCTGCCATCTGTTGGTCACCTCACAATCACAAGACGACAACACCGTGCGAGCACTGTTGGTGACCCACTCTTACTCTCTTAAAGCATTTACCGCCCCCCCCCTCCCAATTAAAAAATAAACAAATTGATCTCAAGCTTTCCTAACACCTGGAAATACAAACCAGGGCACAAAGGACAATTTGAAAAAAATGTAAACGTGTTTTGCTCTGAAAGTTATCCGTCCGCCTCTGTACTACTTACGAAACGTTTCTGAAAACTAATGTGTGTTAAAAAAAATCTTTAAATAATCCCTACATTTGCACGTTTTTCCCAAGTAACTTGTTTGATATATACATATGTTAGACAGAAAAGCAGTGATGCAGCGGTTAGGACATTGAACTATGAATCAGTAAACCTGACTTCGATGGCTAGTAGTATATTTAATCCAGCCCTGGGCCTTCTCAATACTGACCGTTGTGGTCAAGTGGATGGACAAAGGAATACAAATGATGAATAATTTTTACAGTGGTATTTCATCAGCTACTGTTGCTGTACATACATTATATATCCCTGTGTGATCAGTTAAAAAGTAAAATGTATGCATGATTCAACCTACACGAGTAATCACTTATATTCTCTAAACCAAAACCAATCCATGCAACAGTTTACATTTTATGACCAAAGATAACATCAATTTGGAAACTGTGGGTTTACAAATTACGAGAAAATGTCCGATAATTTACCCCGAATGCATTATTTCTTGAAAGTATTATGGTTTTGAGGGTAAACCCTTCAAAGCGATTATCCAGAGTAATCGAGGCTATAATTCAACTACCAACCAATTTGTCTTGCCTGCTAAAATTAATAATTTTAACTGCTTTAATAAATGTCAACGCTGGTTAGTTTACACGCCGATAGTCGGCAGAGTAGTTTCTGCCAATTTTTTTTGGATGCCCCTAATGGAATGATTTGAACGTTCGGAGTGAATTAATCGCAATGTAAAACAAAAGTATTGCACCCGCAGTTTTGTCTACGTTGCTGTGTGATGAAATATATTTTATGCATATTTGAAATGTTTCACGTATATTTCGTAAAATATATTAACATATATTCATATATAGATATTAATTGCCAATCTCTAAGACTATGCAAGGTGTCTTTACAATGCGATCAGTTTAAAACAACGCACATTTCCTATGCTTAATAAAAGTTGATCATAGAGGAAATTGATAGATGTTTCTCTATTCGCTTTTCATTAACGAGAAAAATCCTTTATTTGTCTACCAATTTGACATTTTTGGCTTTGCATTTAAAATAGTTCATCACTTAATCTTAGAATATCACTACAGTAGACAATTAGTTTACCGCTTCTATGCAATACACATCCGCACATAATGTGCATCCTTGTTGCAAACAGACGTGCGCAAGTTATACGATTCGCATTTCGACAGCAGACCGTTTTTTGTGCAATTCACATTGTTCCCGTTTTTAACCACAAGCCAAAGCGGAAGCAGGATGGGGATGTTGATATATTTCTCATAGCCTGCTGCCCTTGCAAGCCACCATAACTTCGTATCTGAGCCCTGTCCATCACGTGGAATAGTCGCGTGCTAACGTACATCTAGGGGTGAGGCTAGAAACGAATACAATGGCTATTGTGCTTTTGTCAACGATCCACCCACAATGGGCAGAATCGCTTTGTAATGTAAAATTTTACTTAAAACTTTCGTGACTGCAGGAATTTATATTCTTTGGTTCTTTCGGTAAAGTGACATAGAACAGACAAAACGGTTTTCCTTAAAACCTTCTGCTGCTAGACCACCCAGATTATATGGCTTACCAAAAATCCATAAAGAAGGTACACCCCATTCATCCCATCGTCTCCACCGTTGGCTCACCCACCTACAAACTGGCCCGATATCTGTCTGAGACCTTACAGCCATTTACCGGTAAGACCACCTCTTCTGTACTTAACTGAGCTCACCTGGTATCGTCAAATAGAGACATCTCACTGTCCCCAGGTGATAGTTTCTTTGTTCACCGAAGTTCCTGTGCCCGATACCATTGCAATCATTGAAGATTTGGTCCAACAAGGATGGAATGCTGATGTACCGGCCCTGGTGAGACACTGCCTCACCAATACACACTTCACCTGGAATGGAACATTCTACAAACAAACTGAAGGCACCCCAATGAGTTCTCCCTTATCTCCGGTTGTAGCCAATGTTTTAAAGGAAAAAAATTTGAGACGGACACAATCCAGGCATCCACTCTACGCCCGTCCTTGTGGAAGAGCTACGTAGATTACACGTTTGTCATCTGCCACATGACCGACCGGCTCCGTATCAATTCCTCAATCACATCAATTCCATACATCCAGCTCAATGAGCCATTTTGTCTACAGGAAAGTAACCCATACTGATGCCTACCTAAAACCTGATTCGCACCACCATCCATCCCAGAAGAATTCTCTCATCAAAACGCTACACCATAGAGCTCGATGTATCTCCGACCATGAACACCTAACCAGTGAACTCAAACACGTACACCAAGCTCTCAAGGCGAATGGATATTCTGACTACACAATCCGCAGAGCCATCACCCTAACCGTGAGGAAGGAGCCATCTGAGGATCCAATCAAAAACTATCACCTTGCCATACATAGCAGGGATAACCAAAAAGATTTCCAAAATCATAAACAAACACAAGATCCAGGTCCGATTTAACACAGTACATAAAATTAATGATCTGATCCCATCTGTGAAGGACAAAATTCTTGACATGCAATATCCCGGCATCTACAAACTAAGCTGTTTCTGCGGCAGCAGTTACATTGGGGAAACTAAGCGACATGTTCCGGACTGTGTTCGTGAGCATAAGGAAAATTTGAAACACGGTAGGACCAATACTTCTTCCATGGCTGATCATTATTTTAATGCGGCTGGCTCACACGAAATAGATTTCTCGAAGAGGATGGTACTTTGCAAGCCCACTGGCTATTAACAAATATTTGTCCATGAAGCCATCCATATGTACAGACACAGACACAATTTCCAACGAGATGATGGTTATAAACTCAGCAATCATTGGAAAGATGTCATCAATCACTTTGGGTCGTGATTTATTTGTGTTTTGTCAAGGGAGCACAGGTTAACTTATGACTTGATTTGTGTCGTTTTCTTGTTTTTTTTGTTTTCTTACCCCAGAGCACATATGACCCGCCCACTTCACTGTGCCGGTGGATCGCTTTTGTTGTGATCGAAACGTCGTGTTTTTATTTACAGTCTACATTATAGACTGCCAGTACACTCACCAAACTTAATAACCAGGCTACAGTTTACATTATAGACTCTCAGTACACTCACTCCGATTAAGAACCAGGCAACGGTCTTCATTAGTATTTTTTTTTCATATTTTTTATTTTTCATTATTTTTGCTTGTATTATTTGCATTATTACTTTTTTTCTATCTACGTTACTTTACCGAAAGAACCCAATAATTTGAAATGTTAATTTTTGTTGTTTGCGTTTCTTGTAATTGCATTGTAATATCACGGGAATAAACATTCACTAAACATATGTTAATGTCAAAGAATATGACAATAAGCAGTGCTGTATATCCATTGAGGATACGAGGCATGGCTTGATTTTTCGGGAGGGGGGACACGGGGGGGGGGCAACCCCCCTCCCAAACTTGACCCCTTTTTTAATTTTTTTTTCGTTAATTTAAAATAAAAAAAAAAAATTTAGTAAAATATTTTTATCCCCCCGAATTTACGAACGTGAGGAACAAAGCGAACCCCCCCCCCCCAAAAAAAAAATATAGACGTCAAACTTAGCCTATGATTAAGATGCCCTTGACGGACTGACCTAAAGACTGATTTATGTTTAATTAACAATTGTCACATGCACGCTGCAAACATATCGAATAGAATGTCGTAATCAGATAACGCGTGCGCTGTGTGCCTTGCCAGGTAAGAGAGACGGGGGGGGGGGGGCTGCCCCAGCCACACACGTGCATGCAACCGAGAGAATGGCACGTGGACCTTGCAAATGCGATGTCTATCTTACGGTTGATGGCTGGCAATTATATTTTTTGTTATTTTCCCCTTTTAATGGTCATCCAAATTGTGCGGATTGGCGTCAGGTGACGGGTAACCCGTTTGGAACGCTCGCAGAGCAAGTGCATCATCACACTGCCGTGTCATGGAGGGAGATGCACGGGAGCGGAGCCTATTTGCCGACCTACTTCTGTGGGCTTCTAATCCACACTGGGATGTAGCGGCACTTTCCCACCCACACTCCGCCGAAGAAAGTAATGTTGCTTCCACGTCAGTAAAACTAATGTATAAATTTTTTTAATTTTTAGAGCTCACATTTTGCCAAAAAAAGAAGGTATTTGCAAAAGTTTTTTCGCGGTTTTTGTTTCGTGTTTATTGGTGAGGAGGCTTAAGACCATCGACTCACTGCACCTGAGAACCGAGTCTAATCACGGGGGTGGTGACGGCCCACAGATAAACCCAGAATCTCAGCAGTGCCAGCTTAGCTCTTTGACCCCTGAACCACACAGCTGGTTTGGCAGAAACATATTCATACAGGCACTAGGTTAGGAATTCCAGAAGAGCCAAGCTTGATTTTTATTTTTGTATGCTAGCAAACGGCACTCTTGTGTGTAGATGATTGCATTGTGTGTCTACTCTTCTCTGCAAAGTAAAGTTTTTGAAGAAGCACTTGTTTAACATTTGTTCAAACGTCTTCTTGGTTCTTTCGGTAAAGTCATGTAGAAGGGAAATAATAAAATAATACAAATTTTACATAATAAAATACAATTCTCACAATTGTACCGAAAGAACTAAGAAGATGAATCCCTGCAGTCACGAAAGCTTTAAATCGAAACATTGGTTCAAACGTTTTTTTTTCAGAGGAAACCCGTTGTATCTTTTTGTGAAAACTTTCTCTGGGTAAATGTTTCCTCGTGGGGAATTGCAAAAGTCTAAATTAAAGTCGAATTTGAAATTACGATGGATGCACCCCGCTCACACCCCTTAAGCAGAACAGTGCTCCCTTGTGAATGCTGCTTCGCTCATCTCAATACAAAAAAGAAGGAAAAAAAGACAACCCATCCTCCGCCTCCCCTGCGAAAATGTGGTGGAATCTCACATTCTCTGACCTGCCAGTCATTTAATTACTTAGGCTGAAGCCACTTTGTTCTGGATGCGGCACGCTAATGAGCAGGAGATGAAGTGGGCGCTGCTGCCGGCTGCATAGCCATCTTATTAGAGGAGTTTATCAGTAATACATTTTAATAAGAGTCAGCCATTTAGACATAGAAGCCCACAAGGACTAGAATCTGAGAAAAGTAGCACATGGATCAACATTAATCAGTTGAAGATGTCAACAACGTATAATATATTCGGTGGATTTAGGGTGACCTTATGCGCAGCATGCTTATCACCATCATCATGGTCATTGTCAACGGCCATAATTTATCTACTGTTGGTATTAACCATTACAGCTCCCGGACTCAAACCATAAATATCTGCAATTGTCGCGTATTAGTGAAATTGACTGCAACAGCTACAGTACAATTTTCAACAAGTATGATTGTGTCCCTGCTTTTGTAAAGTGGTATATTTCTTCCACTAGACTCCACATTTTCATAAAGTAATATAAACTGCTTTGTAAAAAAGCCCCATTAATTATTTTAAAAACCCATAAAAGTTTCAAATACCAACATTAAATCCCCATTTCCGTGGTCTTGATGCTCATTACAGTGTTTTCGTGTAAAATATTAATGGTTTTAATTTAACCATTTAAGCTTCCGAGTCTCGGACTTTTTAGGAGGGCCCTTCATTATAAAGGCTTGGCCAATGCCATGAATATTTGTCATGCAGTATGAAACCAGAGTAGCTAGAGAAAAGTATTGCAATCATCAAAGCACTTGAATCGAATCTCTGTACCAAAGGATTCAAGCTGTTGTACCACCATCCTCTGCATAAATTGCAGCCTCAGCCTGTGGAGTCGGCCCATCCTTCCACCTGCTGTGATCGTAACGGAATAACAGGCCGGCTCAAAACATTCCGGGACGATTGATGTTAAGTTGCGTCGTGTTCTTGACCCCCCCATTCATATCAAACGGCTGGTTGAGATGACTGAACAACTTCACGAAGCGGGAACACGAGTGCGTCATGTGACGGCGACACTTTATTTAGAAACTGCTATGCAACAATGATGAGAGGCACCACAGCAGCTGACAACGCCAATGTTGAACCTCGCCATATCCATCGTGCCCAGCACTCAATTGGAGTCCGTTGAGCATACACATTCTTTCTGACTTCTAGGCTTGGCGTAATGTGCACGAGTGGCTTAGTGTCCAATCCCTGAGTCACTATTGCATCACGTGGACTCTCACCTAACCTATGGCGACGATATGGCAGACAAGATGCCTCGCTACACGTGGCAAATTTTACCCTAATATGTCGCATTCAGTGGTAAGAAAC
>CM025619.2:8199009-8227941 GCA_014621495.2 Entosphenus tridentatus | reverse complement strand
TATTTTATTATTTTATTATGTTTTATTATTTTTATTATTTTATTACTTCCCTTCTACGTGACTTTACCGAAAAAACCAAGAAGATGAATTCCCGCAGTCACGAAAGCTTTAAATCAATTCATTACAGGTCAGCCAACACCGGCTCTATCTGCAATAACTTGCTATTCCTATTCAGTCACCCATCCAATTGCGAACCAGGCTCAAATCTGCTCAGCTTCCAAAGTTCGATAAGATCAGGCACATTCAGGGCTATTTAGTCATCAGTCATGAAACGTTTTAAAGTTGCGTTGATTAGCCTACTCATATTCCAGGAAATCTATCAACTTGAATTAGTTTGCGAATTATTTAAAGGGAAATGTAATTACGTTACGTGTTTTAATTAGATTTATTTTGCACAATCTATCATGTACTTTGTACACTCTGTGGGTTTTGAAGTCTCAAGTACTTATACATGTACATACACATTCACACTTGAACTGGAAAAGTCACGAGAAAAATTGTAATTGCAAGGGCAATTAAACCGAAGAGTTCTGCACCATATTGTAACTAAAATATTCAGTGATTAAAGTAATGGAATACTGCACTGCATTGATTTTGCTTAATGCAGTTTGAGTTTGCTGTACACTGCCAGATATGATTGTAAATTATGTAATACAAACTTGATTTGAAGCTTTCGTGACTGCAGGAATCCATACTCTTTTGTTCTTTCGATAGCGTCACGTAGATAGAAAATGTATAGATTATATTTACGTGGCTTTACCGAAAGAACCAAAGAGTATGCAATACAAAATTCGAAATAATATTAAGCATCGTAAATATAAATAACAAAATAGATAAGCAGACAGTGCCTCCTTCATAAATATAAAGAAGACATTGTTGACTCGATAATTTTGTGATTTATATTCTAGCCAATGATGCTAATGATTATTTTAGGTGCCGTCCATAAATGACGTCACGCACCTGGGGGCGGGGGGTTCAGACATTTGTGACGATTTGTGACGAGGGGGGAGTTTTGAGAAATGTGACGTCACATCAAAATGCGCTTCTTTAAATGAATATAGACAACACCTTCTCATTAATTAGATAGACTTTTTAATGCATGTTTTGTCCTACAGCATCAGAGTGCAGCGGCACATTAAATACGCACTACAATGGAAATAGTCTAAAGCCATTTGAAGCATGTTTTCTTTTTGGGGGGGGGGGCAGAGTTTTGTGACGTCATATGTGAGGGAGAGGTCTGACTTTTTGTGACGCCGTGTGACGAAAGGGGGGGGGGGCCTCAAAAATCGTCCAAAATCGCGTGACGTCATTTATGGACGGCCCCTTAGTTATGTATTATCAAGCTAGGACGGATCTATTAAAGAGACTACCTATTTTTTGTTTATTTTAATACATTAATTACGTAGTTGCAATGTGTATTTATTTATAATCCGAATTACATCAAGAAATCTACTCGTGAATATCTTCTCTCAGAAATGTAGATAGTTGTGATTCTCATATCACTTGCCACTGACGTTTGTCATCACCAGAAATTGAACTCAGGGCGTTTCCCACTGTACTACCGCTACACCAATAAATAATGAATTGCTGAGAACCATTTGTTTTCCATGGTGTGCATGTGTCAACACATTCTCCACTCCTTTAAACAGCGCTGAACTTCCTGTCGGGTTATGAAAATGTACTCAGATTTTTCTCAATACATGTGGAGCAACCAAAACCAAAGGAAAACCGCTTATTTGCTCAATGAAATCACCTTGTGCTTCGAGTACACGATTCGAGTTTGGTACATTGATCTTGGCTGTTATTATTCACGACCCAAAGACATATTCAGGCACACAATAGCTGTGGACAATGGATTTCAAACGATGTCTTTATCACTAAAATCTTGTTCTAGCAAAGCACTTTCGGAGCTATCTGTCACTAATTTTAATTCAGGATAGTCACCATCTGCTTGGTTACATATTCAAATCATGTGCTTGAATTATTATTTCCGTTGCTCTACTTCAAAAGGAAATTAGATGTAAGCATACCCATGTTTTGTGTTTTAAATGCATGCGGGCTCACTGGAGGGGTGGGGGGAACCTTTGCTATGCACACTATTTACGCGGTTGTTTACGTAATATAATTTTTCTGCTCACATTCGGTATTGTACAATCGACATTGCCACATACAAATTGGTTCAAATCGGTTCAAGTTGATGCCCTTTTAGTGCATTGCATTGAATAACCATAATGTAACGTGTACAGGTGCAGCGCTGCTCATGCCACCGTCAACAGGAAGATCTTCACTAGAGGTACCTATAGAGCCACAATAAATTATTTGGACGACTTTTCCACACAACTTGTAAGAGGTTGGAGTTCCCACACTTTACTCCACCACATGTAAAATTGCCGATCACCTGTGGTGGACACAGGTTGGGAGGGGGGGGGGGTTAAGAAAGCTGCACTGCTTTTTCAACAGCCACGCCAGAAGATCGAACCGGTGACGTCTGGATTGCAAGTCCAGTGTGATGGCCATTACACCCCAGCAGCATCCACAATCTCATATAAAAGTGAACAAATGCATTGAATGACATTCCAAATAAACGCTGGTATATGTTGGGGCAATGCTTGTCAACGGTGGGGAGATGTTAACTCCCTCACCTGGTATAAAGGAGGTCAATTTGGTATAATATGTGCGAGAGCTCATTCCTGCACCTGTAAAATGTTAGAAAAAAAAAGCAATGATGTTAAAACATTATCGCGTATGAATAATATGTTAATATACTGTGTTTGTGACTGCCACTGTTACAGCAGATGGTCGACACACTTTGCTTATTTATGATTTCCTTTATTTACTTTTGTTTCGACGTTGTGTTGACAATCTGACATTCACATTTCCAAACTGAAAAATTTGAAAATAGGATGTTGCTTTGTTCAAGGAAATTTCCTGCCGTCTTTTAAATCCGTTTTCGGACGTCAAGATGACAATGTAACAATACGAGCAATAAATATATCAGTAGCAAATTGGATGTGACGCCCAAACTATTTTAAAAACTTTTGTTTCCTGAATTTTACTGGGATTCCCTTCACACGGACACATATATACATGTTGAACTTCTTTCGCACCATACATAGCCAACCTTGATAATTGGAGGTGCGGGCAATGCATCTGCTGCTTGTCTCGTGCATTGCAGCACATATTTACCCGTGGGACGTGTTTGTTTTCGCGTATCTTTTCCACAAGATAAATATTCCCACCGCAAGATTTGTGACAAAATGATTTCGTGGAAAGTCGCTACGTTAAAACCGCATGCTTCCAAAACCAATGGCAAAATGTAAATATAACAGAATTATAACTATAAAAAGCATGGTCTTGGAAGTTGACCCGAATTGACTTGTCTCAACAAACGCGAATTCACAATGTACCTACTGAGAACTGCCAAAATGCAAGACAACTTTTCGGATCGTCGTACTTGTATTCAAAGAGAATACGTGAGATGCGTGAAAGTTAATGAACGGCAAGCTTAGGGTTAAAATCAGCCAATTCCACTGACGTCAAGCCAGGCTCAGCATACAGCCACAGCAGGGAACGGTCTTATCAGCTGGAGCCAGAGGCAGTCAGAGATCGTAAATGCCCTATTAGAGTGAGACATGCCAGTGCTATAATTTTCCAGCCATCTGGGGTCACAATCAAAGAGGTGATTTAAAAATGCTGTAAAGTTCATCGTGATATTTAACTACAATTTTACTTGCAGCAAATATTTGCAAAGTTAATTAGAAATGACTCAGAAAGCATAATTTAAGTGCCCCTTTTTTAGATGCTGGAGCTTTTTTTTTACTTTAGTTTTAAAATCGTTTCGTGGATTTCGAACAAAAATACAGTAGGACGTTGACCATAGCTTCATCATTTCAGTAGAGTACATTCGATCATATGGTGCATTGTAATTTAAAGTGTTTATTTTCCCGATTGCTTACATAAGTGTAAACAATTACGATGCGCAAATAGGCCCCGTTCAATGTGAATTACTTATTCATTACGTGTCACCCAGTTAATTACTGGCAACTTTAATTTGTAAGCTGTCTTGACCTTTGCAGTTTTAATACTAAACAAATGTACATAAAACACGAGCACAGCTGTGCCGGTCATGAACACTGACAAATAGAGTTCAATAAAGGTCAACATTTACCAGGAAATAATAATGCGTATGCTCTATTGCTCCTTGACCTGAGAAGAATAATCAAGTGATAACATGCACAGTCCAGTGTGCATGTGAGGTGAAGGAAGGTAATGAAACATGATATGTGTGTCTATATACTTCTTAACAAAAGCATTTGCAGTCATATAGAGGATTAAAAAAAACACATGAATATTACATAGAAACAAATTCATTATTTAGTATTTATAATAGCAGGATAATATGTAAATGACCACCAATGCACTTTAATAGAGGGAGAACAGAGGCCGTATTAAAATTTGTTATGGAGAATAGACTATGTGTTTCTATAGGGAGTACTATCTTTTTGATATATAGTGGATGGTGGAGGCTGAAAAAAGTCAAAATATAAAACAAACAGATATTTTCAATTCCTTAGCACAGTTGTATTAAAGTTACACAAATTATCTCATGAGTATAAGTGGGTTGCAGCAGTGGTGTAGCGGTTAGCACACTTCACTATGAGCCAGGCCACCTGAGTTTGACTCCTGACCTTTAAACGGGCACTACCAAATTGTTCCTGCAACCTCCCTCCCTTCAACCTTGCACCGACTCGCGTGGTGAAATATGGTCAAACACCCCCCATGATTATTAGTTGGGAGCCAAATCAAGTTCACAATGCTCTCTTGAATCACGTGCAGCAGCAGCCGGGCATTGGCATCTTGGTTTCAATCCAATGCCTCTCACACTCCATTGGTTACAAATAGGAAAGGGTGTCAAATCTAAAGTGGTCGCTGCTCAGAGAGGACAGCATCTGTTAAGCGGCATTTCCTCAGCGATAAGCCAGAGCACGTATATGTGGTGGGCAGTTCTCTACCCAAGCCGTAACGCTCAGCAAGTTTTTTTTTGCACATGGTAACAATTGCAAACTAAACATTAAAACTGAAAACATCTGAATCACATTACCCAATAGGGACAGAGTGTCATCATCTGCTTGCCTTTGGTGAAGCATCATTTGACTGCAGGTATGTACGCAAAGCAGTAAGTATGCCGATGCAATTTTGCTGCGAGATATATTTATGCGTATAGCAGCTTCCCATATGAGACATTTAACGAAGGGTGAGATGGCAAGGTGGAAGAAATATTGTTGAAAAAAAATGCCGAAGCAGTTGTCCACGTGTAGTTAAACAAGGCTGCGATACACACGTGGTGTTTTTTTTGCTGGAGGCATTCTGCTTGTTGAACACTGCTAAATCACTTGACTGCCAAGTATGGGTCAGCTTTGAATGAATTTGCATTGCATAAATCAACAATGAATGTGATTAAACAGGCACAGCGAATCACGCTTTGTGACCACAGAAGCCTTATCAAGCAACTACCGTATATCACTGATTTCAGAACGACAGATGACTGTACGTCTGATGAAAACCAGTTCCAAATTCAAAAAGTGCAGCGGTTTGGCATTCTCATAAATGCATACTTGCCCTGCATGTACATTGCCGGAGACATTCGCGTTTGTACTGGAGAATGTTTAGCCTCAACAGACGAATGCACCTACATACTACACAACTTATGTGTATTACTCAACCATATCAAAACGTACTATATACCAAACTCGGATAACTGACATATCTGATAACGTTGTTATGCACGCAAATACATATTATGTTATTGCATTTAATATTATTATAATGTCAATTTACAGCCCTATGCCAATCGACTGAAGGCCTCCCCACATGATGTGTTGGTCAAGGGGTTTGTTGACGATACTTCATGGACCACTCCCAGTAAACATGGCAACGTTGACCCAACCCCTTGATGGCGTCTTATAAAATACAAGAAGTTGATCTTTAGTAACTTTTTTTTGAATCCCAGTAAGTGGTGTTGTTGCATGGGAAATGGGTAATATTTCAGAAATAACAATATAGTATATACCAGAAGCCGATAACTGGAATATATTATAATTGATGTTGTATAAAGAAAACATCTATGTTATGCATTAAATTTGTTACTGAAAGAGCATTTAACACATGTCACATACACTCAAATACAAAACAATATTTCACTTGACTTGATTCCACTGCTAAAAGTTATGCACGAAGGTAAACACCGTTGAAATGCCGTATTATTATCAGTCTGTTGCTTTATTCATCATGCTCTATTAAGTCACGAATATACTGCTTCAAGTGCTAATTTTCAGCCCGAAAAACGAGTGGTCCTGAGCATTGCTTTTACTTTCAAACAATGTAAAATATTTGAACCAACGTCAATCACGTGAATTACACGATGGCTAAAATTGAACAAAAAAAACAAAACTCTTTACTTTTTTTTTAATATGTAGAAGAAGTGATCTCCTCTGCCCCTCTTGGGGAAAGTGGCACTTTTCATAGCAAAGCTCAATCCAGGTTCCCCACGGAGATTTCCCTCTGATAATAGCAAAAGGCCTGCATGAACAACAACACTAGCTGACTTGTAATGCATGCATTTTGACTTAAACGCCATTGTTTAGAATGCTAATGGTCACACTTGATTATTAAATGGCAATGGGTAATTAAATATTTCATTGGTCGATTATATCTGCTTTGTTTCCACTGAATTCGCACACCGGTCAAGATGAATTGGCTTCTGTTGTTGGGACACTGCCAGGTACCAAGCTTGAGCCAGCTGTATTGTGATTGCAAATGCTAATCCTTTTTGGAGAGTGAATTTATCTACGTAAAATGCAATCATTTTGTTGTTTCACTTCAAGTGAGGCACAAGGTAGATACGTTTGTTTTAATTTACAGCCCTTTTTGTCAATTGACTGCTGGATGAAGTCCTCCCCATGATTTTTAGTCAATGGGGGTTGTTTGACTATATTTCACCAAACTGGCCAATTTGATGTTAGCCATCGGTATCAATCAAACACAGGCCATTGGGTTTATTGTGGAACGTGCTATGGATGAGGGAGGGCGGGGGGCCATTGGCACAGTGGTTAGTGCAATGCGCTATTAAACAAGTTACCTGAGCTCGATGCCAGACCATGGCTAACACCAGTCACAATTCAGTTTCAGAATACTGTAGATATATTTTTAAAACGACAATCCAGTATTATGAAGCAGTGTCCCTAGTGGCTGCAGGGATCACATGAACCCATACCATACAACATTTACAAATCACATTTCTCGCATACGATTCGATGTATGTATCTGGAACACCAGCCTGATTTGATGCATCGCTAAACGAATGCTTGTTCATTTCTAGGCAGGTGGTATTTATGTTCAGAAAAATGTATTCATATTAATTCACCATACATGTGCACAGTCATATGTTCTTTTGCTGGACTATCACGAGTGTACTGCACCACATTTTTATGCATAGCTTAATATATCACCAAATATGTCCTGGATCATGATATAGACATGTGACTAGTAGCCACAGCTATAGTAAGAGGGATACTGGATGAAGTGTGCCGTCTACAGAAATATGTTCTGGCTCACTGACCCGGACAGGCTTGGCTGTATTAAGCCCTGGTTTTTTCCCCTACAAATTTCCAAGGAAATTCTGTTTCTGATCTCTAAATACAATTCGCCTCATACCATATTGCTATGGTAACCAATTTCTTTACAAAATAATTTCCCAAAAATATATATGCCTGATGTGAGCAGTGAAATGGCACAGCTGTGGACACTGCAGTGTCATTAACTTTTTGCCATTTTCCAGATATTTTCCTCAGAAATTCCCTCACTAAAACCCCAAAAAATCCAGTCTTCAATCCAAGTTTCCATGGTTACGGCTCCTTCAAAATCAATTTCCCATTGGCTGTCTCTGTTTTCCTTCCTGCTGTAGGCAGGCTCATATGTGCCATGATTAAGTTTCATCTACTCTGACACAGCCATTTTCCAGACATTCTCCTCATACATGTTCTCTATTGAAAGTAAAATTACGTCTCCTGACTAAAGCAATGGTGGCTATGGAAACATTGGTCAATCATCCATTTTCATCACGGTTGAATCTAGAGACAGAAACTCTGAGGATTTTTGAAAGGTATATTGAATAAGTTCTTACCAAAGTCAATTATATATTTGTTCATCCCTTTTGGAATCTTGAAAAACATCTTGCAAGAATTTCAGTATAAAATAGTAGAGACTGTGATAACAAAGGCTGCATATAATTGATATGCTTAAAACAAGTAAAATCAGTTTTTTACAATTCAGTTAACATTTTAATAAATATAAGTATAGAGGAGTGATGGACTAGTTTCCTGTCATAAGCGATTAAATGATCTGGAACATGTCCATTGCCCTTAACTACAAAGTATTAACATGTATTAGCTACATGGCATTTGCAAACAGAATGGTAGTGAAAGGTGATGTATTAATGTTGGTACATGTTGCATTTACATTTCGTGGTCGTCAAAAATAAATGTAAAACAAAATAGGTTTTCAATAAATGTAGCAAATTAAAATCAAGAAAAATGACCAGGGCTGGATTATGGTCATCCTAAAAACTAATTAAAACTTTTTAAACTGGTAAAAAAAAACTCTATTTTATTTGCCAAATTAAATATCATTTGATTTCAAAGGTCTAGCATTCATATCATTTTTTAAATAAACCGTCAGGAACAAATGAGACGCAGTATGATAATGTTGGATAGAAGCCGTTTGGTATAAATTCCCTCAAAAGGACTTCTTGGGTTGGTGATGTCCATAATGGGAGATCTTGACATTCCATTTGCTCCAAGATCACTTTACCAAACAAACTTAATGAAAACACAAGATATAATAGCGTAGATGGGAAAATAATATGAATATCGATTGGACGTCACTATTTTGCTTTGATTGACCTTGTATATATGAAGGGCTACATTTAGAATAAGTGGCAACAGATATTTACGAATGATCAACGGTGTGCTATGGACAGGTCTTCATTGGCTTCCATGCATTAATAGCTGTGACCCTTTTATGATTCAACGGACGTAAAGCATTGATGCAGTATCAGCCTTACAAATGTGCTAGAATAAATTAACGTAACGGCAGGAATTGATGTTTGCCTCGTGGTTTTAATGAGGCCTCCATCCGACAGTTCGCTGTAGTTCCAAGTCTGTGGACACATCGCCCTCTGTTGGAATCCTCACCCCATTGGTTGTCTTAAATTGTTCGAGATATATATTTGGGTTATAAACACATGCTTAAACGTGCTATATATACATTAAAAAAACACGTTAAATGCTGTTTACTATTGCAGGAAATGTCATATTAGGGTTTGTAAGTATTCAATTATAAAAATGTTTTCCTGCAATAAAATAATAAAAACACATTTCCATTGCAGTCGTCGGGTGAATAATACGGCAACTATTTTCATGTTTAGAGAGGGCACGTCGGGATTATTTGTGTAAGCTATCAGCAGGGACAATTGACTTCACATAATTGCATTGGGATAGCTCGTGGTGTTTACTTCACAAGACCTTTCTGTGTGGGTTTATTTTTTACGATGAAACCTCTGTTTATGTTGGCTGGGCATTGAGGCGGGAAAGACGTGGTTGTGCTAAATGATGATTTCTCTCTCTCGCTCTCTCTCTCCATCCAACCTGTAATTATCTCTGAAAAGTTTGACCCACACACACTTGAATCGTACACTGTCCGTCTTAAACAACAAAAAAAGAGTCCATCTTCAGCCTCGTCATTCCTGTCGTGGACAAGCCCAGAGTTCCGAATGTTTATCTCGGCGCAGCAGCTTCCTTCCTGATGCCCGTCTCTTGCATCTTGCTGGCAAAATAGGAAGTCACAAAGTTGAAAGTTACGAGTGAGGGGTTTTAAACGAAGCAGAAGTCGCCGCGCAGCCCATGGGACGTACGCATTCATTTGCCGCTGGTGTTCCCATGAATTGAACACAGTAAGTAAAGCAGCACAACGCTCCGACATGATATCTTGTGTTGTATACATCAGCACATGTGTGATTTGAATGCATGCATGTACGTATGTATGTATATTAGCCTTTTTATAGTTAACACTTCATATCAAAGTGGTGGTCGAAATGTTAAGAGTTTGCACTTACTATATTAATGTGAACTTCGGTAGTTTTTATTTATTTATATGTAACTGCTATTAATACTGTATAGGGCTTTCATTAACATAATTTGGTTGTATATTCTAAAAATATGCTATTTGTACGAATGATATATGAAGGATTTTATATACATAGTCACAAAGTAGGGGGCTAGTAGATCGACTATCAGTAAGATAATTAACTGTTCTGTGATTGTATTTGTATACAACACTGTAAAAGTTAGGCCCTATGTGCTCATGCACATATACTCAAATAGCATTAAGTCAAACTGTTACGTGTATATTCTAGGAATGCATTAAGAACGAGCTTTAAATCATCATCATCATCTGCCCCACTCGTCATCTCATTAACAAGAATTGTGACAATCACATGTCCACCATGGTATTCTATCTCAAGCCAGGGATACTGCTGCGTTCAATCTCAATCATTGCTCTTGTAGGTATTTTACCACTGCGTCAATCCACGTACTTTTCTGTGATCCTCTACTCCTGTTGCTTTCCATTTCCGTGTCTCATTTCCAAGGAGAGCAATCCTGCCCATTCGAGTAACGAATATTATCTCCTGGACTATGCCCACTCTGGTTATTTTAACTCGTAACCGTTTTCCCGTCTCATGTTTGCAGTTTTGATAATTCCTGTGATCCATCTGAACCAACCCACCTCGCTCGCTTAGACTTTTTATTCACAAAAAAATGCCTTACCGACAGGATAAGTGCTTTAAATGTGAGCTTCTAATTTACAAGACAAGAGGTTTCGCGTTCTGCGAGGCTTAATAAACGTACACCGTGCATTCGGGTGCAGTCTTATGATGACCATATATTTCACGACTCACCATTATACAGATATGAATTACTCCGCTTATGGACAGCCGTAAATATAAATGGGTATTCCACGGTGAATTTATCGGCAGTTCGCATCCGAGGGTCCTCCCACCTCTCCCAAAAACGTCTGGCCAGAATGGAAGAACATGCCAATATTCCCTGTCGGAAAGAATTCCCTGTCGGAAAAGTTCTCACGCCAGCGTAGGCTGTGAGCAAGCCATTTCCAGGGCTGCGCCTTTACGTCTTATGTTGTATCTGTTGCACTGTTAACGTAAGTTCCAAAGCGATTTCCTGATCGGGGGCCGGGGCGAGATCGATCAAGATCAATGCATCGTCCACCTCTTAAATGACGCCGAGGGTTTTTGGCTGGAGAGTTGCACACTTGTATCCCGAGTGCTTGCCGTTTGCTCCGTGTCGCCTCGAACGCCAGCCAAGCACGCGTGTGTAACAAGCCACATGGGCTGGCCACCGACTCGTTCTCGTTAGGCCGGCCCGAATTCTGCACGCGGCTTCGCGGAAATGTCAATAGCGGCGAGGCGAAGTGAGACACCTTCTTCAATTACGCCGCAACTTTGTTACGGGGGCGAGCTGGGCAGAGCCTCGTTTTACTGCCCACGGAGCCCTTTTGGTTAAAACCTGGATTTTTCTGTTTGCGCATAGTCACTTTAAGATGTTTTCTTGTTCATGTTTTTGGTTTTTGTTTGCTGCGGTTGCACCCGATTCAAGAGCCGAATGGCTCACAGGGCTATACCAAATAAATGAAAATTTAAACTGAAAAACTTTGGGTTAAGACGAGCAACGGTAACTTCTTTTAGCGCGGTCACGTTGTCCAAACGAAGATGTGGCGCCCGTAAGAGAAAAGGCGAGATGCCAACATCCCACAATTTCCCCCTTTTTGGATACAAAATCTGTGCCGTGAAGACGATAAATTTGGTCTCTCTGGGTTCCGTGTATATCACAGGGGAGCGGTGGTGTAGCGGTTAGCGCTCTGCGCTACAAACCCGGCCACTGACCACACCAGTGACGATTTTCTGAAACGGTACTGGGCCTCCCATAGGTCAACTCAGCCTCAAATGAATACTTGATGTGGTGTGTAAACATCGCCGCTAGGAAGACAAAGACGACTGGGCGTGGTTGCTGGCTACTCACCCTCTCGTGCGCCGTGCCGGCCTTCACATGTGCTCGCTAACAGCACTTGCCCCAACAGTTCCGTTAAGGCTATACGGGGTATCTTTGTCTTTGTCACAGGGCTTGTGCCACAATCTATGCCTTCATTATGTTTCACCCAAGGTCAAAGAGACGTTCACAAGCAACGTTTCAGTGTTCCCTTATATATATTAAAAAAAACCGCTTCCGTTTAAGCACGCATGTTGTTTTGTGCTTGTTACATTTTATTTAATCGTATCCTTTATGTGGTGATGGAAATAATAACACGCTCACGGCTTTTTTTTTGTTCAGATGCGCCCCAAAGTCTAAATTGTTTGTGTAGGCAAAGACAACAACGTATTTCCGACTGGTGCCGCATTCATCATCTTGGCCGGTTGCACCAATAATGGCAATTGAAGAACACTGGGCCACACGTTTTCAGATTTCGTGGAAGACATCCATTTCGATTTAAAGCTTTCGTGACTGCAGGGATTCATCTTCTTGGTTCTTTCGGTAAAGTCACGTAGAAGGGAAGTAATAAAATAATAAAAATAAAACATAAAATAATTCTCACGACGTTTCGGCCACAACGCAAGTAGCCGTCCTCAGGTGAAAACCAGTCTGTCGAGGCGACAGCGTCTGAATGAAAAAGCACACGTGCTTGGAGCATGTATATAAGTTGAATAATTATTTTATTATGTTTTATTGTTATTATTTTATTACTTCCCTTCTACGTGACTTTACCGAAAGAACCAAGAAGATGAAGACATCCATGTGGAGGAATATATACCGTGGTATCAGCTCAACCTGCCATTAGCGAGCCTTAGTGTGCGCATGACTTGGGAGCGGTGACGCAGGGGTTAGCCACCTTACCTGTTAACCCGAGTTCGATTCAGGGCCACGGCTAACTGAAAGTGACGAGTGATGTCAGAATCGGCCTTGGGTGCGGGTCCCCTCCGCCCCTTCACCAACACCCAGTAACCATCCCGGCCAAATACGGTTAAATAACCATCACCAGTGGATTGACAACGGGCTATATGTTAGGGCTATGCTATAATAACACAGTATTGATATATTGTATGTGTGTTGAACTTCTTTCGCACTGTATGTAACCAACCGTGCTAATCAGAGGTGTGGTACATTGCAGGACATCGTGTGGTGTGTGCTGTTATCAGCCTAAATGAATGAATTGATATATCGTGTGGTGTCTTTATCGTGCATTGCTTACACTTACATGTTAACTGATTACATATTGCACATAATGCACGATACTTTTTTTGTCTACGCAGGACCCTTCGGAGATTGTAGGCCGTCAGCTGAGCTGCGTCTGAAAGTTCACAATTACGCAAAAGGTTGTGCAGTATTGACATCTAGTGGAGAAGTGCTGACAATCTGGAAGAAATAAAAACCCCATTCAATTCAACAGTTGCGAAGCAACGATTATTTATCATTGCTCTCATGCGAGTTGTGAATTGACGATAGATCAATCTTCAGCACGTGTTGGGCCACGTAGTAATATACATACACAGGGCGTACTCTGCTGCCTCTAAAACGTACATCAGTTTGACGCTTAGGCTTTCGCAACCAATAGTATTCATAATCAAGGTGTTTTGGGTTAGATCGCCTAAGTAACACATTCCTGCGGAGGGAGCTGGTAGAAACGTTGGGTTGCTCGGTCAATGGCCAGGGTCAACGGCGGGGTGGTGTATTCCGCAAATATGCCCGACTGTGAGGGCGGGCACAAGCCGGCGTGAGTAGGTTAAACGTTGAGTTTTATAAGGGCACCACGGGGTGACCAGCCCCTCCCCACCCAGCCCCACCCTCCCCACCCAGCCCCACCCTCCACACCCAGCCCAACCCTCCCCACCAGCCCCACCCTCCACACCCAGCCCCAAACCCACCCTCCCCACCCAGCCCCTCCCTGCACGACGGACGGACGGACACAATAATCCCCTGTGGGCTGGTGTAACCAGGAGATTCCTACCAGTATGACTGTGTCGTTAACCCGCCACCACCCGACACAGACAACCAGTAAGATTTATCACGTATTAGCGGGCTGACAGATTTATACTTACGCGATCTTACCCAAAAAACTTTATTATGAAAACATTCGTCATCGCATTCACACGCGTGTCGCAGCCTTTGTTACAACTTTGCCTGCAATACACACTGCGCGAATCTGAAGTGGAAAGCATAGCGACTTTCAGCATCTTCACGAGCAATTGAACACATTCGGAAACACGTTGGCGCTGCCCTGCATTAGCAGAGAGCGAGTTTGGGTAGCATTGGATAGACCATGGCTGATGATGATGATGATGAGGCTTTATAGAATGTAGGTTTATTGCAATGTTAACAGTGTATTAAATGTAGGTACATGAAACGAAGACCTGTTTAGCGCAACGTGGTTTACAAATCGACCAAGCATTAAATGACCCAATGTAACTTATGCAATTTTTACAGCACATACATAAATGGCTTTTACGGTGTACTCTATTATATTATATACCACGCAATCGTTTATACACGTATAAACCTCACGGCTTAGGTGGACGGCTTATGACCACTGCATTCCGTGCTGTGTGGTACGTGTGTGGGGAGCGGTTGCGTAGTGGCTAGCGCACTGCGCTAAGAAACCTGGCGACCCGAGCTCGATCCCCGCTCACGCCCAACATCAGTAGCGAATATCTGAACCTGGTGCGTGGGCCTCCCCCAGGTCGACTCGGCCTTAAATGAGAACCTGGTGCCGTGTGTCAACATCAGTACTGGGAAGATAAAGGAGGTCGGGGGTTATGTTTGCCCCCCCTCCTCGCTAACAGCATTTACCCCAACAGTCTGTTAAGGCTATATGGGGGATCTTTGCCGACAGTAGTGTACATGTACATTCCTTATACTATAATTGCACGTGTTCTATCTGTCGTATGGCCGATGGTGGGTTCCGTATGTAATAGTTGGTTCAAAATGTAACACAAATCCAACATACTCTTCACATTTCATTGATTCTTCATCCAGCAGTCGATTGTGGCTAGTGGTTATATATACAGCAATGGTTTAAGATTAACAAAGCATGCAGCCCTTTGTCAATCCACTGCTGGATAAAGGTCTCACCACGGACGTAGCGGTTGGCGAAGTAATTGTACCATACTTCCCCACGCCGGTCTGTTTGGGTTGACGAAATTATTAGTTTAGTTATTGGTGTTGGCCGCGATCTGGAATTGAATTTGTGCGGCCCGGTTCTTTATAGCGTAGTGTGTTCAACCACTGCGCCACCGCTCCACAATAGCACACAATTACCCAACGTGTTAAAACGCACTGCGCGTCCGCTCTAATTGCAATTACCGCACTGTATATAGCAGAAAGTGTGTGGTCGGAATTAGATGGGGGAGGGAGATTGTTTTATTCCAGCCAATCTCAATCCACAAAATGGATAGAGGATTCCCCACGCCATGTCGATAATGGGGTGGTTTTGACCATACTTCACCACGCTGGGCCAGTGGGGTGGTCAGGGGGGGTGGGTGGCAGAGAGAGAGAGAGTGGGTGGGTGCAAAAAGGGCCAATACCATTTTAGATATGACTCACACGCTGCCGCTGCTGCTGCTGCTACTCGTGTTCGCCGTGGCTTGGATTCGAACTCGGGATTCTCCCCGTTCACAGCGCTAGCGCCCGCTAAGCCCTGCGCCGTCGCTGGAACAAAAAAAAAACGTGGAACGCCGCTCCTCGATTTGTCCCGCGGGCTGGGACAGATCGCGCTGATGCTGCTGCTGTTGCTCCACCCGGCACACAACACTGCGGCACTGCTGGCCTGAGACAGCTCGCTCGGGCGTGAGCGCTTAGCTCACAGGAGGCAGTCCACCATTCCTCCTTTATCCTCCTCATCATCATCATCCTGCTGCTGCTTGTTCTGAAGCAGGAGCAGCAGCAATAGTGGGAGTATCAGCAGCCAGCAGTGTCAGGAAGATCCCTTTCCAGTGCGAGAGAGGAGAGACGGGGGCACCTGAGCGCGCGCGCGCGTTAAGCGGGTGAAGATGATCGTGGTGGTGGTAGGGGCCTGAAGAACAATGAAAAGGGGAAACCGCAAGCACTCGGTGAAGAATTAAAAGAAGAGGAAGCACACGACGACAAAGATGCAGGGCAGGCAGAGAGAAATCAACAATGCATTTGGAACGATTTTGCAAGCGGCGTCAATATGAATAATTGCGTAATATGTAATAAATAATGGTAGACGGAAATCGTGGAATAGGGCAAAACGCTATCTTTTATTTTATTTAGCGTTTCAAATCAATCGATCGCGACGTCAAGGAAGACCATTTACGTGCCGCGGAAGAAGACGCGTGTTTTGTCAGATGTTCACCGGCGCAGCTCAGAAATAACGTGGTCCCATTGTGCTACGCACCTCTTCCATTTATCCCCCCCCCCTTCTGTCTCAACCTCATCTCGCTCTCCGCCCCCACCGACATCTCTCCCTCTCTCCGTATCGTCGTCATCCCACCATTCCGCCCTTCCAACCGCTTGCGTTCGCGTGTACATACATCATCACCGTCATCATCATCGTCGTCGTCGTCCTCATCTTCAACTTCATCATCATCACCACCATCATCATCACCACCACCAACGGCATCATCTCTCCTCATTTTTTCGCTCGCTCGTTTGCCTGCATGGCCGGCGTGGCGATAAAGGCCGGTCGCCCCGATGGCAGGCGGAGTCCTTCCTCTCGGGAGGGAAGCTCCTTCGTGTTGCTGATGCGGGCGTGAAGGCGACGGAGGTGTCTCAGCTGTTGGCTTGGGCCCCCCAGCCTCACCCGGTAAGGACATCCACGGCGCGTGCCAACGGCGGCTTGCGGGTCTCAGCCGCTCGCATTTCGTGCCGGTGCGCGCAATTTTTTGACATTTAATATACTGCGTATATTATACACAATGATATACATTTTATATGTGTACATTGGATGTGGCTCATTGTATGCTGTATAAGGTGTGGTGAGTGTGTGTTTGTTTGGTATATGTGGAAACGTGTTTTCATTGTGGGGTTCTATTTGTTTTGTAATACATATTCATGAAAAATGTGTTGTCTGTTTTTTGGCTCCACGTTACAAATATAATTTTATACCAAAGGATGTCCGTGCAAAACCGAATAATAATAATATGTAACAACCGTAACTGAAAAAAAAACTTGCATTTGTAAAAAAAAAATTGCACATTTATGTGGACTCATTGTGTCCGTATAAATGCAATAATTATTCATTGTTTTTGTTGGAGCGTTGCTCACGTTTCTAATTCAAAGCTGGCGGCGGGAATCAACGTTAGTCTGGGTGCCCATATGTCACGAACACGGGAGACCAAGTGGCCATGATTATTGGTATTGTTTATCGTCTCACCCGGTCTATTTGATCATTCCTATTTATAAAGCCCTGCGCATTGTGCGACGCCACTGGCGGATCGAGATGTCTCTCTTTTTTTACACCAGGCGGAAGTGACGCCGTCATTCCCTTTGTGTAAAAATTGCTTCTGCAAGAATGGGTTATGTCATCTGCCTCAGTGGGAAGGGGCCTTTATAAAAGGGTGATTGGAGTGATTTGTTATTAATCGTGTTGTTGTTGCTGCATATGCTGATGTCCCTTTTGTCTTAACATTCCGGAGGAGAACATACTTCACCAATGGTGCTGACACCCCCCCCCTTCCACATCTCCTTAGTCTAATTGATATAATATTGAGTGTTTTATCGTTTATGCAGTAAAAAAAAATACTTTGCCTTCCCCAAACATGGCCAAAGGGGAGAATGCCACATCCCGTGCAATGCCCAAGGCAGTTTCGGCGTTATGGGAAGCAAATGAACAAATGTGCAAGGGCGCTGGAAATGATTCAAGATGGAAATATATCTAGTGACCAGGGTAAATTCCACGAAGGCCTTTTATTTTTAGACATTTTCTGGCTGACGTGGAGATGGTTTCGAATTCTAACAGCACCCTCGTGCATACCCAGTCTGCATCCTCTCCTATATATCACAGCCACCAACCAAATTCCCCCTTCCCCCTGAAAATGGAACACTCTGTTTGCTGCTGACTTACGATTCGTGTGTGTATGCACTGTATACACACCTCTTATTAAGCCACCCTCGTGCCTCATTGTGCGTGGAAAATTCCATTGTTTTTTTTATTTTGTGCGGCGGTTGTACCCTTTGAATACATCTAAAAAAA
The DNA here is from genome assembly GCA_014621495.2 of Entosphenus tridentatus. NCBI lineage: Eukaryota > Metazoa > Chordata > Hyperoartia > Petromyzontiformes > Petromyzontidae > Entosphenus > Entosphenus tridentatus. Next base: position 8,209,605 of record CM025619.2, on the reverse strand, counting down.
ACAACGCACCAGCCACTAATTTTGTTACCATTTCATCATGTGGCATTTGTGGTAACATTCTCGCCCATGTGTGTATGCGCGCCCTGTGTGTGTGTGTGCCACATTTGGAGCCGTGGAGAGAGGAGCAGTGTGGTAGTTAGCGCAGAGATTTGAACCCGAAGGCCCGAGTTTCGATTACGACTGACGGCCAAGACCACTGACAAAGATCTGCAACAGCCCCGGGCCTTCCCTAGATCGACTCAGCCTCAAATAAGTACCTGGCACGATGCGTAAATATCGCCACTGGGAAGACGACAAAGACTGTGGTGCTGGCCACCCACCCTCTCGTGTGCCACGCTGCTCTTCATAGGCGCTCGCTAACAACCACCCTTGCCCCACCAGTCTGTTAAAGGCTATATGGGAGACCTCTGTCTTTGTGTCACGTTCACAGGATAAGGGATGCAAGTGAGCAGACATGGGCAGGCGACAGACGGTGCAGAATGATGGAGGGGCACCGGCTTCTCCACACTCGCCGGCTTGCTGCTTCTGTTGGTGCTGTTGCTGCACTTGCTCCTGGTACAGTATACCCTGTTCCATCATCAGAGCCCAGAGGCGGCCTAGGCAATTCGATTGTTTTGGCCACAAATCACCTGCACAATTTGCACTTGCCATTGCATGCTTTCAGCTGCGGCCGTTTTGTGAATTGGTCTCCCTCAAATTGATTAATTGTAACATTGTGTAGCTTACAATGAATTGCTTTGAACATTTATATGCAGGCCACTGTGTTATTGGGAGAGTAAAAAAAAGGTTTAACTGTTGCATAATAAGTGTGTTGTTGTTATGCAACATACTTTATACTTAATTCATATCCCTATTTGTGAAAGCCCTTATTTTAAGCTTAACAATGCTGATGGGACAGGGTAAGTACTATTTTGTGTACTGTATTTACATTTATTATTGGACACCAAACACTGTTTTGTTCTTACACACGTAACATATAACGACATTAAATGAAAAAAGCGTTTGTATGAAACCACACTGCGTTTATTTATCTTTCCATTTAAAATGCCATTTAAAAAAAAGCAATTAAATGTAAAATATTAATGTGCGTGCAACAGTGAAAAGTCGTTGCTTCGAGATATCATTGAAATATCATTGTAATCGATGTGCAAGTGAGCGGCGAATGAACCTGTGGTGCATCTCCCATGCAGCATTACGATGGGAAACGAAGAGGCAGCAAGGAGGAAGAGCAGGCGTGCATCCCGCGAAACTCGGATTGAAATGGTCCAGAACAAAGACAGCAGGTACTCGTCCACATACGTGTATCATTGTGTGCGATTTATTTTATTTTACCGATATATTTTCCTCACCGACTACTTCAAAGGGAATCTTAACAATCACACGTTGTTAGCTAAATCTATGTTTTTTTTAGGGAAGTGTGCGGCAAAGAAAAGGCAATCTTACCACAGCGAATATGATGCTGAATGATACAAAGTTTGTAATGATCATCTTGTTATATGGGGTTGTATGATGTACATTATTAATTTAATTCCAAAGGTTCTGAAATGTTGCTGTGGTGTAATGGTTATCATACTGTACTTACACTCCAGAGGCAACCAATATCCCGATGCAGCAATTGAAACAATGGTAACATTTCTTAAATTCCGCCACCTCTATCCAACCCAACAGTATTTCCAGAGCTATTCCAAGATGTCTAGCCAGCGTGGGAGATTAGGCCAAATACCTTCGGTATGGGCTTTCTAGAGTGGAGGCCCTTCAATCGGCAGTGACGTGGAGAAACATTTTTCAGTGCTGCACCTTTACCTTCATAAATATTATTTCAAAGGTACTGACATGTTCAGAGTTTGAGCAGAGACATATTTCAAAGAATAATTAACAAGTAACATTTCTGCATGACTACAAAGGGTGTGTATAATTACACCTTTCACGCAGTACAAACATATCCTCTAAAGAGTATGTAATACTTGCTATATTAAACAAAAGGATGGTGTAAAATGTTTCTGAAGTATACATCACGTTCAAAGCTTGAAATTGGAGGGCATTATGACCGACCACTCATACAACCGCTTCCTTGTGGCAGGGTGGCAGCGTTACAATGCATGGCTTTCAGTTAGAAGATTGTGAGCTAAAATCTCAGTCGAAGGCTGACTCAGCCCACCTTGCCTCCAGGGTCAATAAAAATGGAATAGCCTTGTGGGTAATTCAGCAGGGATTGTCCTCTCAAAAGACCTCGCTTGCAACCATTGGAATGTGGAATTTCTACCGCTGCCTCAACGTTATTCTACTCATTGGAGTAGAAAATCAATTTGAGCTTTTGAGTTAGCCTAACATGTCATTTCAACGAGCAAACCCCAAAATATATGTAAACCCTTTCCCATGACGTACATGTATGTCATCAGTTTTTCTTCCAATTCCATCCGATGACATGCCCGTTCGTCATCGACGTACAGGCACATGCGGGCACGTCATCGGAATGGAATCTAAAGAAAAAAACAAATTAACTTTATCGGTACCGAGGCTTGAACAAGACCATGCGGGAGGGTGTGTGGCACAGTTTGGCGCCAGCTATCGTAGAGTGCGGTCGTGTCGTTACAGTTCTCTGTGGTGAGTACAGTGTCTTTAAGAACAGGCGCTATGCCTCTCTAAATACAATTAACGGCGAGTCGCTTGCATGTTCTGATATTCAGCGATGAACGGGACCCACCCTGCAACTTGCATGCATCTTGGAACGCGAAAGGGTTAAACAAGCTTGACTCTTCTTATTGGTTCTTTCGGTAAAGTCATGTAGAAGGGAAATAATAAAATAATGAAAATAAAACATTATATTTTATTATGTTTTATTTTTATTATTTCCCTTCTACGTGACTTTAATATTATATTTTATTGTTTTATTTTCCTTATTTTAATTTTTCCCTTCTACGTGACTTTACCGAAAGAACCAAGAAGATGAATCCCTGCAGTCACGAAAGCTTTAAATCGAAACTTGACTCTGCTTATGGGAACCAGAATTGTCAAAAACCAGTCCAGTTTTCTTCCTGAGTCATATTTTTGTGAGTTCTTATTATATATGCTCTTACTCATAATGCTGCAAAACAACCTAAATTAGTTTTTTACCCTTTTATCTGGCAACAAAACTGACACCTTTTTTACAAGCAGTCATGTTTGCATTGACCACAATACCTGCGGTCGGAATTCAAACAAAAAACACAGCTCTGATGATGTATGCACTGTCCTTGAAATTGATTGGTCCACACCCGAGACAGCTTTTCTTAGAGCCTCGTCTCACATGGTGTTGGACCAATCAATTTCAAGGACAGTGCATACATTAGTATTTATACATTATCAGAGTTGTGTTTTTTGTTTGCATTCCGACCGCAGGTATTGTTGTCAATGCAAACATGACTCCTTGTAAAAAAGGTGTCAGTTTTGTTGCCAGATAAAAGGGTAAAAAAACAATTATCATATTTTGCTACTGGCAAAGGAGGTTCCAATGGTGAACCTAAATGAGATTTTATACAACTTAGTTGAAGCCAGTCAACGTGTTCTGTAAATATTCACGAAGCAGTATGGATTCTCAACGTATGCATTCTTTAAATTTTAGTGAAGGGTACAATACGCATTATTAAAAGTGATTTAAAAAAAACGTAAAACACAGACAAGCAGTTTGGAACTTTGAGGGTAGCAGTGTGAGTTTGTTGTGGTGCAAAGTGCCATTGGTCGAGGAAGGTAATGGGCAGGCATTGTGCATGGCCTTATTCTTACGGACAGTGGTATGCTTTGCTGATAGTCTTTCATCTGTAGTCCTTGCTCGACCAAACATCAAACAGTAATGAACACGGACAGATTTGCAGCACAGTCCAGATGCAAGAGCTCTCCGTTGACCCATAAATGTGTTACGTATATAATGCCAATCGTCACACACTGAAAACTGCAATCAAGAGCCAGTGAGCATATGAGAAAGGCAAACATTCACTTTGATTGCAAAATTGTTCAGCTTTATTACAGTCTTTGGAAGGGGTTCTCTGGAGGTCCCTTCACCGGAGGTCGTTTCTGACAGTGGTGGCTGTGAGCAAGACATTTCAGGCATCTGCCTTTAACTCGCCACAGCGGTTTCCGGAGAGATGGCTCGATGGCGAAGGGAACGGCTTACCATCGCAATATTTGTGAGTTCGAATTCCCCCGGCGGAGGGTTGGCACATGCCAACTTCCGTGCAGGATCGATAAAAAAAATGAGTAGCACTTTGCAGGGAAGTTACCCGTGATTGTCCTCTTCTTTGTTCCTTCGGTAAAGTCACGTAGAAGGGAAATACTAAAGTAATAAAAATAAAACATAATAAAATAATTCTCACGACGTTTCGGCCACAACGCAAGCAGCCGTCCTCGGGTGAAGAACAGGTCTGTCGGGAAGACAGCGTCTGAATGAAACACCCCAGGCTTGGAGCGTATATTTAAGCTGGGTTGGAGGGGGAAGAGCGCCTTGACAAAAGATTGTCCTATGGAGAGGACATGTCCCCGTCACGTGATTGTGAAACTTCCAACGCTGGCTCTGGGCTGTAAACAGGAGATGCGCACGGCCTCGATGTCCATTGTAGCAGGACATCACTTCGACTTGAGAGCGATTACACTACCAATGACATTCATATTACTTTCCCGCACCTCCGATTAGCACGGTTGGCTGTGTACGGTGCAAAAGAAGTTCAACATACATCCGGAATCGAGACTGAGGATTTCACGATGTGTTTGCCATATAATTGTTTGCAATTTCATTATGAGGTCTAAAATGTATGCTTTAAATTGTTCCTCCCCCTCTACCCAACCACTCCCAAAGCAGTGGAAAACCATCGATGGAGGAGGTGCAAGTGTGGGGTCAGTCTTTTGACAAGCTGATCCGGAGCGCGGGCGGAAGAAATATATTCCGAGAGTTTTTACGGACTGAATTTAGTGAAGAGAACATGCTCTTTTGGCTGGCCTGCGAGGACTTGAAAAGAGAAGCCAATAAACGAGCCGTTGAAGAGAAGGCCCGGGTGATATATGAGGACTATATCTCGATACTGTCTCCCAAGGAGGTGTGTGGGAATGTTGTTGTTCCCCTAAATATTTTCACGTCGTTTTGCAGTACATCACGTGCTGCCCGCTGATTAAAAGAAAACGTGTCCCCCCCTTTGCATTCCTGCATTTAAAAATAAACACCCCACTCCTATTCCTGTCCCACGCTAATGCTGTCATGAAATTACGTGTCAAAGTTCACGACAAAATATCTGAATATGGGGTTGTTTTTATTAAACACCGTATAAAGTTGATGCAATAAATATTACTTTTAAAGAAAATATTGTCGAAGCCTGGGAGCGTGTCTCCCGGCATCGCGTTTTGGTCTTTAGTCAGCGTATTTGCACACTTTATTTAAATAAACATAGAAATCTCGAATTTAATAACAGAAGGATAACTTGTACACTTTGACTTTTGACTTCACAGGTCAGCCTTGACTCCCGCGTACGAGAGGTTATCAATCGGAACATGCTGGAACCGACGTCCCACACATTTGACGACGCGCAGTTGCAAATCTATACCCTCATGCACAGAGACTCCTACCCCCGCTTCTTGAACTCGCAAATGTTCAAATCCTTACAGGACAGCCTTGCAGAGTCATCCTCCGAGTCTTAAGTTCTTCGGTACCGAGCCGGGAAGTCGAGCGCTTAAAAAAAAAATGGATGGGAGTGAGTGAGACGTCTAATGTACGAGCAAATCACTTTCTGTGACGACAACTAAGGCTGGAACAATGTCTACTCAGGCTCTTTTTTACTTTATAACTTGAAACATATTTTGGTACTGTGTGGACTTGTTTTTTTGTTTTTCATCATTATTTTATTAAATGCCATGCTCTCTATTTCCCTCCCCCCACCACCACCATTCTGTTTAATGATGTTTAGCATCTGAAGTCTCAAAATGTGTGAATTGATTCAGGAATTATTTGGTTAGGGTGTCTAAAAATTAAAATTAGCAGGTCTAATTCGGAAGGTAACTATTATCTCAAAAGTTTACAATCCGGCGTCATATCACAGTCTGGCAATGTAATTGTGAACATTTTTGTTGATAGTTTCTTCTATGCAACACGTTTGCTATGCTTCGTCCTGATTTTATCTCAAACAGCAAACTTATCTTTTGTCCCTATTTTTTAAATGTTTATACTTTAAAGATGAAGCATGCCGAAATTTTCAAGCAATAACATGAGAGGATTTAAACCAGAAGTAAGTAATTTTTGAAAGAGGAACAAAATATATTTACTTACATGCAAAAAAAAATAAAGGGGTTATCCGATTTCATGTATAAAATGTTTGAGGATTGTAAAAGTTTCGATGTTGATGTTGATCTTTTAAATGAGGGTGAATGTGAAACATACAATGAAAACGAAAGCATATGTACAAAAGGGTTTCTAAATATTTAAGCTTTACCTTATCCACCGTCATAAAATTTGACGGGTCTAATGATGCTTGCATGAACATTTTTAGTGTGCACCAAACAAGGGATGGATAAAAATCACGTGAACCTTTTGCCGTTTCGTTAATTTTTCCAATTGTGCCCATCTGTGCAGAATAACTTGCATTGTATTGATAGCTAAGCCCCAACTACTGCAGATGTTTACGTTAATTTTGGCAACAAATGTAAACAAAAATTGCTTTGGCCCCTATACTTTGGAGGGAAATTTCAAAATAATGTTTGATGACAGAGAATAACGCTGTTCGGTGACATCTTTTAAAACGTTGAGAGATATAAATGCTGAATAATCCAGCTGAAATTGGCGATTTGTTTAAACCAGCAATAGAGCAACACCGTTATGCTATGAATGTTATAGTTTTGATCGTCACATTTTATGATATAGATATGATTTTAATGACAAATTCTGAGCTATAATGTATTCAATGTATGTCTACCGCTTATATTCACCCTGCCTGCAGCTTGTACCATTTCAAAACAAACATACTAATAAATAATCTTAACATTTACATTCTTAATTACTGTCAAAAGTATTACTGATTCATAAAATGCACAATGCAAGCACACGTATTTCTTCATTTGCTTTACACTTAAACATATGCTTGATAAAAGCTATCTTCCAACACCAGGTAAGGTCATATCAAGCTATGTCGTACTGTACCTGAATATGGCGTTATTGCGTGTCATGTTATGGGGTACACTGCCATGCAATTAACTGAAGTCATATTTTGCATCAGGGAACATTTTTGAAATGCAAAAGGTTGGGGGTGTTGGATATGCTCATGCAATTCAGAGGCTGTTTAACACGGTGCATTAACATATTGCCATTATGCCAAATGCGTATTCTGTTCTACTTATTTTACCTAATATTGGTCACATGTAACACGATGGCCATTTTATTGTGAGTCGTTTTAAAATGTGATTATTAAAACAATACCTAAGGCATTAAACACCCACCACATTTGATATTGCATATTCGAGACCTTTTATTCGAACGATTAACAACATTAGACACAAAATATGGTGACATGGTATTCAGTATAAATATAATATAACAAGTTGACGTCGTCCAAGTGGCTCAGTGGTCAGACTGCCGATTTGGCTCCGTTGAGATCCTGTAATCGAATTTGGGCAGCCACCCGTTATTGTCGCAGGTTTAGGAAGTGCAGAACGTTGATGGTCTCTGTCCATCTTCTTGGTTCTTTCGGTAAAGTCACGTAGAAAGGAAATAATAAAGTAATAAAAATAAAACATAAACTAAAATAATAAAATAAAATAATGAAAATTAAAATAATACAATTTTATTTATTATATAAAATAATACAAATAAAACATAATAAAATAATATTTTATTATGTTTTATTTTTATTATTTTATTATTTCCCTTCTACGTGACTTTACCGAAAGAACCAAGAAGATGAATCCCTGCAGTCACGAAAGCTTTAAATCGATGGTCTCTGTCCAGTCATCATGTCAAAATTCGTTTTGCACTTCATTTGGAATATACTCCAGTTCTGTGCATTGCAAAAAATATATACGCATTTGATAAGGATTCTGATACGAGATTGAACATTACTCTCATATCAGAATCCTTATTTTATACGCAGGATGGATAGGAAATAAACTGCCCTCCGTGCTCTGTGAGAGATACGAATGGATAGGCCTAATTTGTCTCATCACTTGGCATCGGTGTGAAATTTGGAACATTTACAAAATAATATAATGCAGTCTAAACGACAACATCTTAGAACAACTGCGTGCCTTTAAGAACCCACCAGGTAATAGGTTGCAATCATAAGCAATACTAATAACAAGCAGTACGTTTGCATTTGAGTGTAACATAAAAACCATCTGCAAGAAGAGTTCACATAGCAAGACTATAAATATGTATACCAGTTCCACAGGGGGTCTCAAAACGACACTGTTACAGTGCCTGAAGTTATCTTCCCCCTGGGACTGCATTTCTTAACAAAAAAAAATCACTAGCTGGGAAACTATGATAAACACACACATACACAATGACTCAGAATGAGTTTTGGATTATGTCTGATTTCAGATTTTAGGACTTTTAAGGGATATACAATGTTTGGGGGGAAATTACAATGGCTTACTATTAAATATTGTTATAATTTAACATGCCAAATTCTCACAAAAGTGATGTAATCTCATGCCACATGACACCACTTTTTGTGGAAAAAGGCAGCATTGACACAATATAAGTGATGTCGTTTCTTATGACATGCTTTTGGATCAAAACAAAACGATGGGTCACTTCAAATTGTATATCTCTGCCCATTTTTTTCTTCATAATTTTACTTTTTTCAGGTTATTCTTGGAAATTGGAAGACATTTTCCCGAATAGGAATTTTAATAAATTGACTAATTTCAACAGTCAAACAAAACCGTTACAGTAAATCTACTTGGACTCGGTGTTGTTTGCCTCAGGGGCAATACCCATGACGTTCTGCGAGATATAGGCAGCGTCAGATAAATGCAACGGCTTTAGAAGGTGCACATTATGACCACCCCCCCCCCTCAAGATTATGCATGTAATTTTCTCATATTTGAAACGCATATAACTTCACTGCCAATCCTATAGGAAATGTGTCAATTTAAGGCATATCACAACGATGCCTATTGTTACGAGTTACATGCTGATTTTTTTTTTATTTTTACACGTGACATTTACAAAACACAACTGAAATAACCAAGATGAATAACAATGGAGTTATTGACAGTGGGCATGGGGTGATGGTAAAACAATCAGGGGAAGGAATTAAACATACAGGGAGGGACCCCCAAAAGAAACTATAAAATGCTCTGTGCCCAACACTTAAGCTGGCCCTGGATATGGGAAATACATTGCATAAACCTTACAGCCACGCTAGTGTATATAGTTTACGTGTGTATCTTTATGTAATAGTCAACTTATCTCGCTGTTTGTTGCTCCAGGACCTTCCTGTAAACTAGAATGTAATTGATCGAAAGAGCACATTCCTGTATAAGCGTGCTCGTATAAATAGGTAAATAAATAAACCAACAGACAACTAGTGTGAAAATATTTACAAGCCGAAGTGATGTTATTGAGATCTAAACCATTTACTCTACTTCCCAGGTTTGTTTTCCATGACTTTGAAAATTTGGTTTTTTTCTGTGCCTGCAATTCCCATCTCTGCTGATAATGTTTTCAAGTATTCTGTTGTCGATTGCTTATATCCCGTTTAAAAACAGGCGTTGCTAATCTCCCATTTAAAAGCAAGCATTATATAAGCAGAACTACATTTTGTTTCCATAGATAAATAAAATACATATTTTAGTCCATCAGCCTATTCGTTTTCCGGAATAATATTAGCAAAGAGTGCTCGTTTAAGAAATACATTTCTGGACTCGTTTCAATCCACTGGGCCTCATCAGCAGTCAGACTTGCTAAATAAATGCTGTTGGATTACCAGATGATGTTGGCAAGAACACTCAGGTGAAATTATGGCACCTATTTAAGACAAAAATCGATACTCCACACAATCGTAGTATGTATTGCTATGGAGCATTATGGGTAAAAGCATATATAAGCAGATCTTTATTCTGTCATACACAAGTAAATAAAAACTAGTTTAGCCCATCAGCCAAATTGATTTAAAAGCCAAGTCGATTTAAAAATAAAGTAACGCGACACACTTTAAACTCCGTCACAGAATTCTACAAGGAATACATGGGAAATATGATATTCGTTTGTTCCATTATTTAAAAAAAATCTTATAAATAATTAACAAAGTCCATGTGCTATCAAAACAAAACACCAAGCATCGTTGTGCTCTTATCTTCACGTCAATACACACATCTGTTGTATCTAGTAAGCACATGGAGGGCATGCGCATGAGGTGGTAAGAGTAGGGATGCCTATGTGTGTTCACATCAACCCTGTAGCCTGACCTTGTTTAAAGTGGGACACACGCAAACTTCAGGGTGGGACGGGCAGAGAGCAACAACGGTGTAAATGACAAGCAAACTTTACGCAGCCGTTTGAACACCAAGCAGAATGAGTAACGATACGACGATGATTATCTATAAGGGGAAGCCGAGTTTCGATTTAAAGCTTTCGTGACT
>CM025619.2:8179221-8198609 GCA_014621495.2 Entosphenus tridentatus | reverse complement strand
GGTCGTTTTTTAACCCACTTCCCGTGATCCAATCGAGCTGACATTTTCCACACAGACTCGTTGTGCGTGACAATTAATGTTCGTGAAAATTTTTTCCCAAAATGTTACACTTTTTAGGACAAAAATATATTTTATTACCAATTGCTTAATGCTGCCATGCAATCATCTGACCCATAGGTGGCAGCCATCTCAAGCCAGAGGACGAGAGGACTCTAGCCGCCACGCATATAAAGGATTTATAGTGAAAAACTTTGTTTTTACGGGTTAATTTTTTCGGAGGCGACCTGCCCACAAATGATAGCTCAACGACGCGGCTTCTCACGTGGACATTTACAGCAGCCAGATATGGATGTGAAAAGCATGGGTTGACGAGCTTTACATCTCCCATGCATATGCATGATCTTTCCTAACTCGTTAAAATAAAGACATTTTTGAATTCATTTTATTTTAAGAAAATAGCAGATATGTGTGCAGGTTTAAAAAAAAAAGCGTCCTATTTGCGAAGAGAATAAATTATATACATGTGCTTTGTGACACACTGAATATGGTTTGAGTCGAAATAAGCTACACATGACAGATTCAATTCAATTATGGAGAGCTACAGTAGGAACGATATTGGGAAAACAATGCATTCATCACAGAGAGACGATGTCAGTTGTGAATATTTAAGACGAACAATTACGTTTCTTTTAAATAGCAAGTTACAATAATTTCTACAAATATATTCTATTCAAATTTAAATACTTATCCACATTACTAGTGTGGTGAAGTAGGGTGAAACAATCCTTCTTGCCGACATTTTGAATAATATAATTATTGGTATGATAGTGCATGAGCAAACGCAGCAAGTGAGATACCCAATTCTAGATTTGAAGCTTTCGTGACTGCAATGATTCATACTCTTAGTTATTTCGGCAAAAGCACGTAGCTAAAAAATGAAGTTAAAATAAATGCTTTATTAATTTTTATTTCATTTTTTACCTACGTGACTTTACCGAAAGAACTAAGAGTATGAGATACCCAAATTGTACAATTATTTTTTTAAATCACTGAACTGCAGAGTTTCCGCATTGGGCCACCGTGGTCTAGCTTGTTAACATTCTTTCGTCGTAAACTTGTCATTTTTTCAAGTTGACAGCGTGACAGTAGTGCAAGGTATTGCTGCTGTCATTCACGCATGCCAAGTGTTGTGACCGCTTATACGATACACAATGACAACTACATGTCAACTACAAAATAAAGACAAGTGCATCTTTTGTAACGGCATTCGTCAATCGGCAGCAGTATGCGTCACGATACAACAGTTGGTGAGCTTTTTTATTTGCACGCAACATTTTCACGAAGTCCTTTTCTCCCCGAGGGTTGAACATGGCCTACTAAAAGATACGCACTAATTGGTGATCAGCTGGGAATTTGTACATATCCTTGCTGGGGCTATTATTACAAAATCTAACATCTTTGTGAAACCCAGCATAATATATATATATTTTTTACGGTAGACTGCATGTATCCTGAATGTGATAGTACACTGAACTCTTGCCCATGTCTCCACTGACTATATAAAACAATACATTTGCAAAATTGTCAACTCATTTTGATGGCACGTCTTTCACAAGCATATTTATTAATTCAAGAAATTAGTGTGTGCTATGCTAGATCTCTGTTTCACGTGTGTTCATCTCTCTGTGTCCTTGAGTTATTCAATGTGACCTTATTTCTAAAGCATTTCGTTCCTTGTCATAAGCATTAATCTAAAACTACTACCCTTACCCAGACAAAATGGCTTATTGCACTTTGATGGAATTCTCAGTTTCGTTTTACATTTGCATTGGAATTATTTATTTTATTTTATTAATGCGTTCATGCTCATTATAATCAGTTCTTGTAAAGAAACCACAAAAGTATACAATGTGACAGTGTTAAAATAGTTTTCGATTTAAAGCTTTCGTGAAAACTTTTATTATTTTCCTTCTACGCGACTTTACCGACAGATCCAAGAATATAGTGTTAAAATATTGGAAATTCTACATATATATAAAAAAAGTCTTCAATTATGCTGAAAACTGCGTGTTTGCTAGATTCTGCCAACATTCTCATCTTAAAATGAACACCGTGTCAACACTTGATGAACGGTGTAAAAGAAAACTTGTTTCAACATACTTGATTTAATTTAGTTGTTTGTTAAGTTCCAAATATCTCCATGATCTACTAGATAACTCACACCCACGACCAAACATTCACTTTGGCAATCAAATTACAATGGTGCAGCTCTGCAATGATTCCGTCTTGCCACTGCTATAAAACAGCTCTCGAGAGTATTGTGGCCTCTTTTAAAAATGTAGGAGCACCAACACTTTAACCTGCCATACACGACCTGCCGATCAACCGTGATGCATCTATTTATTGCTGGATGGACAGCGGTGGGTGAATTAAAAATCTTGCCCACTGTTTCAACTGGTGCACTTGGAGGTTGACCCCAGATACCTCTGGTGTGTTACCATTACGCCACCATTGCATCAAACAATAGTAAACTAATATAGAGACATATTCTTGGTTCTTTCGGTAAAGTCACTTAGAAGGGAAATAATAAAATAATATAAATATAAAACAATAAAAATTATCACGACGAAAATGTTGTTGCTGTGGATTTCACACCTGATGATGATTGCTTGTGTTGCAGTCGAAACGTCGTGAGAATTTGTATTGTTTTATATTTATATTATTTTATTATTTCCCTTCTACGTGACTTTACCGAAAGAACCAAGAATATGAATCCCTGCAGTCACGAAAGCTTTAAATCAAAATTTAATATAGAGGCAATCATAGAGACACAAACAGAACACTAAGCGGCAAGGTGCCAATTAATATCCAAAGTAATCCTTTACCCAATTAAATATATGTAATAAAAGTATTTGCAAAATAAAAATGCAATTGAGCGTATTCCTGATTGTCTGTGTGTTGTGTTGTGTATGCACAGTCGTTGCAATTGTGCCCTGCTAGATTAAGGCTTCTCCACACCGTCACCATCCCTCGTTGTCCTGAAGTTCCCCAATCCATCTCACTCTGCCACACAAATTAATATCATCAGTCACTTTTTCACGGTGTCATCCTCTTGGGCACTTTCTTTCTATTGGCTGCCATTCCATCAGAAGCATTCTCCATCAGCAATCAAGCAGTCAATATAATATTTGGTATATCTGTCCTTGTTTCCATATCCACGCAGTTCTCAGCACAAGCTGAAGGATGCATCTTGCCTTGCTTATTTGGACACTTTTCAGTTATTGTTCCATTTCATTTGTGAGTGTCCATATATGGAGACCAAAACGTACAGAAATTGAACTTTTTCACAAGGCTGAATGTGGGAATGAAATGGAACATGCCAATATGCCTGAAGAATAAAAGGTTTCAATCAGTGCACATTGCAAGCTATGATATTGATCAGAAACATGGACACTGACAAAGGAAATGGAACAAAATCTAATCCATCGTGTTTCCACATTATACTTTATGAATCAAATATTTTTAATTTCTAGAGTGTCATTGATTAAGGGCGACTTAAAGAAGTGGGTAGTAACGTTAAAATCTTGAAGGTCAAAGCTCAATGTATTTAATGTTGGTATGATATTGACTTCGAGATACTGTAATGCACACGATCATATTTCTGATAATACACATACCAGGATGTGACGTGTAGCGGTGAGGAAGTGCCTAGCACATTGCTCCGGCAACCCGAGTTCAGCTTCAAGCCTCCGTTAACATTAGTGGTGAGTGATCGGTGGCCTGGTCTTGGCAAGCCACCAGCCCCTCCTTTTCTAATCCGACATCACCCTGGATGGACAAACGCAGCGTGGGGAGGCCTTTATCCTGCACGGGACTGACAGAGTGCTGTAAAATGAGTCAAGTGTGTTGAAATGTATTCTATATATAAAAATCCATCGTTGGCTACAGTATTCTGCAGATGCTCTCGGTATAGCCATCTGAAGAATGTGTAAATGTTTCTCAACTTCAATAACAATTCTATGTTATAACGTAGGCAAACTTAATGCATATACGTGTGGGGTGGTTTTTCCAACTGATGCAAGTCTTAATGTGCTGCGCAATGCAACTTGTGATGCCTCATGTTCCCATGCATGCCATCGAATGTTTAGATCACAAGGGAGCCTGGAGCGGAGGTTTAATTACGCATCGCTGCGTCGCATCGTTCATTGGTTTACAATTTGCCACGATGATATATCCCTTCCAAACATTCACACAGTCTATTTTTTAAATGACATTCTGAAGAGAAAAAAAAATAAGGACGAGAAATACAATCCAATGATGACATCCATTGTCAAATTAATTAGTCCCAAATCACCATGGCACATCAGCAAGCAAGACGACGACAAAAAAACAACAAGATGCTTCTCTTCTTGAATTTTAAGCGATGCATGAAACCCTCACAACAGCAACAACATGCCAGCAGATTTACAATTATCCCTGCGTCCTTCCGACATTAAAACTCTGTTCATAATAGCGCAAATAATCAATAACTGTGCTTACTGAACAGGTTTGCGCAAAGCAACGTTTACGAGAATAGACTGCGTCTTGTTACCCGTTACCTTTTGTGTATGTTCCTTATGAACTCCTCTGACAGCAGGGCCTGCAGAATGAGACGTTAATTATATTTTGACATTTCGCAAAGTGCTCTGACAACTTTTATTGAAGTATACACTGCTATACATTTATCGTGGTATTTATTTATCTTTCGCAATTATACATTATTTTATTTGTTTTCACCATTGACGCGTATACTGCTGTGGTGTAGGGGTTCGCACACTGGACATGGAGCCCAGAGATGTCACCAGTTCCATCTCCTGGTGAGGCAGTTGAAACATTGAGCCTATTTGATTAAATTCCCAACCTCCCTCCACCCTCAGTGGTATAAATCAGGGACACCACAGTCATCGGCAGGTTTGTTGCGACGGGGTGAAGTTGTGAGTACTCCCAACTCTTTGAAGAGATGTGGGCCAGCATGGAAGAGGAGACCAAATACCCTCTTAGAAGAGCTCTCTAGAGCTCCCTAGACTTGGGAACCTTCTAGCAGCAGTGGGTGTCAACAAGAAAATTGCAGGACTGCACGTGTATGTTTAGCATACGTAGCAGGGTATTGTTTTTTTCTGTTGCTCCAGTGGTCTGGATTTGACTTTAGCTATGAAAACCAACATTTTCAACGTGTATTGAAGTGCTACTTTACTTTGAGAGACCTTTCCATTTCGTGTCGTGAAATGAGCACCCAGAGATGTTTTCACAACATATATTGGAGAAGGAAAAAACCCAATTAGTTTATCTGTTCCATCGCAACTCTGGAATGAATCCTTACTTGGCAGAATTTCTTTACAATTGGACAACAAAATACCTACCTCTCTTTTTCTATTTTAGAAATCCATGACAGCTTTTTAACGAGAAAAATTTGGGTTTTTTTTTCTCCTGAGCTAAGGGTAACCCAATCAATGAACAGCTTTAATGACAAGTAGGATGTTGGGCAGGCTATGCATTGTCTATAAGTTGCAATAACTGCATAACTTCGTGTAAAATAATACAATTGGATACATTGTTTTTTTTTGCCACTTATGTTTTACAATTGACGTTGAATGTTTACTTTCCGATGGCAATTTCTTGGTTATGACCAGGTCATCAAACTATTCAACAATGGACTTCCTCTAATAGCAGCAGTCCTTGTGAAAAGTCATTTAAAATATGTGTGTAAATTAACGCATGAGTTAATCATCCAAAAATGCAGATGGAATTACTTTCCCAAAAAAAACCGGGCAATGCTCTGGATTAGCTTCCACAGCAACCCAAAATAACGTAATCCACTTGGCGGTCGGAAGAATCCAAAAAAAAACTTTTTCCACATGACCGAAGTTGAATTGAATGCCCCGGCACAAGCGAAGAACAAACCTGTGATCTGGAAAAACCAAGTCAGGAGACCTTATGGATCAAGCGCAAGTGGACGAGCACAGGGTTGTCGAGGCCGGCAGAATTTCAATGACCTTTAGGTGTAATCCATATGAGATTTGAGCACTTAGTGCCTGCAGGGATAAAGGGACCACAAAGGCTAATGTCAACGCAGCACTTTAAATCTCCTGCATGAATGCCAAGCTGAAACGGTCGGATTCAAATCTAGCATGTTTTCAGCTGTTGCACTCGAGAACGTTATGCCCTTCTGAGCCTTTGGCCTTTTGTTAATTTTAATCTAGCTGTTGAATTGTTATGCGGCTATTGTGATGTGTTTAGTATCAATTAATTCCCACAAAATTGTAAGTTATGACCAGGAAGGTGACGCAAATTTGCTTCATTTCCAAATTCGAAAACGAATGTTCCTGTAAATTATTGGAGCATTTTCCTTCTGATATTTTAAAGGGGATTTTCAGGAAATTAAAGCTTCAGTTTTAATTCAACGAATGTGCATAACTTGATGAATTCAACGTTTATGATTACAACAAAAATAAAAAATAAAATTGTTCAAGTGACCATGTGGCTAAAATGTTAGAACATTGAGCAAGCACTGCCGATATCCTGGGTTTCAATACAGGCAGCCACCCGTGATTAAACTAGGTAAGTGTAGCATATGTTTTATTAGTATTCTTTTATTATTTCCCTTCTACGTGACTTTACCGAAAGAACCAAGATGATGAATCCCTGCAATCACGAAAGCTTTAAATCGAAATTTAAGTGTAGCATCTTGATGGTTGCATCAATGACTGCACACAAAAACCACTGACTTAACATTTAATATTTAATTTAATTGTGGCTCTACTGCAGCTCTGAGCATTAAAACATATGTTGTGGTGTTGGACTTTCATACAACAATCTCATAGCAGACTGTGCGTGGAAGTGTGACCCCCACTGGTAAAGGATACTAATTTATGTTCTCCGATACACAGGGCGCATTGTTCTGCGAGATTTCCAATGCATTATTTTTCCATGACATGATACCAATAGCACAATTGGAACAAATAGGGTAAAATAGTAAAAGCAGGAAATACATGTGAAATGTTATATGAAATGCTTGACCATTGGAAAAATAAAATATTTGGAAGCACTGTAAATCAAAAATAATTGTAATTTAATTTCCTGAACATTTTCAACAACACTAACGAAAAACAATAACTGTAGTTGAAAAAAAAACCTAACAGTTCATTTTTCAAACTTAAAAAAAATATTATGACTTTGGGAATGTACACAATTCATACACTGCAGGTAGGAAATCATGAAACCTCCTCACGATGTCATGAATTGTCACAATAAGAAGTCACATTTTGATTTATAAATTGATCATTATTTTAACACTGGGATGATATGGACTCTAGCGCCCCTAGTGTTTTCACGGAGTCCCTCATGATGTACAATCAATTGAATATCATTGATTTTCTTACACGTGATTTGATAGGTGTATCATGAGCAAAATTCCGCAATCAATGTAAGTAGATGATTATTTGCATTGTTACACCCCTAATACATTGCCAACACTATTCAATTTGCCCGAGGATGGAAGACATTTTTTTGTTTACTCACTACCTTACTATGTATCCAGTTAAAAAATCGACCCAAGTAATAACGTTTGATTGCACATCACACGGTCACTCTTACAGGTCAAGTTAAAGTTAAGGCGATTTTCTGTTCAAATGAGCACTGAGGCGGTGATTACCTCTTGTTTATGGCCCTGAGCCATTGGTGAAAATGTCACATTCCTATGACAGGGCGAGACTCTCCACAGGACAACCACTTTTGACTTCCCCACAAAACGGTACGTATTTTATCAATCCAGAGGACTGATGGGCTGAGTCAGTCCCCAATGAGGACATGAATTTGCAAGCTACCAATTGCGAGCCGTTGACTTTATCCCCGAACCACCTGGTCAGATGTTCCCAGATATGTAAACATGTCTCCGTACAGGTGAGGACACCATCGTGGGTGACTGAAAGGCTCTTTCAGGTGGCGCTTTGAGTGTCATTCAACCACATAGAGCAGGGTCAACGAACTGCGTTGGCCCATGACATCGAAATTAAGTATGTATATGGCCCTCTTCTCAATCCACTGCTGGATAAGGGCCACCTCGTGCATTGTTGGTTGTGTTGATTGGTCGGCACCAGTTGACGAATGCGTGACACCCAGATTAATCGCAAGTGGCCGCCTGCTTTTGAACGCAGGATATCAGCAACAATGAGAGCGTTGGATAACACGGAATTGGGGGCAAGATGGCCACCTTCTGGCTGTACCTACCTTCTTCACCGGGCCTCTCCTTGGGTTGATGCAGCTGTGCACTGATGAGGTCACCGCTGCCAAACACAAACTCCCCCTGGGCATCCCCTTGCACCTCCATGCCGCACTTTCTCCTCTCCCCAAACCTCATTCGCTTTTGTTCTTCTGACATCTCTCGGCCTAACACCCATGCTCCTCAACGCTGCCGCCTCTTGTCTCCAACCCAGGTCTCGTCTGCTGCTGGGGCTGCTCTGTAGCTCCTTGGTGAATGGGCGTTAATTCCCTCACGGATTACCCAGGACAATCACCAAGGTTACCTTGGGACTCGTTGGTGTTGTTGTCACTTTAATAGGCCCCAATTTGCTTCATCCTGAGATGTGCCACGGTGGCTCTCTCTCATCTCTTCCATGATTACTTTACCTGACCACCAACTGCCCCACCCATCCCTTTATTCCCTAATGCAGATGTTCTTTTGTTAAATCATCTTAAGATGCGATTGCATTTAGACACTAAGTTGAGCAAGTTAGTGTTGTTGTTAAGACGTTGGGGCATAGTGCGACCAAACTATACAAGAGATTGAGCCAGACGTTTAAACATTGATTCAGGAGAATGGGGATCTTGAAAACAAGCTCCTTGTAGAAAGTGCCTGCTGAAGTAAATATTTTCCTCCGAGTTGGTTAAATCTTTAATGAGAAAAAAGTGACAGCTATGACAGTTTTGACCACCCATAAATCACTCATATCCCAAAGCTATGCAATTTAATTAAAGGACACAGCAGTAGACAATATGCATATGGGTCTTTTTAAAGTCAAATTTGTTCCAGTCAACTTCAAGAGGGACATCTCAAGAAACTGTAGCCAGTCAGATTAAAAAAAAGCCTGAAGGTGCCATTAAGAGCACGGTTGACTTGTATCAATACTTCATCGTCAAGGCCATTTTGATCCAGATCCTCAAGGGTTTTTTGTTTTTTATATCGCACTGGCACGACACCATCCTGCCACAGGCAGCTTCATGGAGGTTGGAATACAAACTTAGCTCATATCACCCTGTCCCCTATTCCATATGGGTGGAATGATAAACTACCCCCTTCATAATGCCCCCCCCCCCCCGGCCACAACCTTCCAGTGATGTGACGAAGTGTCAAAAAAAACAGAGGTCACGATTCGATTGACAAATGTAATGTTTGGTTTTACATTTTGGGCAATGGTAGCGCACCTCAAGTGGCTCCAGAGGCGATGCAAATGTATTACTAATACATACATAAAAAATGAATACATTTATTGCTGAAATGACTATTAAAGTGGTGTTCATATCTTAATTACAGCCATGAACTAGTAATGGGATTTCCACATTCCTATTGACAGAATCAGAAGATGTATTTATACTGGAGGAATCCGATGAGCTATAAAGCTTTTTTTCACAAATGTCCAGTTGGGGCGGGTCAAAACGTTCCAACAACCGACAATACAAAAACGCGACAGGAGTGAAGAGTATATGCAAGGTTTGTAAATCACTTTAAAAAATACGAACAAAACGAAACCATTTTCATTTTATTATGTGAAGCCCACTGAGCTCTTAGCTTCTTTTTCAGAAGCGACATGGCCACAAATAATACCTCAACGAAGTGGCTTAACAGGTATAATTTTATAACAGTCTCTTCATAGAAAATCCATCGTTGACTTCCCGACAAAGTAGTATTTATTTTATCGACCCCAGAGGGTAGATGGCCTGAGTCAAGCTCCAACCAGGATTGCGAGCCGCTTATTCTACTGCTGAGTTTACCTGGCCACCAGGCCACAAACCACAGATAAGGAAAACATAAATTCTTATGCACGTGATTCGATGCATGTTTTGTGAGCTTAAGAATCAATATTAATCGATGCATTGCTGCACCCCTACCATTCAATGACTTTAAGATGTTATGAGTTGTAATCCTGTAAGAATTTTCAAAATAAATTATTTATAGTGGCGGTTGTAATTGCCTGTGCCGGATTTTAACTGCAGGTATATGTAGTCTATGATACGATATATTTCGTGCTATTGAAAGCAATTCATATTATTTCTGTAACCCAAAGCGGCATTTATGTAATACGAGATGAGATTTATCAGCATAACGAATTGACTGAGATTGACATGAAAGCCATAAATGTAGGATGTGTGGTCATATCCGAGTATCAATCCTAATTCATGAGTTGTTCATATTAAATCATACAAGGTGAAGCAGAAGGTAAAGATTAATAAAGGATATTAGTAAGTGGCATGTGTGAGCCATAGTTAATGCGATTGAAAGTGTCAAATACATAGCAAAGATCCATCCGATTAAATAAGACATCCTGCAGAGGTGGGTTCTCTAACACAATAACTGCAGTTTAAAAAACAAGAATGGAACGCATACGTGAGCAATAAATCATAAACAAGATATATTATTTTCGGATGCATATGCCTTAAAACGCACGCAGTATAGAGCACAGCACCCACGTGTAGGCGTGACATTTAACAAAAAAGTATTTTCTTGCCAACCTTCGGTTTGCATTGGACGCGAAAAAGCGAATGCCTCACCTTGAAGTCCTTTGAACCTCCCTTTTGCAATGCATTAGTAATGAGCCACTTGTGGCGTTGCGTAATGAGGCAGACAACCCAGGACTTAATTTCACTCATTACACTTTTGTGCACAATTCACCTGCGCGCATGGACCTTGAAAGACAGTGATGAATCACAACATTTAAAGGATCTTATATTTTAAAAAAAGCTATGGCGTGAATAGCCTCACCTTTTCACCCGCGCCCCCTCCCCCGCAACAAAAAAAAAGTAGTTACCAAATGTTTTAACTCTTATAGCATGGGCCAGACGGGCGATAGAAATGATAAGCTCTGGATCTTGAATCCGTTAGCAAATGCATTAAAACGTGACGCAATCCCCCCCGCCGCCCCAAGGCTCTGCACATTGGCGGAAATTTCTCCACTGTTCACATCACTGCCACCTCAACACCCACCTTGCACTCTGATCATGATGGGCAGCTCTGGAAAGCTCGCACATTTGCGTCTAAAAAAAAACAATGGGTGGAGAACAGCAGTAAATCTTCGATTAGTCCAGCATGGATAGGGACTCATTACACACCAATCGATACCCAATCTACAACGTTTCACTGCAAAATAAAAATTAATTATAGCGCGGCAAAAGCTGAAAGATCAGTGTGCTCAGGCATTACCAAGATGATTTCTTTGCGTCCTTGCTTGTATCTTTCCGCCAGCAGTAATAACTACCCCCATTATCCCTCAATTTCTATCTACCTTCATGGAGAAAACGATGTAATTGATAAGTATATTTTAATATGTGCACATTATTATTTAACCGTTTCAACCTTGCTTGTTTTACCTGCCAAGACACATAGACAACCATTATTTCCTGTAGAAAATATTTTCATGGAAGAGGTTTTTTTTTATATGATGATTTATCTCTTGAACCAAAGTGCATAATGCACTTCATCAAAGTTACAAGTATGACATTACTGCTTGTGGGCAAGGTAAACCAAAAAAGCCAAGCAATCGCTATTATTCATATGTATTCTGACCCAAATCCAGGTCCCTCTGCAATATACATTCAAACGGTGCAAAAACACGGATTAATTCTGTAAATTAGTTAATGATGAACGTGTATACATTTTATTTAATGCATACTGCACGTGTAGCATATAATCATCATCAATTGCCATTGAATCACTATTGGAGGGACCATTGGCGCATTGCTTAATGCAGCGCGCTATGAGCGCAGTGACCTGAATTTGATTTATGGCCACATCTAACACCAGTGGCGAGTGATACCTGAACTCGTCCTGTCATCCCCACTTCACGTGCAACAACCAGCGTGGTGAAGTATGGTAGAAGAAAAAAAACCCTCCATTATTGACACCGCATGGGGAGGCCTTCATCCAGATGGGCGAAACATTGTTCCTGTTATTAGAACTTGGATGCCACGTTAACTACCTCGCCAGGTATACAGGCGGTCGTGAGTTCGATCCCGACCCTGATACCTGGAAATTCGGAGTTTGCGCGTTCTCCCCGTGGCCACGTGGATTTTTCTCCTGGTCCTCCGGGTTTTCCCTCCACATTTAGCTGCTTAAAAATGTGGGCCTTATCTGGTCAAGTAAACATTGCTTCGTGAAATAACTTAGTCTCATTATGATTTAGATCGGAGAACAAACACAAATCAGAGAGATGCGATTTTGACTGCTGCACACTGCAAAAAGGGGTGATGGCAAATGCATTGCACTGGCGTGCAACGGCCGTCAAAAGATAGAATGTAGCCGAGAGGATGAAGACTGTGCAAATGTAAAATGAGATTCGTGAGAGTTGAGAAGGAGTGAGATAGACGTGGCATTGCAGGATCGTGAGAGGTGGCAACAGTGTGGAAAGACTTCCTACAGCAGATAGCTAATGATGATAATGATATACTTATTATGCCAATTATTTCTATGCAGCAAATTTGGCCCAAAGGAATATGTTCCAGATCATCACCCAGACTCAGGAAGAATTCAGTAAATTATTAAAATATTTTCTTTATTCTCAAAAGCAAATTTGAGCCTCCGAATTCTTTTCATAAGAACCCCTTTTGTTAAATGTGGCCAGTTCATGTATGCACACATATACACAGTGTATGCACAGATACAGTTGCTATACAATGTTGTGGAACTGAATGCTGTTGTACAACAGTTCGCCCTGAGCCTTGAGTCCTTGTGTAGTATAATGGCATGTGATATGTTTTACTTTGTCACTGTGTACATGTTTTATATTCCGAGAGAGAAAATGTGCTATTCATAAAGTTACTGGGCAAAAATTTGAGCATATTATCTGCAAACCTTCTCAGCTAGATCCATGTATAGAGTGAATGCAGTGTATATATTAACTAACTAATGGCTTTGCATATATTTCGATATAAAAAAAAAATTCAATGCATTCAAATATAATAAACATTTACCCTGGAATTATTGCTCATTTGGCAGACAACCTATATCACCATCTGCCACTTGCCCTTCTACACTCACATCTGTCTGGCTTAATTAACCTTTATTTTTTTGTTAAGTTTAGATAACCCCATTTGCATTGTATGTTAACTGTGGGGGTTGACAAAATAACATTTCCACATTGACAGATTATTCTTGAGAAAAACAGGCAACGAAAGCGTCAGTTCACGTAAAACAAAAAATGGCATGTAACCGGATTTTAGTTCAGTCTTTAAAGTAAAAGTCAACCCTAAATGGCAATCTGTTTAATTGGGCCCTGTGCGGTAAACATAGCTCCAAAATGAACGGCAAAAGCTCAAAAATGCTTTCCCTCGTGAGCTCGCTACACCAAGGCTTTGCCATGGGACATGTTTTAACTTTCAAACAAGCGCAATGGAGGAGAAAGCAGCCCAACACACAAGGGGACGATGAGCACAGCGGTGCAGTGGCCAAAAAATTGGAATCTAAATATTATATTTAAATACCAACGCATGTTTTAATGTAAAAAGTGGATTGGCAAAAGGAAAACAAGCACACTATTTCGAACCTATATCACATTGTCTTGCTGATGATATTATTATTATTATTATTTTAAACGAGATTTTGATCCCTTTGTCAATGTCCTTCTTGATGGTTTTCTCATGTTAGATGTCTGACCATACTTCACCACGCTGGTCAATGTGGCTTGGTGAAGGAGAGTGGCGGGGGTGGGGGGAATCAGCATAGGATTGGTTCAGATATCACTTTACACTGATGGTAGCTACGGCTAGCAATTATGCTAAGGTCGTTGGGCTCATAGCGCAGTGTGTTAACCATTGCACCACCACTCTACCTGTTGCTATTTTATGAACATACCATTGATTGTAATTACGGTTCACTAGATGCTAATGCGATATTGGTGGGTGGGTGAAAATATGCAACTGCCTATTTAAGCTCAACGAGTGTGGAATAGTTATAATGCACACATGCACCCACATATGCTGATATTCATACACAACATTTCATACAAGAGGAAAGGCTGTCTTCTGGAAAGTTCTCTGCGAAGAGACATTGCACTTATTCTACTCATATTCCCCATTCAATATGAATGCCTTCATGAATATGAAGCCATGTTGAGCCTCCATAGAGAACTTAGTTATTATCATTCTGGTACAGAATGTTTTTTTGTTTAAACATGGTTCTATATGATGCCCAGTGGTATGGGTGTATGATAATGTTGGACCAAAATGTATCATTTATCTGGTTGTCTAGGATATAAGCTGCAGGCAGGAACCTTAATATTTATGAGCTCCAGAGGTAAGCTAAGCCTGCAGCCACTTTCTGGGACGCCACCTGATTGAATACCAAATTCCCAAACAGAGTTGTGATCCTGGCATTACATGATGTCAATCTTTTAAAATATATATACACGTTAAAAAATCTGCTTCGTAGTAGAATTGGATGGATTCCAGTCTAACTTTTTCATTATTAAAAGCGAGGTATTCTTAAGTACCAAATCTTAAAATGTCATACACTCAAAAAGTTTGGCAGCTGAAATGCTACAGAAATATAATATATTGTGCAGCTGTGCTTTGAAGCAGTCATGGCATTTAAATGCAGTGTTTCCTCTATGCATGCACTTCTATCAAAACCCACAGATAAGTAGATGACATTGTGACTATGTGGTGGTGCACTAATATTAAACAAACTCGCTGAAGCTATCCCAGTCTGCTACTCTGTAAATGCCAGAATGGTGACATTTGTCATTTTGACCCAAAGCGTGTTTGTCTTTGTCAGCAACGGCTTGCATCTCATGTGTAATATGTTAAACTCTATGCCGCAACACACGTCTGCAAAGAAAAAGGTAAAGACCTTGAAGAAAATCTTGTACATTTTTTTCCCAGGTGAAATTTGTAATAACAAAATTTGTCTGGCTGAAACGAAACAACAAAGATCGTACTTTCTACACAACTGTCATCCTCACCCTTAATTACAGGAACACTGCAAGGCACAAACACAATTCAGGAAACAGAGGGCAAAAAACAGAAGTCACGGACACAAGGCACAAACATGATGCAGGGAGGAGGCCAAAGGAAGTTAATTTTAAAATTCAAAAGGAATGAGACATGTCTACGCACAACAGCATTTGAATGACAAGAAGTTACCAGAGTGGATGTCCTGTTGGGCTTCCAAGAACAGTAGGTAGTTTTTCATTAGAACATGTCAATATGAAGCCACGGCCCTGGCACTATTACTTTGACGTTCATTGACTTTCTCATATTATTTGGTAATAAACCTCTGTTTTTCAACCACAACTTGAGGTAACCCTTTGTCAATGTCACCCCCCCCCCCCCCGCAAAAGTGGAGCCATGTTGATGGAGCTCTAATGACACTGGAGAAATTCCATACTGGATGACTGCGATGATCAATGAAGGGCCATCAGCGCTTGAAGGAGCTGCGATTACAGTGCTACACTTTCATTATTTTGACACTTTTTGGAGAGAGAACAATGCAAAATGACAGTCAGTGGCATGTTCACCCATTGATCTGAAAATTTTCACAATCAACAGAGCAGCATACGATTTGTTTTTCTAGCTTATGAATGCAACCGCATCTCAATATTTTGTCCAGAACAGTTTAACGTTGGAATACTCCTGGGGAAAGGAGACATTTATTTGTAAATAGAGAAAGAAAGAGTCGGCTATAAGCATAGGGAAACAGGAAGTTATTACGTCTGGACTTGAATAAGGACAGACAATTCACAGGTCAGTTGGCTGATGAAAGAGAGCTTCAGGCTATGCTAATCGCAGGAACGATAGAGTGAACTCTAGCCGAGCAAAGGTTCACTGAAGCCTTTGACAAAACGCCTTCATTGCTGGAACGGAGAGAGTGTGTAGAGAAGTAGAAATGAGAGAAAAAATGTCGGCAGGGGGTGAGTCGAATACATGGAGGACCTTGAATATGACGAATGTGACATGAAAGTTAATCCAAGACTGAATATGGAACTTGTGGAAAAAGTAAGTGTAGCACCAAAAACTAAAATTACATTATTTTAGTGTTGAGTCTGAACTGTATGCGAACATTTTGACTTTTTCTGACATTGCCAGTACCACAAAGTAAAAATAAGAATCTCCATGATCTAGTACAAATGTTTTATATTTGATCCCAAAGCAAACAATTTATTATTCTGTTGCTTGGAACTTCACTTTCATGGGTTCCAATTTTCTCCTGGCAGACTTCTTGAGATCTTGACATCCACCTTTCTCTGTTTCCATACAAAAGGTCTGCCAACCATATTAAAGAATAACTGAGTTTGTTCTATTTGAACAGTTCTCTGAGGATTAATGGTTGTTCATTGTGGGAAGCCAGAACGAAGCTCAATAACTGGTTTAATCTATAAACAGTTGGAAATCCGACTGAGATGAGTCTATTTTGGGGAAAATCCAAGAGAAATTAAAGCAAACATTGGTAAACAGTAAGCTTTAAAAATATTTACATTAAAGGACGCTAGGTGACTCATGTCTAAAATCATTGGATTTTGGTTTCAGCCACCAATGATTAAACTCGGTGCTCAAGTGCATTAAATTGTGGCCTAAGCCCAGTCACCAATAACTGTGTAAAAACACATCACATAAAATGTGATGTTTCCCTTGAAGTTACCAAGATTTGCATCTCCGAGAATGAAAAAAAATCACTGTTGATTATGTAATGTGATTAGCATCTCTATTGTAAGCTGCATGAGAAAGTGCAATGTCCTTTAACTGTGGACACAGGGCAGTTGAAGGGATCTCATAAGTAGTTCCGTGATTCACCTAAGGTGGTCCATTTCTCGAGCTCTGCGAGGGGACAATGCGCTCAGTTCTTTGTCTTTTGTCATCACACCGGTAGCCCAAATTCGAATGAAATTGGAGAAAACATTCCAATCTGTTTTAAAACATTTACAATCCGCGATTTTCAATCAACGATTTATTGCATAATTCACATATCCCAACGCACATTTTTTCGCCACAATTTGGATTGGCCTGAATTATTCTGCGTCCGATTTAGTAAGAAGTGTACACATGCAATATTTAAATAGAATGTTAATATTAGTCTTTGTTTTTTTCGGTAAAGTCACGTAGGTAGAAAAATAATAGATCACGACGTTTCGATGGCAACACAAGCAATCGGCTGAAGTAGTTTTTCTTGCTGTAGTTGTCTCACCTGATGACGATTGCTTGTGTTGCGATCGAAAGGTTGTGATCTATTATTTTCCTACCTCCGTGACTTTACCGAAAGAACCAAAGAGTATGGATTCCTGCAGTCACGAAAGCTTCGAATCAAGACTGTTAATATTCCGTGACGAACTAAACTTGCAGATAAATTCCCCCTTCCCATATTGTCTCTCCACATGAAAATTTACAATCAAAGTAGATTTTACAATCGGCCACACAGCCTTCTGAGAGTGTATCTTTTCAGAAAAAATTGGTCTAATACAAGCAAACTCTAGACCAGTTTCGATACTCGACTTAGTAGAAATCAGGCTCGCTTAAATCAATGCTGGTGAAATACCTGGTGTTTAAAGGCAATGACCATTTTTGTTAGAAATTTAATTGAAAGAAATATTTTTTTTTACCGTTTGGATAGCTACCGACGTAGTGCTGCATGGAGGCGAATAATCAAATAATAGATTATATTCTTGGTTCTTTCGGTAAAGTCACGTAGAAGGGAAATAACTGCAGTCGAAACGTCGTGAGAATTTTTATTGTTTTATATTTTGATTATTTTATTATTTCCCTCCTACGTGACTTTACCAAAAGAACCAAGAATATGAATCCCTGCAGTCTCGAAAGCTTTTAAAAAAATATATACATCGTTTAAATGCATGCCAAAACAATCCACCATACTTCAATAGGGATTATCGTTGGCACGGCTATTTTAATGCACACAATGGACAGGAAGGACAGGATCAATGGGCCCGCATAATGCGCATGCATCATGGACGTTGACTGAAGAGGGCAGAAGCGTGGTCACCACATCTACGCCTCTATATAAGGAACGAAACAGGTGGACTTCTCCACAAGTCTGGCTGTCGCCTGATGAAGTTGGTTGTAATTACTGGCGAAACGTCATATTCAGTTTGTAAATGTTGTGGCTTGGCTCTCCAACACACCGGTGTGCTGTGCTAGTGACGAATTGGCACGTTCTGTTTACGTGACAACCCTTACTAGTTGGCTGTGTCGGGTGGTGGCGGGTTTGACGACACATTTATATATTTACGCGATTTAACCCAAAAAAACCTCTATTATGGATGTCACAAAAGGGTTCAACACAATGCTATAAAACACATAACCATATAATAACAACAAAATGCTTAAACATGGTTTGGATACCTTCTTTTAAAGGGGCATGGTTTTGACATCACCACCACCAATGGTAACACAAACACATTCCTGCGGAGGGAGCTGGTAGGAACGTTGGGTTGCTCAAAATATCCCTCAGTCCACAGAGTAGGAGAAAACTGTCATCTAGCAGTGAATTGACAAAACCGGTATGGACATGCAATTTTTACGTCATTTTATTTATGAATACTACATGGAAGAATATACAAACCTGAAAATAAATGGTCCTTCTCATTTCTCTTGATTTCCCTTGGCATTTTCTCACCATCGTGCTCGAACACAACAACGAGGATCACTTTCTCTACTTGCCTTTATACTCGAATAAAAAAACAACTGTAAACATACTGCAGCGAATTTGCCAATTAAAATTTGCCAACAAGCGATTCATCCATTTCGAGGTCCCCAGTCCCGCTATGCAAAATGGGACCTGTTCGCCTTTTGGCGTCCTCTGGTCTAACCCTTTGAGACGAGGCTCAAAAGAAAACTGTCTCTGGTGTCGACCAATCAGTTTCAAAGACAATGAAAATATTATCAGAGCATGTTTTTTGTGTGCGTGTTCACCACAAAGTACGCGTGGCTAATGCAGACAGGATTCCTTGAAAAAAAAATTATGTTTGGTGTTTGAACATCTTAAAACAGCTGTTTTATTGCCAGACATGGTAAAACCTATTCTTAGGTTTTTTCGGTAAAGTCACGTAGGTAAAACAATAAAATTAAAATTAATAAAAGTAAAATAAAAAATCACGACGTTTCGGAGGCAACACAAGCTTCCGTCTTCAGGTGGA